>JAPSES010000030.1:2565629-2587883 GCA_029822895.1 Maxillicosta whitleyi | reverse complement strand
CAGTCTATAATCCATTATTTTCCTAATATGGTTGTATCTTCTCAAACATATTATAACTCAGACAGGAATTATCAGTACCTCACTTGCACAGAAAGCCATGTCCTCTCAAGTAAACCTCACATCTCCTCTCTATATAGTCTAATGTTAGGAACTTCAGAGTGATACTGAACCGGTCTGAGGTCTGGATGCTTACAAACCTATACATTTATAAAGTGGGCCCATGTACCCATGCAGCCCCCCCCCTCAACCTACCTCTCCACCGTGACCGTCAAATATCCCGAATATAGACGGGTGGCTCTTGTTGGTGATGTCGGTGAGCACCTCGAAGCGGTCCTCCATGTGATCTCGCCTCCCTTGTATGGAGTACACGGCTACGTTGTTATTCTTGAACTCCCAGGTTTTGGAGAACTCTGCATCCAGAACACTGAGGCCTCCCAGCCGGTCATTCTGCATCATCTCCGCCACTTTCCCCTTCACCATCTTCACGGCATCCCGACTGGACTTGACGATGGTTTTCACCTCGTCTGTGTGGAAGAAATAACTCCACAGAGCCAGACTTATGCACAACAGAAACAACGTCTCCGGCCTGAGGAGAAAATAACGCATGATCCGACCCAGAAGAGACAAGAGCGTCATTGTGTCTCCTATCATCACACGCAACCAAACTGCGGTCTGTCTCTCTCCTCTGCACAATTCACTCCATCCGCTCAACGGAACTATCAGAAAATCGATTCACTACCACGATGTCTGACAAAGACCTGATTTCAACATTTAAAGTGCCTCTCTGGAACAGAGCGCATTTACGCACCGTGCACGGCTGGCTGCCAGACGCTGGGCCGGGAGGCGCAGGGTGCAGGCAGATAGACTATCTCATCGACTCAGGTCTTGGTCCTATCCTCGGCTCTCGGACCAACACTTACAAGATAATTCTACGAGCTGAGACGATCTCCCGCTGCCCATTGTAGGATGACGGATTTTTTGGGTTAGACCCACCCCAGTGAGAGACACGGGAGTCACCGGGGGGCGATAGTCGACGACGTGACTCGGAGATGTCCTCCTTTTCCGCGAATGACCCCGTTTCTTCTCTTGGATATGAGTCTGTTCACTCTCCGCATCAACATAACATACTTCGCACACACACGCCTCCTCTATGTTAAAGCTGCGTTAAACTATCAACAAAGACATGAAATCGAATCGGAAGTCATGTGTGTGTATGTAAATAAAGCAGTGACATTGGAAGGAGGCGCAATGGTGCGGGTTGTGCAGATCTGAACTGCGGACTTTACTGTGAAGGCGCTCAGCGGATGCGGTGTTTTGTGATTGAGATGGACTTGATGCCTTACTACTTTAAATGTGGCCGCGGTGACAGGAGTGCGCAGCTGCAGCCTCGTACGACAGATCGGCAAAACACTGGGACCAATGGCGGTGGCTGCGGTATTAAATGATGATGTCATCCGGTATAATGTGATTCCATGTTATGGTCATGTGGACGCAGCACACATTCTTTACTTCTTACACATATCATTTCACTTTACTCACTTCATGCCATCTCCTGTGTTTAGGTTTCCTTTAACACTTTATGACACAAGGGACCCAGTAAAGTAACCATTAGCCCAAAGACTAAGAATAGAATAGAATAGAATAGAATAGAATAGAATAGAATATGCAAATCTGACTATATTACCTATCATTATTGTTGTAGTTGCTTCGCTTGAGATGCTCAACTCAGTTATGTTACCGCAGTCTCTGCTCAAAGCAAACATATCAGACACTGCCCTCTACTGTACATGTGGAGAAAAACATTTCCCAGTCTCGTGACATGACAGTCACGTGACTGGAAACGATGATTTTTTTTTTTTTTTTTTGTATTAAAAACCACTAAAGGGCATATTTATGTTTTGCATTTGTAAGGTTTTTTTTTTTTTGCTTATTGTTTATTTTTAATAAATAAAAAATAAATCTAAATATATATTCATATTCAAATATCTATATCTATATATATTGGGCAAGATATTATGGGTTAATATTCAAATCTTTATCTGATTTTTGAGGAAATTCATGTCATGGGTTCAAACTGCATAACAGACACATCCTAATATATTGTGAGGTCTATTTCAGTGTTTCCATGAGGTTTGGTGGGTTTACTGGCTGCTTTGGGTTTGTTAGATCAAGGAAGTGAACAGTTGGATTAATGTTGCCATGCTGCCTGTTTTGGGACTTTGATCCTCCCCCATTGGGTTTGGGGTGATCCATTTCCCCCTTTGAGGTTCTGCCAAACGTCGTGCTCACTAGGTATTGCCCTTAGTAACTCAGACATCATTCAATGTCCAAGAGTTTGTGTGAGCATATTGTATGTGTATGTTTGTTGAATGTGTGTCTCTTTGTGTAATCTTATATTTTTCTTGTTTGTGTACAAAGCAAGCATGTGAACAACACCCCAGCAGTGTATACGCTCTTTGGCCTTCGAATCATATCCCATATCACAAAGAATAAAGTCTCGCCTTGTATACAACCTGCTTTATTTCACATCCCATAGGAGTCACGTAATCTGTTCTTGCCAGCCCACCTACCTCCTAATAACCCATGGTGTTTTCTGTCCATTGTTCTTTCATTGCCTCAACGGTGCAGAAGTTGGCTACTAGGGGCAATAAAAGGAAAGAGGCAGTCTGCATCACTCATTAGTTGGAGGGGATGGAGTGAAGACTCAACACAACCTACAACAGCAGGTATGATGCTCCAGGAGCAATATAGTACATGATCCTCATACCATTTTGTCTTATTTATTCATACTTTTTATAAAAAATAATGGTTTGCTTTAGTCATTTCACTTATTGTTTGATCAATATGTGTTTTTTATTTCTAACCTCAGCCATAATCTCCCTGATAGATCAATTCATCAAGTCTTCAATATGCCATCAGTTCGTTTAATCTTCCTGGCTGCTGTCCTTGTGGTGCTCATGGCCGTCCTTACCTCTGGAGCCAAAACCACCCGTTGGCCCAAACCTCAGAGTACAAAGAAGCCCCCGAGAGCTGGAGCCAGTGGCGGAGGAGGATATGGAAGGACCACAACCACCACTCCTTCCAGCAGCCTTCACACAGATGAGACAACTGAGGTTATGATGGACGCCTACACGCTGTCCCCCACAGACAGCACAACCTATCCTAGTGATACATATCCCACCGAATTTCACACTGATGCCGTAGCACCCCCTGGGAACACCAATGGAAATTATACACTTGACTACAATGAATGCTTTTTCAACTTCTGTGAGTGCTGTCCACCAGAGAGAGGCCCCGTAGGGCCCATGGGAGAGCAAGGGCTACCTGGGCCTCCAGGGGAGAAAGGCCCTCTAGGTAAAGTTATCCATCCATTTTGGACGTTTTTAGTCTAAATTTACAGCTCGGCTTATTGTTTGTCCTCTATTTTTTCAGGATTACCAGGAGAGAAGGGAGAAACAGGACTTAGAGGAGCCCCTGGCCCAGCAGGACTACCTGGAGCCAATGGACTCAATGGCGATATAGGTACAACGGGGCTTAGAAGGAGGAGAGTTCTTGATTGTATCTCCGTAACTATCTCTCTAACGCTGCCTCCTTTTATGCACAACACTATTTTCATTAAGTATTTTTTGGATGTCATTTTCTACGCTTTTTTTATTAAAACTACCACAGGTGAAAAAGGTGATCAAGGGCCTGTGGGTCTTCCTGGATCCCCTGGAATTCCTGGCAAACCAGGAGATAAAGGTAAATAATAATTAAAAAAAAAAAAAAAAAATTTTAGAATTAAGTGAAAATAGATCTATACAGTATATTTAAATAAAAAGTGACAAAAAAGATTGAAATTAATTTTATGTTTGAAAATTATTTACCATGTAAGTTTTGAATGTAATCTCTTTACGTTCTCTAGGTGATCCAGGCCCCAAAGGAGAGAAAGGAGAACGTGGCTTCAATGGTTTGAAAGGGGACCCAGGAGAAAGAGGAGAGCCTGGGCTGAATGGGACTAAGGGCAACACAGGGAGAGAGGGGCCTATGGGTCCCCCTGGGGTAGCTGGGACAAAGGGTCAGAAAGGAGAGTGTATGATTGGCGAGAAAGGAGAACGCGGGCCCCCTGGACCAAAAGGTGAAAATGGAGTTAATGGAACCGACGGCATAAGGGGAGACCCGGGGCCTCCAGGAGTGAACGGGGCCAGAGGGCCACCAGGACCACCAGGAGGGAGGGGTATGGCAGGGCCAAGGGGGGAGAGGGGAGGTAAAGGAGGACGAGGACCACGAGGTCCTAAAGGTGCACCAGGTGAGAACGTGGAACCAATTCGCTCTGCCTTCAGTGTGGGCTTGTTCCCCAGCAGGTCCTTCCCTCCACCCGGCCTGCCTGTGAAGTTTGATAAGGTGTTTTACAATGGGGAGGGGCACTGGGACCCAGCACTCAGCAAGTTTAATGTCACATACCCAGGGGTCTACTTATTCAGTTACCACATCACTGTACGAAACCGGCCTGTACGCGCTGCTCTGGTGGTGAACGGGGTCAGGAAGCTGCGGACACGGGATTCACTGTATGGTCAAGACATCGACCAGGCGTCTAACCTGGCTCTGCTGCAGCTGAACGAAGGTGACCAGGTGTGGCTGGAGACGCTGAGAGACTGGAATGGAGTTTATTCCAGCAGTGAGGACGACAGCACTTTCTCTGGCTTCCTGCTTTACCCGGACTTAAAGACCAAACCTACTACTGCAGAAAACCTGTGACGGCGGCCTTTGACCTTGGATGCGCTTTGACTTTTACTTCTTGTAGAATCTGCACAACTTTCAGCCTATTGCACTGCTCTGTCGAATTAATGTGATTCAGCTAATACTGCTGCTTCAGTATCTGTTTGCTGCTGACATGCTAATCAGACCAAATGCTTTGCTTGCCTTGCTGTATTTGGAGATGGATGAGCCTTGATTATATTGCTTTATGCAACAGGTAGTTACTTATTTTCTTTGTTACAATGCATTAAAAAAAATGCTATGCCTGAAACTGATGACCAGTGATGTTTATTTATTTAGAACTTTTGGTTATTGTGATAGAAATCAATGCAGGATTTAAGAGAAACAAATTAGTAGTAGTTAGTAATAATCATAGTTATAGTAGCATTTTATTTCCACCAGAGGGCGTTAGGCGTCTAGATTTTGTAGAGATACACTGTTACAAGATATAGTACAGAGAGGAAAGGCACAAGAAGAAAAAGAGGAGGAGGTGATATTACCAACGACAAAATGGAAGGGAAATATTTTACATAAAAAATAGGCCCTGCATGCCTGCGTGCACAAAATGATCATAAACTGAAGAACAATAAATAATTCTTTAAATCAGATGCAATTCACAGATCTATCTTACCTTTTTTTAAAAATCTAATTTACCAAAGCTCCTATGGTTTTACATTTTCTGACTTTCCTTTGGTGCATTTTAATTGAGACAGCAGGAAGGAGCAACAATGAACTGCTTGAACAAACACTAAGACACTTAATGAAGGAGATTCTGTCCCATGGGAACCACGGTACATGGGTTAAAAAGCATTAAACAGCTGATACAAGTAAAAAAAAAAAAAATAATGCCTATTAACACCATAACAGATTAGCTGCTTCACAACTACACAGGGAGAATAACCCACCCTGATAATTCTAAATAATCCATATACGTAATGTGTAATACAAAAAGAAGCACTGTCTTTTACAGATGCTGTGTGAACAATCAAAACCTCTCACCGTATCAAAATGTATGGTAGTTTCTTGGCTCATGGTACAACTTAAATAATAGATAAGGAAGCTTTTACTGCTGTTACATTTCAAGTTTTAAATGCTTAATTGGGAAATATTTGCAAATTAATTTTTGGTGTTTATTTGAACATAAAACTGTTTTATATTATTTACCGTATCTTTTTTAAAAGGTGTCTGAAGTATTTACCAAAAATCCTAATTTATTTTGAAAAGTCTAAAATTTGAACCTGGAATATCACTTTTAATTGTTGTTATGTGGGAAAAAGAAACCGGCAGACTTGTTGCATTGTGCCATCTGAATGAATTATAAACCACTTTTTTCCATTACGTATTCTTTCCAGGACTGTGAAAAATCATGCATATACCGTCTTCGCTCCTAATCTACACATTGTGTTGGCTTACAACCCAAATATTGCTTTTTTTTTTTTTTTTTTCCAAGTCTGCCTCACAGTGAAATTTAGCTCTAACAGCAGCAACTGGCCCAAAATTGAACACTTCTATTAATTGAAATCAATGAAATAAATAAAAATATAAGCACTGCTCATTTAAACCATTCATACTTTTATATAAAGTACCATAAAACTAAACAATTTTATACATTTAATATGATGTATATTGTTTTTATTCCTGAGGGAAACAGAGTCTGAGTGGAACATGATGTGGCCAATGGCAACAAACAGACTGATATAATATGCTCTACAATGCTCCAACATAATAAACCGGGTATTTTAATATTACATTTTCATATAGTGATTCATTCTTATTTTAATCATCAGTGGTGAAACACATATTATATGTTTATTGATTTTGTATACATAAAACTGAGGACAAAATCTTTGGCCTTTAACCCATAAAGACCAACACATCCAACACTGACCAAAAGTATTACTGATCTCAACTGTTTAATAGCTGTTCATTGATTAATCCTATCAATACATGTAAATAATTGGTGTAAAATACAGTTTGTCATCTTTTCATGGCCTTCAGATATGTCGTTCAGAGGCTTCAGTTACTGTGGAAACACCATCATCTTCCACAACATTGATTCACCAATACAACCCTTGGAGTTTGAGCAATAAAAATGGATGAAGATACAGATTTATGTTCAGTTCATGATAGATTTGACTGGAAAAAGTCACTTTTTCTGCAGTTTTAACTGCTTTTGATATAATAACTTTCAACTCAAATCTAGGCTTTTATGAAGATTTACATGATCAGTAAATTAAATACAGGAAAATACCTGATTTATTCTAATAACACAAAATACAGAGAATAATATTATAAATAAATGATAATAAATCACTCTAGAAAGGATAGATATACAGAACATTTTATTTGGGAACTGACATAAAAATAGAGCTGGGTCTTTATGGGTTCAAATTGGAATAAAAATTGAAATCTGAGATAATTTATATTTTATTTAGCCTATTGTTTGTTAAAAATATCTAAATATGAGAACTTTTGTAATAAGAAAAAAAGCAACAAAAAAATATAAATAACATAGCTACAAAATGAACATTAAAGCTTTAAAATGAATGGCTTTAACTTTTAATAGGGGCAAATGTAATATTTTTGTAAAAGCCAAACATCACAGTGAAACCTGTTAAAGACAAGCACCCAGAACCACATCTCCATCTACTGGTGAAGGACATAAATTTTGCATGAAATGTCCACAGTATTTATACCACTATTGGTGCTGATTGTGTGTGTGTGTGTGTGTGTGTGTGTGTGTGTGTGTGTGTGTGTGTGTGTGTGTGTGTGTGTGTGTGTGGTGTGTGTGTGTGTTAAAATGTTATTTTGCTTGTTTGTTTATAGGCCTATCTGTGTATGTGTGTCTTTGCATGTGTGTGTGTGCATTTATGCATTTCCTACTACTCTGTGTGAAAATATAAATAACTACCTTGGCGGTGTGTTCAGTGTAATCTGTTCCCAGCAGGCTGGATTCCCACTGTGAGAAAGACAGTATATTGTTCCTGCAGCACCACAGATAACAACTCATTAGCATACTGAATCATTTGGCTGCAAGAGCCACTCTGCCACCCATCTGCACCGAGCTGATAAACACACACACACGCCAGCTCAAACACACGCACACACACCGATCTATGCAGAGTGCACACAAACATGTACACATACACACATACACACACAAACAGGCACGAGCCTCCTCTCATTCCTTCCCTTTCAGTGCCTCATACACACTCCCTGTATTCCTCTCTTTTTGTGAGTCTGTCTTTTTGGAGAGTCAGGAACACTGAAGCAGGTAAACGTTTGGCAGGCATTAACCCAGAGAGCCCCTCAGTCGAGCCTCAGCACAGCCAGAGCAGAGCGCAGGAGAGGTCTCCAAACACCTGGATGTCTCTGATGCTCTCTGGAAGCAATTATAGTTTTAAGAAATATCCAAGTACTGGTTGTGTTGTAGTAGACTGCTGTGGAAAGTTAGTGGAGAATAAAGACTTCTGAAAATATCATGCGCAAACTCTCCACAGACACGGATAATTTTTCATTAATAGCCACAAGTTAATGAGCAAAACATTCCTATTGCGTAAGAAAATAACTTGTGGGTGATGGGAGCCGATCAGTGTGGCTGTTTCACAATGTACAGACACAACAGTGTGCAAATGAGTGGAGCAGAGGCTGTCAAAACCACTTTCACAATGGCAGGATATCCTGTGGGTTAGCGAGCCACGGTAACCTCCACAGGAAGTTGTCACTTGTTGGGAGGAAGTGAGGATTCCAGCATCTATTGGGAAAGTTTCAGGAGGAGGTTGTGGTTTTAACTACACAGCATAAACAGATAAGGTGGGAACCTGCCTTAAGAGATTGTTTGAATAGATTATTTCATTATTAATAAGTGTGTAAATGGTAAACCGTTAGCTATACATCTCAGTGAGACATTAAGGAATGAACTGAAAAGAACTGAACTGAATTATTGAATTGAACTGAAATGTAATTAAATTAAATTAAACTGAATTGAATTGAAAGAGATCTGACACGTGGCTTTTACTCAGTGTATTTTATTCAGGGGTTTTGTATAAAATTCATTGATTTGACATTGGATATATTCATAGATACAGCTATCATACAACAAATATGTCATTACCAAACGTACAATGTCCCTTTACTGCAATTAATAAAATACCAGAATTACCAAAGGTACCAATATAGGCTACTATAGTCCTGCTCAAAAAGCAGAATAACCAACAACAGTGAGCAATACTTAACTGTCTTTATCAGAAAACTGCTGGTGTTGTCATGGTATTAACACTGTTTGGTGTGTGTGCACATGTGTTGTTGTGCGCGTGCCTCTGTGTGTGTATGTGAACATGTGAAATGCTGCAATGAAGGGATTTATTTGTGTACCTTACTAAACTACAACTGCATTACAGTTTAAAAAACACTGAAACAGACATTCATATCAAAAGGACTGCATGAGTCATTGTATGATTTTGTATGACCCATTAATTGTACATTTTAAGACACACTGCATGTCCTGTACCTCTACAGCAAATTCATATCATTCAATTCATCCTCAGGGAGTGAAATTCTTTTGGTGTCGTTTTCTCATCACCAAAGTATAGCAGAAGTAATTGGTACCATATTTGATGTACTACATTTAGCTGTTTGCTTTACATTTTGAGTTTCCCATGTCGCATTTCTCTTCATTTCATGCCTCCCAAAAGACCATTTTCCTAGTAAACCCATTAACAAACACTACGGTACATCTCAAACCACATTACTTGAACTTCAGTCACTGTTATTACATTGTGCAGTGAAAATATAATGCTATTTACAATACATAACTGTGAGAGTGTAATTAATATCCAGTCCGTTTGACAACCTCCAACAGCCACCAAACTTTCTTTGTGTTGTGAACGTATCTGTTGAGCAGAATAAATCCTCAAATTCATTCATTTAATGTTTTACAACCATAGATACACAGCACTCTCCAGGCCATTTGACAGGCTGGATTTATCCTGACTGCACAAAATTATAATTTCCAGTGTCATCGTGAAGCATTGGTCAACATTTCATAATCATACATTACAATTATTTTTGCAAAATGTCTCTTGATTGTTTCCTTTGTTTGGTTTTGTCTTGTATTGTTTCGTTTTGCGTTGTCTGGTCATTTTCTTATTTTTCAAATATCCTGTCTTTGGACTTTCAAAACACAGAAAGTTATAATCCGCAGGTCATTCAAAGACAGGAGACATGCAGAATGTACAAGTCTTTTGTTTAGATCAAACTCAGTCGATCACTAATCAAACGAAGCTATTCATCAGTGCTGCCTCGGGTGTCATGCAAAGACAGAAACGTACACATGATCCAATCATATACCAGTCTCTATCTGCATGATGCTTGATTCTTCTTCCTACACTGATGATACAAAGCTAATAAGGTCCTGGGCGTATCCATCTCTTTTTTGATCCCTGTCATTGTTTTTTTAGTCTCAGGTTGGTAGTCTATTGGCATCAGCATCATCGGCGACCAGAGCCATCTAAGGGGCGTCCATTTCGCCTCAGATCCCTAGCAGCTAGATGGAGTGGAGGTCCACGTGAAGCCTGTAGAGTCCTTGGAGCTGGAGGTGAGTCCTGGTCCTCCATGAAGCTCTCAGGACTACCCTCAGCATCGCCATCAGGCAGGCTTCCACAGCTGGAGCCTGGTGACATTGTCTCCAGAAGATCGTCCCTGGCCAAGCTCACCACTGTGTCTTGATGCGGGCCT
This sequence comes from Maxillicosta whitleyi, assembly GCA_029822895.1. NCBI lineage: Eukaryota > Metazoa > Chordata > Actinopteri > Perciformes > Neosebastidae > Maxillicosta > Maxillicosta whitleyi. The sequence continues at coordinate 2,577,410 of JAPSES010000030.1, read as the reverse complement.
CCCTGGGGGCCTCCGTCATGGGCTCCTACACCAACTAGGAGACCAGTCTCTCCATCAGTTGTGCTGCCAACATTCCTCCCCCCATCCTGGTCCTCCAGGAGGTTGGAGAGGAAACTAATGTACTTCATAGCCAGCCGCAGGATCTCATTCTTACTCAACTTCTTATCTGGAGGGTGAGTAGGGATGAGTTTCCGAAGCTCTGCAAATGCCCCATTTACATTTTGTTGCCGCCAACGTTCACGACTGTTCGTGAAGATACGACGTACAATTTTTGGTTGACCAGCTAACAGGAACACACAGGAGAAAAAACAGACATGGAATGGGTGAGTACAGGAGATACTGATAGAAGATACCTGCATGAATGAGCAAAAATAGACAATGCAGTTGGTAAAGGCGTAGATCAATACAAGGGCATAAATAAAGAATGGAAAAACAATGCACTTAATCAAAATTGCTGTAAAACAACATGACAGGAGAAGAGGAGGAAACAGAAGAACAGATCCACATACAGTTAAATTTGCTTGAAGAGAAAACAAAATTTCAAACTTTTCTTCTAAGTTGCAATATTGTCCTCCATACAACCATGACTTTTAAAGGATACACCAGAACTTCTTTAAAGACTTGCAAAAGTAAAGTTTGTTGTGTGCCACGTATTGCACAAATGGGATATAAGGGAAATGGTAGGCAGATTTGCACGCCAAACTCTAGAAAATGGTGTTAAGGAGCTGTGCGCTCCTTTTTTGATATTTTATGTACTTTCTTTTAATTTAGGTATGACAAAATGCCCTACTGCAGGTAGTCACATCCTCCCACCCCCAACAATGGTGTCTTCCAGGCTATTGTCGCCCTTGGAACACACCCAGTCTATCTTAATCCTTCAGCCCACTCTGCAGTAAAACCTTGGCATGGAGGCAGCAGCACCCCCATCTTCCACCCCTGTATATTGCAGTGAGTGGGCAGTGGTGGAAAGGATGTTTCAAATGAAATAAACCCCAAATCCGCCTGAAAAGAGTTTGCTTTAATGGCATGCAGGTACATGTATTTGACATTCAGATTAGCTCCATTCATTTGTGCCATGAATTATAGTGTATTTATTCCTGTGGTTTAAATGTTTACGCTGAATTTTCTTTTTGTGAAGCATCTTCTGCAGCATTCAGATTAGGTACAGTATAGATCCATGTCAGTGAATGAATGACAATGGAGATGAGGAGGGGACGTTTAAGGGACTGTATTGGCAGAAGGAGGACACAGCAGAAGTGCGTCTTACCATACTTATAAAGATCTAAAATGCGCCTACCCTCGTCGAGTTCAACCTCATAAGGCGCCGGGCGGCGCTTTACCCTGTTGCTGGGGTACATGCTGTACTGCTCCGACTCCCCTCCAAGACTACAGCAACAGAAAGCAGACAGATATACACAAGTGTATCAGTATACATAAAATGCAGCATGTCATTCAGGTCTTTATATATGTTTAAATATGACAAAGTCTTCACCACCACATACACAGAGACCTAACTGACACCCCCCTCCCCCCTTCCACACACACAAACACATGCACACACATGCACATACTTCCCATGTGTTACCATTGTGTGGACTACCTGGGCCTGCACATGCAACAGTTCAGTCTATTTGTGGTGAGCAAAGGTAACATAGTGTCCACACCTGAAACTTTTAATGTGGTATGATGGATAGCCCTGTGGAAGTGGACATATAAAGCTATGATTATTCTTTTTCCGTGTCCTTCTTTACCTGTTGATGGCGGCTAGAGGTTGTGCCAGGTTGTAGAGCATCGCCCGGGCCGGGACAGGAAACGCGTTTGGGCTCAGTTGGACCATTCGAGCGTCGTCTCGTTGCGGCGGCGGCAGCGGCAGCGGTGGAGGTCTGCGAAGTTCCGTTATCGGCACCAAATGGCTTTCAGTTCTCTGCTCCACCGCTTTTATAGCGTCCCTCCTGGAGAGCTCGATCACCGGTACTTCCCTTTTCAGGTCAAGGGCGTTGTGAGAGGCAGTTTCCTTGGCAACGCCGTTAATGATGATGCTGATGCTGGTCCCGTTGCTCGAGTTCTGCAGAGGAACGTCATCCGTCTCCTCAACCCCCTTGAAACTCCCTCCCCTCTCCTCCCCCTCCTCTCTCCTCGGCTCCTCGTCCTCCTTGCATCCGTTTTGTCTGGAGATGATGGAGGAGTCCTCCCGCTTTCCAGGACCGGGATCTGTATCGGGACTTCCAGGACAAAGCTCTGGCTGCCGTTTTTCCATCATTTTTATATCGTCACCACTCGTTCGAGTCCTCTACGTCCTAAATAAGATTTTCTTCGATTAATTAAAGTCAGCAAATTGGGCCTATGTGACACTCCTAATATACCAGATAGATAAGCATGGATTACTGTATCTGCAAGCTTATGGAGAACCCATTATTGTAAAAATAGCCTTTTTCTTGTTAGGTCTATATCCACATTTGTTAGCATTTCCAGTAATAGATATAATATAAAACGTGGTAAAATAATTCTGATAGGCCTATATTTTAATTTATTTTTATAAGTTATTTTAAATGTAAAAGGCTGAAAGAGGCTCAGCCATGTTTTCATATTTCTAGGAACTGTAACATATAACTATTGTCATTATTTGACTATAAACCTTGAATTGTGATGTGACTAGAGTTAATATATTTTGTTAAATGATAAAGAATGTCTTAAAATTGAAATAAGATGTCAGGTTTTCTTTCTAAGTTATTATCCATTAATTCAATTGAGACAGTTTCACAGTTCTGACACGAATTTGGAGTAAGTGCCATTTGAAACGTTAACTTATCATTTGCAACGAATTTTATCTTGTGGTTTCTGCGTGTGTGTGTGTGTTGTTTTTTTTTTCTTTCTTTACGAACCTCTTATCTAACGCTTATTGGCCTTGAACTGAGTTTACAATTTTGCCGTTAAACTAATATTTGGATGTTGACCTAATATTTGCTGTGTTCTGAATTTACATTCGAGGGTAACAAAAACTAAATTGCAGCTCATTTACTTCCAGTTGTAATTATGTTAAATTTGAGAAGCCAAAAGAAAAAGGCTGTAGTTGCCAGAAACGAAGGTCTCCGTCGGATTAAAACCCGTCCTTCCTTTTGCCTTAAGCAAATCCAGAAATAGTCCAGGAAACACGGAGAATTCCAAATCGTACCTGAATATTTCATACAGACAGAGTTGGTTATGCAATTTTTATATTTATCGAAGCGAAGAAGGCCATAATGCTGTTGTAAAAAAAAAAAAGACGCACATCATAGATTTGACACATGAAATAGACTATATACTACAGCAGTGTTAGTTGTTTGATCGGTAAACTCATTTCAATAAACTAAATGTTATTTACCGCGAAATATATAAAAAGGGGGATTTTATTTCTAAGAATTATACAATAGGCCTCGCATCCGTTATTACATCCCGTATTGTCACAGCCATCCGATCGGACAATAGTAATAAAAAATATATATATACAGGCTAAATATTCCGCAAATAATAAAAATAAAATGTAAACAACAGCAGTCGCAGCTTTTAAAAACAACGAATTTGTTGGTTTAAGTAAGGATGAAGCTTGTTATTTGCACTTACCGTTCCAGCCGTGTTGTTGATGTTACTGTGTAAGTGGAGCCATTTTGTGAGTGGGTCATCCATGTCTGAGGTTTTTCTTTTTTTTCACCGAGTTGTGGAGCAGTGTGTGTGTATGTGTATGTGTGTATATGTGTGTGCGTGTGTGTGTGTGTGAGTTATTCCTCGCCGCATCCAGTGCGCTCCCTCAGTATGGGGAGCGGAACACAGGCCGCAATGTGGCCGAGTGAGATAAGCTCACGGCAGCGGCCTCTTCATTCCCGATAAGCTCCTAAACCCATTATTTATGAAATGATTCATTATTATTTGGCTGTCGTGGGCTATATAGGCTTGTGGAGGGCAAAGCATAAAAAAAAGCAAACAGGCACGGCGCAACGGCCTGTAACAACGTGAGGTAGTATACTGTAGTCTGAGCTATAGTTGGGCTGTTTTAATTTTTTTGATGAAAGAAACAAAAGCTCAGGTTAAGCTTTTGACCTATTTATATTCCCAACAAAAGATTTTTTTTTTTACTAAGCCTATTCATCCTGAAATAAGATAACAGATAATAGTAAAGGGTCGTCTATCTTATTTTTATTTTATTTTTTCCCCTAAGAAGAGTAAGGACATATCCATTAATCCTTCTCCATTACTGCGCCTTAAGCCTCAACGTGCCACTAATACAATAGATTGGAAAAATGATGAGACTCTAATTACGATAAGGATGGTTTAATTGAAAGGCCGTAATTATTTATTTAACAAACAAATAAATATATAACTGGCCTGTGTGTCATTGTTTTTTGTTGGGGGGCCTCGGTCGGCGGTTCCCGGGGTCCGTGGGGAGTCATGGCTGGAGGAGATAAAAGCGTATCGGCTTCTGGTCCATCTGATAAAAAACAGCAGCATCAACGGTGACGCGCTATCAGAGCGCATTCAGGACAGCCTAAATGGGAGCAGGTACATCCTAATAACGGATAGACCATTCCAGATCAGCCATATTATATCAGCCAAGACAATTAGCGCAATTAGTATTGTTGTTAATTAATTAATTAGCAAATTAACCAAGAAACATAGATAGATAGATAGATAGATAGATAGATAGATAGATAGATAGATAGATAGATAGATAGATAGATTTCCACTCTCTAGCTCATGTTTAGTGTCCTGCCCCCACCTTCTAACTGCTTCTTTTCAAGCACAGTCACGACCTTCATCCTACATCCTGTCCCAAACAGCAAACTTTTTTTTTTTTTTTTTTTTTTTTAAATTTGTAGGTGGGGAGCTCTCAGCACTAAAAACATTACCACATTGCCTCAATTTTTAGATTTTCTGAATGAAACATTTGGAAACTGGACTTGAGAAATAGATCATTTGTTGAAAAAAAAAAAATATATATATATATTTAATATACAAATTATGAATTAGCTTTACATTTTCAGTTGTGATCCAGTGGAGGGCACCAGTGTTTTTTGTTTGTTTTCTAAAAAGAATGACTTTTTGCCTCTTTGTGGTTGTGCAAATATTGCTTTACTCAGGTTTAATATACATTTGGAATACAAATCATAAATCTCAACCAGCAAAAAATAAATATCATAACCCAAGTCACAATGGGGACAGTAACTTTACATAATATAGTTTCAGTTCCAGTGATTTCTTCTCACCTAAAAATAAATCACAATTAGCAAAATACACTGTAATTACAATTTCACATGTGAAAAAAGAAGGTGCCAAACCTGTTATGCAGTTTTCGACTGTCAGACAAAAATATGTTTGAAAATTTTTATGCAATAGTCAGCTTTTTCAATTAAAAACAAACTTGCCCACCAGTTATGCTGGGCTTAAATAAATTTGTCAACATCAAGCTAAAATGTAGTCCTAAAACTAAAATACATTTTCTAATAACTGCTTCCTGCAGTTTGATGCCAGTTTTGTTATTTACTGATTCTGTCAGTTTGGCATTTGTCTGATGCATCATCACATAGTTGATGGTTTTGCACTTGAAAATGAAGACAAGCCTTTTGATCATGTCACATGTTATTTAGCTATAAGAAACTGCTTGAGACACACTGACTATGTCACATTTAGTCCATCAGTACATTTTGCAGTGAGCTGTCATCCATGGCTCTGGAGGTTGGCATCGTCCCAGTCAGCGCTGGCTGCGTCGGGCCGGCATGATCCGAAGAGAGGCGGTGCTTTCCCGGGTCATGAGCCGTGTTACCTGATCCAAACTGAGCCCCGCCACCGCCTCTCCATTCACCTGTAGAATTTCATCACCAATGCCCAAGAGACCGACGTAGGGGCCTTCACCGCCACCATCGCCTACTTTCTCTACATATACACCTATGATGCAGACAATAATAAAAGGAATGTGAGAGAGAAGTGAAGGTTATAGATGGAGATGGTAGAAATCAGAAAATGAGAAAAATTAAGGAAAACATAAATATGTGGCTTTGGTACAACACAGTACAACACAATGCAAAATTTACAACAACAATAAATTTAGAAATATGAACATAAAAAAACATAGTGAATCTTTTGCTGAAATTGCTATTTGTTCCGATCTGATTCTATGAAGTTAGAATAATTTTGTTTTCAGACACATTCCTGTTTTTATTCCTAATCACCTTTGACCAGGTACAGTGAGTCCCAGTCACACTTTATCTATCAACAATAAATCACACTGTCATAATCATTTCATGAAAACAACTTTAATATATTTTATTCCACCTTAATGTCCAAGAATGTATCTGACAATCATCTGAATATTTACATGAATATTTCTGCAGCACCACTGAATAACAAAGAACAGCCAGGAAGAAGTGATGTAAAAACCTGTGTCTGGTCGACCTTTGCCCCTTGATATGACAAAACCAAAGGGACCGTTTGGAGGTCTTGTGAGCTCGAGGAGGAGGGTCCCATCAGGGAAAGCCTGGGTGACCCGGCCAACTGGACGCACAATTCTGGAAGCAAGTACATCTTCAACACTCAGAGCCTGGTGAAGCTCAAGCTGAGGACTGTCAGGGCTGTGAGAGAAAATGCTGCAATATTTAGACTTTTAATCAAAACATTTACTTCAAATAAGTCAAAAATAATAGTTTTATGTTAGTCTTAATTGTTGATGTTTGATTATCTTGCTTTTCATTAAAACCTACCTAGGTGCTAGGCCATATGGAATCTGTACCTCTCCCAGTATGGTTGAACGCTCTGTTCTTCTTTCTAAACTCTGCACAGAGGAGGCTTTGCGGAGTTGAGCCAGTGGCAGCACCTAGTGGCAACAAATGGTACTGTAACAAAAGTGCATTTGACACTACAGGAGAAATTCAGGAGCTCCCATTTGGAGGTCTTTTGGTATATAACGTTCCAGTAAATCTGCAGTCCATATTAGAGTTTACTAGTGTTTGGAGTGGCATAAAAAATTAAGTAAATCTAGGGTCTGGAATTGGTTGGAACAAAAAGCAGAAATTATGTAGTGTACAACAAAGATGGATTCCACACAAAGAGAAAAGAAACACACACAAACTGCAATGTATTATTTGTGCTTTCAGTGTCAGGCAGAGAGGTTACTTCAAAGCCTTGGCTGGTCCACTGTGACAAATAACTTATGAATGTTCCTCAAAGCAGAGCCAGGAGTTTATAGACATGTAAATAAGATGTTTTCTGCCTTGGGGACACACTTCTGTGTTAATGTCTAATATTGAGAAATAAAAAAATAAATAAAATAGAGCAAGATTATGAGTGAAAACTAGAGTAGAGGACAGTGCAGAGCTGCTTACAGTGTTCAACGTCTGTAGTGAGGGGGTCCTCTGAATGCGGATGGTGGGCTGTGGTCTGCGGGTGGGGCTCGGAGAGGCAGAGTTGGTCCGGGGTGCAGTCGGGATGCTGAGCTGTTCCATACTGCTGGAGCGGCCCCCTTTCACAAGCCTACCAACACTGTTCAAACCGATGGAAGAGAAGAAGCGACGCAAGAAGAGCTTTGGCCGTCCATCCAGCTTTCTATTGGAGACAGATCAAAAGAAATATAATGCACTATGATGTACTCACACACTAAATATAAAGCCAGTTACATCCCCAGTGGAGATGGCAAAACACACACATTACCAATTTACACAAGTTGTAGAACAAATAAGACGCCTTTATTAAGTTTAATGAAGTCAAAAATGCTCTAAAATGCACTTGTAATATCGAATTTAACAGTAATCCTTTAAAGAATATTTTTACCCTGTGTTTCTGTGCAAAACTTACTAAACCTCAAATAATATTAACACATAAAGACCCGAATATCCACCAGTGACTAAAACTATCTACTGATCGATAACAACTTTAAAACCAATAATTCTATCAATATGTTGAAATAAGTGGTGTAAAATGCAATTATGAATTTTTTCACGGTCATTAGATATGACCCATTTGGACATTCAGAGGCTCCATAGTTACCGTGGAAACACTATCATCTTCTACAACACTAATTCACCAGTAAAAGTTGGATCAATGGCAGTTAATGGAGACACTGGGTTTATGTTCAGTTAATGATTGAACTGAAATAGTCACTTTTTTTTATACCCTTATATGTAATCTCATCATAATGATCAAAGTGCATGATCAATAAATTAAATATAGGAAAGTACCTGATTAGCATTGAAAAAAGAAACATATGGAGGATAATACTATAACATAGGGTGATAAATCACTTAATAAAGGTTAAATAGATAGAAAAAATCATTTGGGAACTGACATAAAAGTAGCATCAGGTCTTTATGGGATAATATAATATAAAACATATTAAAAACTCAAAACATTATGCCTATTCTTTGCAATTCCATTTATTGTGTTTGCATCCACATGTCTTTTCTGTGTGTTTTTGTCTGAATGATGTAGGTTAAAATTGGTCTTGATGTTGGAAAAATGCAAAGTAATGGAGATAAATTTAAACTGTTGGAACTGAAATCAGGGGGAAAATAACAAGAATTGAAAACACACACTTTCCTTCCGCGAATCCCTCCTCTCAGCCCAAACCAAAACACTGAATATACATAAAATCACCTCACATTTAATGTCATTATGGAAAAAAGAAGCCACTTTTCCAAGCTTCTATGTGGAGACACAGAGTAGAGCAGTAGAGCCATAACCAGGTTGCATCTGACCGAATTTATTAATCATCCATTTAACCCCTCTCTGTGTCTGACAACACCTGTGATCAGCCAGAATTGTGATATCAAGGGGTGAATTTTCAACAACCTGAACACACAGGCGAGGAATAGATGCAGAAGCCTTGAAAGGTGATTATGGAAATTTGATCTGACTGTGAACACTATCAATTACTACAGCTTTAAACTAAACTAACATGTCGGCTTAGCACCCAAAAAGTGTACTTATGTAAAAGAATTTGTACTTTGCTTCTTCCCGCTCATGATCACCACTTAGCAAACCACTAAAAACATAGGGTTTTTCTAACTTATTGCTTTGCTAATGATTTATTAATTCATATTTGCAAGAAGTGCTTTGCTTTTCCAGAAGAGGGCAGGATTGTCTTAATATTCAGAGAATATTTTCAACAATAATAACCTGTTTGTGGAGTGTGGATCAGGCTTTTAATCTCCTGAAAAACACCACCCCTGGGAACAGCACTCGTAGGGGATTGACTGTTTAAGCTATGACAAGAGCGGCTTACCTAGACCCATCGGAGTTTTCCTCCCATAGAGCTTCAGCTTTTAAATGTTCCGCCCTCAATAGTTCTGCTCTGAGATCCTCAGCCCGTGACATGGCCAGGTTCCGTAGAGCTGGACGGCATTCAGAACCAGGACCTGCGTCACCACTCACACCTGCAGGGACACATACAATAAAGTGCACTGACTTTAAAGAATCACCCTCTCTACTCTCTAAATAGGATACGGTAGATATGATTATAAGCACTACATTTACACAGGGGTAATTGTGAAGTAAAATGACTGTATTAGCTGCTGTACAATGTTGAATTTCTGTTTACACTGCCACACATTAATAAAATCCTATAACACAGCATCATATTATGTGCAAATATATAACAATGAACACATACAGTTACACTTCCTAAATAATCCTACATGTCCCAACAGTCACCAAGAACCAAAAGTATCTACTGACCTAAAATATTTAATATCTTATGAGCCCCTAATTATATTACTACATGTAAATAATTCTGGTAAAAGGCAGCTTTTCATTGTCATAAGATATGAACTATTTGGACATTCACTGGCTCAGTAATAAATATAGAATCTTCTACAATGTTGATTCACCAAAAAAACTTGTGGAATTTGACAAATAACAGTAGTTATAAGTGGTTGTTTTTAGATTCACTTCATGATACGTTTTTTTTCTTAAAAAGTCACTTTTTGTATAGTTTTCTCTCTACTGATATAAGTAAATTTTATTTATAGAGAGCTTTTCACAGACAGGGAGTCGCAAAGTACAATGAAAATACACTTATAATACAATCACAGCTTACTTATTATTATTATTATTATTATTATGAACCTATATGCCCTATTTAATATTAAAAAATCCCTGATTTTCACTGAAAAATACAATAATGCATAAGATAATATTCTAATAGGTGGTAATAAATTACTTAGAAAAGGTTAAATGTAAGAAAAATTAATTTGGAAGATATCACACAATAGCTCTCATGGTTAAATATGAGTTGATTTTGCTGATTATGCAGCTGCAAATGACCATTACTAATAAAATATTTTAATGACAAAAAAAGATTATTAAAAGAAGGCATCAAATTACTTCACGACTGTTTTACCAAATAACAAATGTTCTTGTATGAAATTACAGGATTACCGCAGAGTCTATAAGCAGTGGAAAATATAAGCTTTTAATCTACCAGTGACCACTTACTGCTTCCATCTGGAGTGGCGTCCCAGAGTTCAGCTGCTGGCAGGTCAGTGGTGAGCCTGGCAGGGGAGTACCTTAGGGTAGAGGGTCTGATACAGGGCACTGAGCTGCTGGTCGCTGGGGACCCTTGGGTTAAAGACACTGGGGACTCCCTTCGAGCCTCTGGAGAGTCCAGGAGTGCTGAATGCTGAGACCCTCCCTCAACTCCTTGACTGGAGACCACCTGGAACTGAACTGTGGACTGGCCTGTCGTAGAGCGATTCCTTGAACTTGACTTGAGGGCTGATTTTATAGGAAGTGATGGTGTAGGAGAGTCTCTTAAGCTACCTGACGCTTCCAGCAAACGGGGCTCCAGAGCGATGGGGCTGTCGGGGGCAAAGGAAACAGCTCTGCACACATTGACCCTGTTCCTGGGGTTAGAGTTCCGCCTCTGAGCCCATGACGGACCATAAGGGCCATGGCCAGACTCCAGCCTACTTTCTCCTTTCCTGCTTCTTCTTCTGAGTTTTCCAAACCCTGATGACTTCCACCCTGTACTACTTTCTTTATTTTCTCCCAGCACGTATGCTCCCGCAAAAGTCACAGTTAGAGGAGCTTTAGGACGAGTGCTCGTTTCTGGTTTGTTTGGAGATACCCAGCGAGGGGATGATTTGCCACGCAGGTCTTCAGTATTCGCTGGTTGCTGTGGCTCAGCGTTCTGGGGTTCTGATGGAGATAAGACCGGTTGAGGTTCCCTCACTACAGAGCCGCATGCCTCACATTTCTTTACCAGAACTATTATCTCTTTTATTACTGTCGTGGTCTCGCCTCCGACACCCACATCTTCTTGCTTTTGTGAGGCGGGCATGGAGACACTTCTATGGCTTTTATTCCTCTCTGAGCTGCTACTTCCAGAATCTGTGTGATTTTCTTTGCTCTTAGGCCTTCCACGCTGTCTGACTCTATCCAAATATCGAGATTCTGCTTCTTTCTCTGATTCGTCCTCAAAGCGTACACGTGTAGGTGAACAACCATACCGTCTGGATCGACCCCCTTGGTCGGCAGGAGAAGTGTCTCTTTGGTTTGGGACAAGGAGAGGACCAGAGGCAGCTTGAACTGTGGGATCATCTTTGGTCTGAACAGCTTTCTGCACTCGTGTTGGGCTGGGAGATTCAACTTGCTGCTTCTTACTGTGACAAACATTAAGTACATATAGCAGACATTTTATTACAATATGTTGTGTCTGTAACATGATTACATTTATGCTTCTTATTTGTGCACAATTAATAATATTATTTTCATGAATGCTATATGGGTCTAATCAATAGGTGTCAAACATGCAGCGCGGGG
>JAPSES010000030.1:2537975-2565529 GCA_029822895.1 Maxillicosta whitleyi | reverse complement strand
CCCCAGGCTTGTACTGTAGACACTAAGCATGATGGGTAATCACCTCAGACCCCCTCTTCTCACCCTGATGCAACTAGGGTCAATCTGGACTCATCAGATCACATGACCTTTTTTTTTTATTGAAACTTTCTCTATCAAGTGCATCAGTTAAAGAACTCGTCCTGAAACCATAATCACTGCAGTAACAAAACAATAGAAGGACGTGAAGTATTAACTCAGTTACATCCAGGTGGGTACTGAGTTTATGTATAATTGTAATCTATTACAGTTTTTCTCAGGGAGTATCTTATGTATGCTTTGCTCTTGTCACTGCAGAATGTCGTCCTTTGGCATATTTGTGAACACGTCAGGTCAACAAAGCTTTCAGGGTAAATCCCATCCTACCTACTAGTGGCTGGATGGTTTATCTACTTCTAAATAGGCTCCTTCCATTTGGTTCTTCATCTGTGGAGGTCCAGTCTTAGATGGAGATCAGTAGATTTGGATAAGGAACCTTTTTGATGTGGTAATTTCAGATTCAGTTTATTGTCATTCCACATACATGAAACTAAACTTGTACTCAGGACCAGCAGTAAACAGCCCTAATACTAACAATAAAACCTAATACCTAAAATAATAAATATTTAAAGACTGAGGACCAAAGTGTGTATTAGTTATTACACAGTGCGTTCTTTCATTTGAAAACAGTCTTTTCAGTGCTATCAGACATACACTATTATTACAAACTGTTCATTTCTTAAACCTTCACAGTTTGATTTGGGTCAATTTTCACCCAGACCCAGAATTCCCTCATAATAAGTGTCTATACCAAACGTTGAACTACAGGTTTATTTAAAATGTCTAAATAAACTATCCCACATTAATAAATATATGTAATATATAAATATAATGTTTCAGAGCAGGAAGAGCATAAAAAGTTTTACAACCTTGTTTTTGGTTAAAAACATCTACTATCAAACAATATCATGTCCTGTTTTACATAATCCATAAAAACATTAAAAAAAAAAAAAAATTATGATTTATATATTAAATTAACTTGAACCAGCCTCGGTGTCCAAAAATCCATAGCACCTGAACAAAAGTGTAACATTTTAAAATATTTGTATTTTTGTGTATATTGGCAACATTTAGGAAAAGTCATCAAATTTCAGGATAAAAGAATGATGTTTAGTGTATTTTTACTACTATTGAATGTCAGTTCGGTTCCAGTTTGACTCGACTAGTATGTAAGGGTTAAAAGGAGGACATTGTTTCTTCATAGCCTCTACAGTACTTTTCTGTACTTGTCTTTATTTGTTATTACCAGTGTTAGTATTCTTTGGTAGGAAGACTCAGCTAAAAACTGGTCGTCCATTGACCATGAATATCTGCCGTAAACTTTGTGGTAGTCTGCTCTGAACTTGCAGAATATCCTCTTGAAATCAAAGTGTTGGACAGGCGCTGTACCAAGCCTTACAAAAAGCCAGTGTCAGTGTAGCTTATTGTAACAAAAGTGCTTTGTCTGCATGTGGATGGGCAGCATTTGTTCTTGGAACAATTGCATTAGAACAGAGAAAGAGAGACATTTTAGTTTTCAACATGGTGGCAGCAGCATTTTGTGGCATCTCTGTGAGATGGAATCAACTCACCGTGGCGAACTGTAGATGCCCCCATCCCTCATCCTCGACCTGGGGTCTTTGGGGACCGAACGGCAGCCGGCAGACCAGAGATCAGCTTGGCTGCAGCTGTGTTCTGGTTAGGTAGGGATGAGACTGAGGCCAGGAGATGTAGGAAGAGGAGGGAGGAAGGAGAGGGTTGGGGGCTGTGGGTGGGGGGCTCAGGGATAAAGAGAGAGAAAAGATAGCAGGGAGGTTTTGGAAAGCAGTAACCTTTCCAATGATGAGTGCGTTTCCCATTACTGCTCTGACACCAGATCCGGGGAGATGATTTAATGGCGGCATTTTGTTTTTGCTGACTTCACCCTTTTTCCCCCCTATTAAAACAGAAAACACAAGAGCTAGGACTCGGGCTGTGTGGGAAGTGTGGCCAAGCAGCTAAAATCTATTACTCCCCGGTTTCTTCCCCCGTCTCTTTATCCCACTGATTCCACCACAGTATGTGTCCACTCGAATGCTTCCTGAGGCGCCGGCTCTTCCTTCTCTTAACTGGTTTCTGTCTGATCCTCTCAGAGCTGCACTGGGGGCCCCTCACCTCACATTTTAATCACTACTACCGAAGTTCATCTACAAAGCATTTATTTTGAGCGCATTTTATATCTTAATTGATTACCTTGTCATAGACTTGTGGCAAAGGAGCTGCTCTTCGCTTGAAGCTGTTTGTATCTCTTAAGGAATTAGTGCTGCTTTGGTGGAGCAGACTCAGGTTTCAGCGGGTCACGCGGTACATGGCTGGAGTTCATCCTGCAGAGGTGAAGGCACAGACCGGCTGCTGCTCAAACCTCCTCCACTGCTCTACCTGCTTCACTGGTTCACTGGGGCCCCCTGCTGGAAAACACAAGCAACTTCCATCCCATAAAAAGCACCAGGTGAGGAACGGTAGAGCGCGGTCCCCATACTTCCCCCTTCCATCGCAGCTGTGAATGAGTTGTGTCCAGATGAGCTAATAAAGGCAGCCGTTCTGACGAAGCGTTCTCCATAGGTGCGACTTCAGCAGTCCATTCATTACCCCCCCACCCCACCGTAAAACAATGGCTCTTTTATAATGTAGCACTGACCCAACAGTAAATCAAAAAGTAGGAGGCTTGCAAAGTCCAATAATCCACTCCTTTCTATGGCAAGACACCGGCGCACTTTGTCATGGATGAGAGTCAATGGCTGAGTGCTTTGTGTCATATTGATTTCTGTCACGTGGCCACTCCCAAGGTAATTGCATTGCCCACTTGTGATAAATTCACTGCCTTGTTTCAGCCACTTGGGTTCAGACACCAGGGCTGCTGGAGAGAAAAGAAGTTTTTGAGGCCGTAGTCTCACTGTCAATACATGGACTCATGACTGTGGGCACAAAGCGCTTCGAAACCAAAAAGCATCAATACCCCACCGCATCATTAATGGTATTTAGCTCAGTGTTTCATTTCTGTCATTTTGAGTCGGGCATTGTTTTTGTAATCTGCTTCGCTTTGATAAGGACAGATGAACATGGTGCCCAATGCCTTACCAGTTTTGTCCTCTGGGACTGAGATGAGAATAGGCAGCCAAAACGATCTAATTAAACGAACAATAATGACAATTAAGCAGCATGCACCAATTAAACCTATGAAATAGCACATATGACCAACAAACAAAAAATCCAATTTAAAAAGAAATAAATTGCACTTACTTCAGTTGTCCAAGGATTACACAACCTTAAAGGGTTTTTTTTATGTAGTATCTATTTCCAAAACACTAATATCCACAGAGTGCATCACTGAATAAAATATAAAACTCATCATTCACACATCTGTGCTCTGGTTTCAAGTTTTCTTCTCCAAACTAAAACTCATAGATGGTTATTTTGAGAGTTAAAATGACAGTGTCTTATAATCTACATATGCTTCATCTGCTGATAGTTTACATTATAATCTTAAGAATTATGTAATCAATAATGAATCAATGCTGAATTGATGTATCTAGTTTTTTTCTGTCTATATCACAGGTGTCAAACATGCAGCCCGGGGTTGCAAAAATTTAACAATAATTTTAGTTCAGGTTCCAATTCAAAGTCATAATAACCTATAAATAGTCACAAATCCAAATATTTGTCTTTTCATGTTTTTAGACTAAAACAAAGTATAATTTCGCAAAAAAAAAAAAAGTGAATTACCTGAAATGTCTTAAGAGAAGTATGTGCAATTTTAATAATATTCCACCTGTTACTAAATATTTTGTGTATCTGTTGATCCAATGTGATCTGTAAGTTATAATGTACGTGTGGAAATGATAAACTAAAGCATAATAGTGATTATAGTGTTGATATTATTCACATAGTTTGAAAGGATAATTTGTAGATTTAAACATTTACATCATGTCATTTTACATTTTTCACTGTAAAATATAAAGAGAAGTTTAAAGTTGACATTATTTATATATTATCGTGTCATTATTTTACTTTACATCAAATATAGCTGAATGTGGCCCCTGAACTAAAATGAGTTTGACACCCCTGGTCTAATCCATCATGAACAAAAGAATGACAAAAAAGGAAAGGAAACTATTGAAGGTATTAAGTATGCTATAGGCTATTTGGATATTTAACCAACTTACGCTGTACTTCTTTGATCAGAATGGGAGCGTCTGCATAAACGATCACCTTTAATGTGATTCGAGCGAGCCTTGAGTCTTGCTCTCTCAAGGAGAAGCTTGGCTTGTTCGTGTCGTGGGCTAAGAGGAAGTTCATCATTGATCACAAGAAGTGACCTGAATAGAGGAGATAAAAACATGATGAGGCACAGCCATATTACTGTCAGTTTGGGACACACTGAACATGTGAAAGGATGCGCAAAAGGGCAAGGTTTATGTTGTGTCGTGACATGTCCAACTACATCACATGCCCTACAGACTGACTTGTAGAGTGAATCAAGCTGCATCTTCCTAAGCTGCTTTACGTAATATCAAATAGATAGACTGGGGCGTGGCACCGGTGGTGAGCAGCAGAAACGTCACACAGCCATCTATGCTTATGGCCAGCAGTTAAGCTGCTCTGCATTGTGCTTGATCGTCTGTACTCATCTTTATCCCCCAGCCCAGTGATAAAGATAGCATGATACACTAGCCTTGTGGATTATCCCTGTAATAGACTCAGTGTGATTCATTCTCTCCTGTATGTCATGAGGAGAATCCATTGTGTTTCAACGGATCATGTCAATATTTGGACACTAATATCATGTACACATATTCTTTTATTTAAAGAATTATAACCTCTACTATTACTATTATCTCTACTTGTGCAACTCAACATTTCTAGTTTCGTTCTAACCTTGTGTGTTACAGATGCACTTTTTGCAGATATGATAAATCAGCAGCATGGACGGATGTTTTTAAGACAATGCAACCATAAACAAACAAACAAAAAAACATATGTGAAACCCTGAACAGATACTATTTTCATCTCAGCTTTGACCAACATGCAGTCAATATTTGACATTAGATCAAGTGTATAAATAAGCTTGAAATTCATAGCTTGTGCAGAAACATAGTTGTCATAAACACAATTTTATTCAAGACATAGTGTAATTAAACAACTGAATTTTATAGATATTGTGGTTTTTGATTGTTTATTATTCACTTTTGCACTAGATAATAGACAGAAAATGATAAGGGATGCTAGATAGTACATATAAGTCACTGGTTTTCTGAATCTATAATTTATCCCAATGACTTGAAAGTATGCCTCATTTGTGTAGTGTTTGTGTTCTTCATCATCAAATTCACAGGCAGACTAGAGTCATATTTCTCATCTCCAAAAGTGGACACTCACATTTTCTAATGACTTTTTTTTTTATAACTAAAAGTTTGGTGGTTTTTTGACTATTAATTTAACTGTCAAAAGGTAAAAAGAAAAGATTTTCAGTGTTTTCAGTGATCATATTTGTTGTATTTTTTTATTAAACAAAATTTGACTTTGATGCCAGTAACTATTACACAAAAAATATCACAGAGACAAATCAAAACTGAAAAGTTGGCAGAATACAAGTAACACTGCTTGGTAAGATTCAACCATTAAGAGGTAAATTGGTATTAGGTGATCAGATCATGATTTTACATAAAAGGAATCATAGGCTTAGTCTACATGAAAGAACTTAGAGTCGGTTCACACAGAGTATTTCTCAATGCAAAACTGCAAAGAATTTTGATTATTCCCCCTCCACAGCACATAATAATGTGGGCGCCAAGGCCAACTGTGATGAATATGGTCACATGGGCTCTGCAGTACTGTATAAAACTATTGTCACTAAACATAGCCACTGCTGCTTGAAGGAATCGTGACCCAAAGAGGACGCTCTGTATCAACTCTGCACAGATACTGTACGTTGTCAACTTCTGTGAGTCTGTGCTCATCTTAGATGAACCAAAAAAACAATGATAACATGTGCTGTGGACAGAAAAGTCTATCTTGGGTGAAAATGGACAAAAATCAAGAGATTGTAAAATTTATGGACATAATGAAGAGGAGAATCAGCTGTTTTGCAAATAATTAAAAGGTGTAATAAAGAGGAAAAGTGACGTAACAAAGTGGGAAACATATATCTGCCCAAACTGTTTGTGTGTCAACATGCCTTTATATTTATAAAATAAAATGAATCAATGAAAAAAAAAAGTTTTTACATTTGCCAGTGTCCCAGCTTATATTGTACTTATCTGAGATTATTGTGGATTTATGTATACAATCCTTAGTGTCCTTAATGTACAAATGCAATCTTCTTTATAGCTATAAAAAATCATATCTATAAATTAAGTTTTTAAAAGTGCAGTTAAAACATAAAACTCCCCATAAAAAACAACAGTAAAAACATGAAAAATATTATTTAGTAGCATTTATGACTTTCACTGCTTTTGGATGAAGTGTGTTTTTAACCCTGTGTGTACATATTTTATTGTCCTGTTCCATGAGTCCTGGAGGATAGATTTAATTTGTAAAAGAAAATGATCCGTATCACCGAAAAATAACCAATCCCTGCATAATAGCACAATGTTTATTTAGTCTGTTCACATAGCTGCTGGTTTGTCACTCTGAGTACACTTTCAATATCCCCAAGCCAGGATAGTAGAATGTATGAGTCTAGGATATAAATAGTGCATAGGCGTTGTATATCACCGCCCCTGCCAAGCACATAAGAAGCATTGCATCACTCACCTCAGATAGGGTTCAAGCTCCTGAGAAAGTATAGCTGAGTCTGAGTTGTCCAAAACCGCACAGGCACCTGATAGTAAAACACAGAGAGGAAAGGCAGAAACCTCAGCAGAGCTAATAATACAAGACTGAAAATGAAACATTGGATTATAATGTCGATGTTTATTACTTATTTTGAGGCTCAAATATTCTGAATATACTTTTTTTGACTGATGATCATATAGCCTAACATTTCAATCTAGTTTCAATCTTCAATTCAGTTTAGCTTACATTCAATTTTAATGTTTTCACTTTCCATCTATTTCTTATTCAGTGTCTATTGTACTGGCTGCCAAGGAAGCTATCAGACATAATCTGATCTGAAGACACAAATCGGTATTAAAATATCCCTGGCTGATGCTTAATGTGATCAAAAACAAGGGTTATGAAAACATAGAAAAGCAGATTTTCTAAATGCAAGAATGAAAAAAAAAAAAATCACCTGATCATCGTGGATTTACCCTTATGTGTTACGCTGACCTGTCTGATATTGACACACTCGAACACTGGAGACATAAATAGCATTATGACTAGACAGTATGGGAAAATACATAATCTGTCACCTTACATGAATACAAAGACCTCAATTTGCACACAGAGATACAAAAGCAGGGACACTTCCCCCACAGCTCAAGTTGCTAATAATAGCAACACTCTCATGCACATCTGCACATCTGACATCTGTTCAACACTGGGAATCAGCCAGGTTACTACTGCATTTCTATACAACATGGACAGACAAAGACTTAGATAAAGCTGCAACAGCTGGAACCTATCTAAGCAAACAAAAGCTAGCATTACAAACAAATTTATGTAATGTTTTGTGGTTGACGTAATTGCTTGGGCACAATCAATATTTTGTGTCTTGGGTCACAGGGAGCTTTTAAGCTGCTAAAAATACTGTGGTTGTATTTGGAACAACCTTCACAATATGCAACAGAAAATACAGCAGGGTCTGTCCAAATAAGATTAGAGGTAGAGGTTTCATATTTTGACAATATTTGCCTGCTTAAATGTGAAACCTATAGTTAAGCTTAAGTCAATGTTTTCTGCACACATTAGTTATGAAAAGTGTACACTACATGCAAGAGGCCTACCTTTACAATCTGCTTTGTATGCAGCATCCTCACATTGACTGGTACTTTCTTCATTCTTTTCTCTGTCTTGTCTGCAGTTTTGTTGTCTTTCTCTTAACTTTGCATAGGCCTTCTCTTTCACCCTCACTTTCTCATCAGCTGAAAGTGCCCCACTTTGCGAGGATGTACTCTCCCAGCTGTCTGAACTGCACAGTCCTTTAGCAGCCTCTGTTTTGTCTGCCTCCTTCTGCTCACACCTCTCCAGGTAGCTGTCCACACTGTCTGAGTGCTTAATGTCTGAGGATACATTAATGTCATCCACCATGTTTCTTCCCAAATCACACCCTGTGCCTGTTTCTTCTGGTTTATTCTTCCTCTGATGTTCTACATGTGTTTCTGTTTTTGTATAGTCCAACAATGGTAAAGATGGGGGCACACCATGAGCACCAACTCCATTTAGAAGAAGTGTCTCTGGTCGGGCTACTCTCCAGAAGCCCTTTGGTGGTGCCCAGTGTCTGGATGATTTGGAAAATGTGGAGGGAGTTGTAGAAGTAGAGATGGCAGTGGAGGTGGATGAGACAACAGGTGGTGGAGGAGAGGATGCATCATCTTTGCTGCTGCTTGAGTTATCAGACAAAAGGCTCTCTAGACTGGTACCCTCCCTGAGCCCATATTGTTCACCTGTAGGAACACTGACCTGGACTTGATTTTTTTCCTCAGCTTCAAACATCCCCTGGAACACAGTCCCCCCTTGGGCTTCAGCTGGAGGGCTGTGGATCTCCAACCTGACTTGCACCTCTACCTCTTCGTCTTCTTCACTGGTGCTTAAATTCCTGGCAGAACCTGATCGCCAAGACAAGCCCGGGAGAGAGGCCTGACATTTTCCTCTCGGCCTCTGTCTGAGAAGCACCTCAGATGAAATCTGCCCACCTGGACTGTACCCCAGCACCTCTGCGTCCGGCATTTCTTTTTCTTTCTCTCTTTCTCTCCCTCTTGATCTTCTTTGTGTGAGTGACTTCACCTTGGTTTGCAGCGAGTGCACAGCTGAACTCTGAGGAAGAGAATGCTGGGTGCTCAAAGAAGGTGTTGAGAAAACAACTTCTGGGACAGGAACAGGGCCAGTGATGAGTCCCCAGTTAATGGGAAGCCCTTGGGGTGCAGAAGAGCTAGATTTTCCTTCGATATTATCTGCAGTGCCCTTGCCCTCCATTGGCAGCAACCACAGAAAGCTCCAGACAGATCCTATAAATAAAGAAACAGGTTTCACACACTAACAGATACAACAATTCCTCTTGCAAGCTTTTACATCTCTTTTACTTTCTATCTGATCTGCCTTGTGAAGAGATATGTAATGTGGATTCAGTCACGTTGCCTTATCCGGTGATTACTTTGCAGTGCAAAGGATAATCCGTCAGAATGAGAATAAGCAACTGCTGCCTGCAACTGAACCCCTCCTCAAATAAACAATATTATATTTAGGCTATTATTGGTCATGCAAAACAACAAGGCAGGGAAACGACAACCTATTTTGGTCTGTTACATCAGAAAAATGTGTTTAATAATTAAATGAATAATTAAACATTAAGCCTTTCCACATGATTAAGTCATGTTGCACAGTTTATTATACTCAGCATTGTTGCTAGGTGAAAATTAAACACCTACATCCTTGTTAAATATGGCTTTAAAAGCCAGCTAATATCAATAATCTAGAGAAAAACAAAAGTCTGATCACTTACGCAATGAAAAGAGTAGCTGTGTTGCTGAGAATGGTATCCTTTAAAACAAAACCCCAGTTTTGGAAATCCTCAATAAGTTCCATAAGTTATCATGAAAATACCACATATTTAAGTTACCATCCATACCAAAACCTGCTCAGCGTTTCAGATGATCAAGTCGGTCACACGCCCAAAAAAGGAAGACGGAGGAACTTTTGCCTGCGGGTAAAACACAAAAACAAATAAGACTTCTGTTTCCAGATCCTGATGTGGTGCCTTCACACGCTGACTAAACAGCTCCCGGCCCAGGCAGAGAAGGCGAGCCAGCGGTCTCTCAATCATGATTGGTCCGGTAATCCCTTCAGAAATCAGTAGGATTAGACAAAAATGGAATACAAAAATGCCTGCTTTAATTTCGCCCTTGCCTCGTGAACTCGTTCCCGAGAATCTCTGTTGCATAAGTACTCTACAAAGCGCACACACCGGTCCTCAACACACCAATAAGGCAATGGAAAATAAAAAAGTGAAAAGGCTCGATGAGCTTGAGATGAAGAATAGTCTCTCACCTTATTTCCTCCTATTCCTATTTTAAGGCTCCATGATGTGTTTTAGAGACAGCCTGTATGATATGCCTAATTTACCGTCGTAAAACATCTGTCGGGTGGTCTTGTTTGTCAATACAGTTAGTCCCTCCTTTTCTCCATGGATCCACGTTCATGGTCCCTGTATTTTCATACGTGCGCATGCACACACCTGCGTTCATATGCACAAGCACGCGCTCGCGCACAGTCATCTTAATTGGGACAACGCTCTGTCAGTTGTCCCAATCCCCAGATGTGATCAGAATCCGACAGATGCTGCTCAGTTTGTGCTGCTCATCAACTTCAGAGCCAACAGAGGGCGCCCTGCAAATATACACGCGCGCACAAGCACACACGCACGTACGCACACACAACTGGCTCAGCTAGCTGTAACCGGCTAGTTGTCGAGTTGACACCCTCCCCAAAACCTCGGCAGCAGCATAGCTGCTCAGTAGACATGGCTGGAAAATATCGCAACATTTTCCTAAACAAAGATGGAAATCTTCCAAATCTTTTGGAATGAGTGAGTACCCTTGGTATTAATTATCAAACGAGGCAAAGATCTGTATAAATTGCATATTCCTTTTTAGTTAGTTACATTAATGACGCAAAGCAGTGGGTAGTTTCTGATAGCAGAAATTAAGCTAAGCTAGCCACCAAGCTAGGGAGGAGTAATGGTCGCTAGCTGTTTAGCCATAGGTCCTTAATCTGACGAGATACTTGTTCATGGTGGACACTTCTCATAGATCTAGCGGAAATTGTTGTTCTGTTACGATCAGTAAGGTTTATTTGACAGTATGGCTAAGTATGTTAGTATTTCGATGAGTAAAAAAATAGTTGGGGTGCCTGGTAGCGTTACATAATCTCGCTGTTGCAAGTCAAATGGCTACAGTTTTCAGTGTCACTGTGGTTCGTTTCCTTGGCCAAGATATGAGATGGTAAAGGTTCTGGTAGATAAGTTGATTTATTAATGCGTATTCAATCAGAATAATAACTACTTCATCACACACGAGCTGTAGATTTCAGATTACTATGTAACTATTTTAACCGTTCGTCGTTTGCTCGTTAGCCTATCTAACAAACTAGCCACCCATAGCTTAGCTTGCTAAAACTGTGCTAGCGTTACCCACAATTAGCCGGCTAACGTATTGCCTCGATCTAGTTACAATAATTATGGGTGTAAAACCGAGCTACGAAATCGCTAGTATCACAGAAGCTTGTAACGCGACCTAAATCGACGGTTTACATAGCTGCTTAACATTGGCATAATGTTTCTCAACTCTAATCAAGCGTCAGCTAACGCTTTAGATCAAGTTATATAGCGTAGAAGGACTTGGCCGTTAGCCTCTTGAAGACCCTTTGTCCATAGCCATAGTGGTTACTGGCTCCTCTAAGTAGGCCACACAGCAGTTGTTTTGATGTTGCTCGGCTGCTTGTTTCTTTTGTATATTGCAAATACGCTCAGTGTCACTTTTGATATGCATTTTAATTGTTTCGTGTTATGTGTGAGCGACGTGACGACTAACTAAAGCTTAAAAGACAGTTCAGTTATTATTTCTTGAATAAGGACAGCTATTTTTTCACAGTAAAACACGTTTTTATGTTTACTATAACACTGATATGTCATTGAAAATGATAATTTTGTTCACATTTTCTTTGCAAATCTTTAAGATTGAAGAATGTTTGCTCAATTTTATTTCACTTTGTCTCTTTCTTTTACAGTATTCATCATGCGATGTAATCCAAAATCCACAATGTGTGAGGACATTTAAGAACGATTGAGTTCGAAAGAAAAAAATCTTGATTCCAGTGGAATCTTCCATATATTATATTATTATTATTATTATTATTATATTTTTTTCTGTGTTTAAAAAATACGTACATTTACATACACTCGTCCCATCAACACATAACCATGCCCGTGCAAGCACCACAATGGACAGAGTTCCTGCTGTGTCCAATCTGCACTCAGACATTTGAGGAGACTGTTCGCCGGCCCATTAGCTTGGGATGTGGTCATACTGTCTGTAAGATGTGCCTGAACAAGTTGCACCGTAAGGCCTGTCCTTTTGACCAGACAACCATCAGCACAGACATTGAACAGCTACCTGTCAACACAGCCCTGTTGCAACTGGTGGGAGGCCAGGTAAGGCATCTGTCTGTGTTTGTTCATTTGTTGAGAAGTTTCTGGATGGAAATCTGATTTGACAACATCTATGTCAGAGCTTTTGTTGATTATATATTGCAGCATTTTAAGTACTACTATTACTTCATTGACAGTCTGATTTTTTTTTTTTTTAATTAATTTATATTTTGCGATTACTATTTAAAGCTATATAAGGGCATTGTAGGCAGGTTATTACATGATACATTTAACTTCCTTTAGGGTTTCTTTGTGAGTAATATTCCAGCGAGCAATGACTATGTTTAATTGTGTTGATTTAGTGATTGTGATCACAACCCTAGGCTCAATTTGCTTCAGACAGTGTTTGGCTAGGGTGAGGTGAAGATGGTATGTTTCCAGATATATTTGGTTTCCGTTTATAATAGTAGATAACATCACTATATCATCTGTGAACCACACAAGCGTGTAATTTAGTCCTGGTCCTGATTGCCGAGTATGTCTGTGCTTTTGGTGGTTAGTAGTGTATAATATCCTATCTGTGCTCTGATCAATTTGAAGGTTGTCAAAATGTTTTTTATGAAAGTAACAACATTTCTCATATAACATGCTTTAGGCTCCAAATTGTTTTGAAGGTAAGAGCTTTTCCAAATGCTGTGTCACTATATCTGGAAGATGTGAACTGTTAAGATGAATTTATGTTAAATGGAACGGGTGGTTGCTGGCTTTAATGTTTAGTACGATAGTTGACTTTTTTTTTTTTTAATAGCTGCAAAAATATAACTGGAAATATTAAGTCAAATTTCTCTATTCTACATAGTTTGCATGTTGTATAAAAGCATTCAGCCACATGCACAGTCTGCAGCACAACCTTCATAAATTATAGCTGTTCCAAAAATGTCAAATCTCATTTGCTTATCCTAAGTTGTATATGTGAGAACAGGGAATAATCTGTCGAGTTTGATGTTTTCAAATAAATATCACATGAGTAGAAAGTCAAATTACTGATTTATGAAAACTTTTACAAGGTGGATGGATGATGTGATTTGAGAAATACATGTACTTCAATCTATTGGGTTTGTTTAAGAAAACAAAAGCACTGATTTTACCATATTTCAGGGTTCCTTTGGGTGCTTGAAATTCAGTGTTGCATTTTCAAGGTATTAAGTACTTGAAATTATAACTGATTTATTCATTTTTTTAATTATCAACACTGCTAGGTTACATGAAAAGCTAGAGCTACTTACAGAGGGGTGATTTTTTTGAAAAATAAAACTTTATCTCAAAAAAGGAAAATGACTTTTTTGACAGATTTTTATCTTAATCTTTGTTTGAACAACGCTTCCTGTTTTTTTGGAATATGACTTTGTCTTCTAGTTAATTTCTAAACTTTTTTTTGATTATGAAACATATTTTAGATGTTTATAGCATAATGCAATGTATATCATTGTGATAAAAGGTGAAAAAGACAATCATGAGTGTATGTATTCCTGTAGATATGTATTTTACCCCAGTGATAAGTGCTGTGCTGGAAAATTTTGAAAATAACCCTTAAAAGTACTTGAATTTGACTTGGAAAAATGTATACGCACCCTGATATTTAGAGTTTATGTATATACACTGTTGCCTATAAAGTTGCAATAACTTCTTTTTTTTTTTTCAGAAACATTCCTCTTTTTATTTCTATTTATATACATCGGTAATCACCTTTGACCAGGTGCAATGATTACATACTGACTTAGTCTGAGTCCCACTACACTTTATTTATCAACAATAAATCACATTGTCACAATCATTTAATTAGAAAAGGTAAAAATATTTCATTCCAACTTCATGGGCGGTAGTGTATATAGAAATGCATTTAAAACTCTAATGGGGTTTGTCAATACTTTTTGGGTCCACATTTTGTACACATATGCAATTTTACTTGTTGCTTCAATCACTGGTCAATCTAAAGCTCTGTACACTGTTAGCTTTCTCTTGCGTGCCAAATTCATTCCATGTTGTGTTCTGCTGCAGGTTCCTAAGGCTCAGCCAGTTGCCTTGATCACCAGTCCAGAGGACTCGCAACATTATGAGGAGGCCAGACAGTGTGTGGAGGAGCTTGCCCTCTACCTCAAACCCCTCAGCAATACACGAGGTACTTGCATAAACATAAGGTGCTTTTGCCATCTTTAATGATCAAGTGACAATTTTTCCGGCTCTAAATTAAAACTCTGGAGGTAGTTAACAACATGGGAAGTCCAGTACACAATATACTTGACACTTGAGTGCTTTAAAATGTGAGAATGCTGTTGCTTGGTTACTGTAAATGCTTGTGGCCTTGTTCCCTTTTCAAAAATGGTTAATGACTTTGTTTTTCGTGCATGTCACTGTTGTTCTAGAAATAGGAAAGTTTCAGAAAGGATGTTTGAGAAGTAATGTGTAATTTCCAAAGGGTACTAGCGATAATAATATTGTAAACAGTCTAATCTAAACAGTTTCTTCTTTACATGTATTAAAAGGAAAATAATGCTGACTTCATTCATTGTTGTCTAAAGTGATTATGACACAGGGAGGGTTTTCAAGACAACAGGTAACTGCTATTTTAATAGGTTACTGTGGCTTTATTGAAGTAATTCCTGTATAAGTCACATGTAGGATATTTTACTCATAATTTTAAAATTAAAAACTTAAATCCAAGTTAAATAAAAGCAAATGTAACTAAATCAGCAAGAGCAAAATCATGTGCATGGAGATAATAATTGATATTGTTTTTATAAAATTATGATGTACTATTATTGTTATAGTTGCTGATCTGCAACAATGATTATGCTATTGAATAAAAATTATATGGCAATATGATATTAAGTTCTATTAGAATATCATTATTGTTTTATCATTTTCCTTTTTTTTTTTTTTTTTTTAGAGTTTTTGAGTGATGTGGGTGTCACACTTGAGTGCTCATAAATTGAGTATTGAATGTGGGTGACATATCAAATGAAAAAGCACTGTATATTTTTTGACTCAGAAGTTGTCTTTTCTGATCTCTTACCAGGGGTGGGTCTGAGCAGCACGGCGCAGAGCATACTGAGTCGACCCATGCAAAGGAAACTGGTGACACTGGTCCACTGCCAGCTGGTGGAGGAGGAGGGACGTGTTCGAGCCATGAGAGCTGCTCGTTCTCTGGGTGAGCGAACTGTTACAGAGCTCATCTTGCAGCATCAGAATCCACAGCAGCTATCCTCCAATCTGTGGGCTGCCGTTCGTGCTCGAGGATGTCAGTTTCTCGGACCAGGTAAATATTGCTCTCAATATTTGCAAATTTGGATAATCGTTCTCAGTTCAAAATCCTCATGTTTTCTTTCAGGATATCTTAAATAGCTACTGATTGGAGTGTCTTATATTTGCGTTTTTTCCCAGCTATGCAGGAAGAAGCTCTAAAACTGGTTCTCCTTGCTTTGGAGGATGGATCTGCGTTGTCTAGGAAGGTGTTGGTTCTGTTTGTTGTCCAGAGGCTTGAGCCTCGCTTCCCACAGGCTTCCAAGACTAGCATAGGCCATGTGGTGCAGCTCCTCTACAGGGCCTCCTGCTTCAAGGTGGGTTTTTAACTGCTAAAGAAAAAGGCAGTTATGTTTTCTATTTTGTGACCATTTTCATCGGGCAGGGCCCATTTCCTCACACTAGCAAATTGTGAAGAGTAATAATTTATTTTAAAAATATGTTCCCTATGCAGTATTCTGAAGTAAATAACAATTTAAAAGTTCCCATTTGGGGATTTCTTATTTCCTGTTAGTCATCAAAATTATGCAACATATACACGGAGGAAGAACGAAACAAAAATGTATTTTACTTCATCTTGCTTCTTTTTTTTAATTCTTCTGTGCCTGCTTAGGTGACCAAACGTGATGAAGATTCTTCCCTAATGCAACTGAAAGAAGAGTTTCGTACCTATGAGGCTTTGCGGCGCGAGCATGACTCTCAGATTGTTCAGATTGCCATGGAGGGTGGGCTGCGTATTGCACCAGACCAGTGGTCTTCTCTGTTATATGGAGATCAGTCTCACAAGTCACATATGCAGTCTATCATTGATAAGGTGTGTGAGAATAGTGACTCATTTGTTTTAACTGTAACACGTGCATCCAAATCCTCATAACATGCATGTTTTTAAGGTGTAATGTGTTCTGTTTTGTGTTTTGGCTCCTAACTTTAATTAATTTAATTAACTTTTAACACCATAAACATGTCACAGACATTGATTCCCTGTCTGTCTTGTCTTTAGCTGCAGACCCCAGCATCTTTTGCGCAGAGTGTTCAGGAGTTGACGATTGCGCTACAGAGGACTGGTGACCCTGCTAACCTGAACAGGCTGCGACCCCACTTGGAACTACTGGCCAATATAGATCCTAGTCCTGGTAAGGACAAAGAACATGGACACACTTTAACAGCTGTCTGAAAAGTTTTTCAAGTCTCATGTTAAAATTCCACACACATGCTGGAATACTATTAATGATACTTATTCTTGTACATGTTAACCTAAGTATTAACAAGCCTGTCATTCACCTCTTCTTTTTTTTTTTTTCCTTCTCAGATGCTCCTCCTCCCACTTGGGAGCAGCTGGAGAAGGGGTTAGTAGCAGTGAAGACAGTTGTGCATGGACTAGTGGACTTCATTCAGAACCACAGCAAGAAAGGAGCTGACCCTCAGCAAGTGAGTGTGTTGTTACTGACAGCTTGGCCTGTTTTTAATGTGCCAAGTGGTTCCAGCCTACACACCACCTGTGTATGCACCAGAGTGACAGATGCTTTTCAGAACAATTGTCAAAACATTAAACAAAGAAGTTTCTTGTTTGGCCCTTAAATATCTTTTTGAGAACAAACCCGTTACCCAAATGATCCCCACAGTGGAGACTAATAGCACAATGAGTCCACTGTTACACAACACAGTACAATAAAGTAGAAGCAATTATAATGATGGAAGTATGTCATGGATAAAACTAATAGAAGCAATTTTAATGAGCAGCCACTGTATCTGTGGAGGTGTCTTTTTAATGAAGAGTCTAATGTCTGAATTGGTGCACATCACTGTTACACAAAGTGATGCATTTTCATTAATAAAATGCCTTGATGTCATTTCTAAGGTTAGACAAAAAGTGGATCAGTTACATAACAACCATAAATCATGTAGAAATTAATGTTAATGCACTGATGAATTTTGTGCTCTCTAGATCATTAATTCTCATTATCTGTCTTTAGCCTCCTCAGCACAGCAAGTACAAGACATACATGTGCCGTGACATGAAGCAAAAGGGAGGCTGTCCTCGTGGAGCCAGCTGCACCTTTGCTCACTCTCAGGAAGAACTGGAGAAGTGAGTCTGTTAAATCTAAATATGCGGTTTTGGCATTAGAAAAGTTTGAATGTTTATGATTGAGAAGTATTGGTTGATGAGACACAATTTCCTCATTCTCTGCTGAAACAATTCCACATCATTTCATAATGTACTTTGCAATGGGATTCCTTTTTTCCCCAGGTATCGTAAGATGAATAAGCGTCTTGCAGCTCGCCTTCCTGGCTCAGGAGGGCTCATGCCAGATGAGGGCCTTCCCCTTGATGTAGCAGTGACCCGGAAGCCTTCACCCCTCACCAATGGTAGTGGTGGGCCCTCTTTGCCCCAGCTCATCGCCCGTGGCACTGACACAGTCCCATATGAACTATTACGTAAACCTGTCAAAATGGATGGAGGTAGTCCCAGCGCCCCAGGGTCACCACCGGATCCGTAAGTATATTATTTGAGCATTAATCGACCAGGTGTTTATAGCTTAGAGCTTTGAGTAATCTTTTATTAAATCTTGCAGCCTGGATCCTGTCCCCAAATCTAGTATGCCTCTACCACCTCATGGCATGACCCACCCTAGGATGCCAGCGGACCACCTCTCTGGGGTGAAGCAGTTGCCTGTGGTAGGCAGAGGCTCACCTGTTTATTCCCAGGGTCAACTTAATGAGATGTATTGTACTCGCCCTCCACCTTCTGCTTCTCAGTATGAGCCTTCACAATATCCCACAGGTAAAAGTCATCTAAACTAAAGAGTGTATCTGTGCTCTTTAAAGTATTTGTATTAGTGTACTCAAAAATGCTATGAAAATGATACTAATGGTAGCCTGCCTCTTCTGTCTCAGGGTATCCTTACCCACAGCCTCCACAGTATCATCCCCGGGATTATATACGTAACCCTCAACCGCCCAATGAATCAGCAGGACCCCCCTATCAAGACCCTTACCCTGGCTACGGCCCTCCAGAACGCCCATACCAGGCCCCTCACTCTGGACCGCCCTTCTCCTACCCTCACCCTCCTCACTATGACAGAGGTCGCCATGCGACCTACACTGGGCCACCACCTCCACCACAGCCTTATCCACCTCAGAGAGATGGCCTGGTCAGAATCAGTCCTGCACCCCTCGATGTTCCCCCACAGTCAGCAGGGCAGGCTAACTCACTATACCACCCGGAGCCCAATTCTCGGGATAGATACCCACCTGATGGCTACTATCCTCCTGGTGCCCAGCCTCCACCCATGAGGCCTTATGTCAGAGTAAGTCTATTTGGATTGTTCTTCATATTAGTAGTTCCCTTCTCTGGCTACATGTGCTACAAACTACCTGTGGAAGGTACTTGCTGTTAAACACCAGTATATTTTTGTTGTGCACCTCAGGGCCCATCATATAGTGGTTCACAGCACAGCCTGGATTACCTGCACAGACGTCGACAGGAGCTGTTGTCCCAGCTAGAGGAACGGAAAGTCATTTCTCCTCCACCTTTCGCTGCGTCTCCAACTCTGTCTCATCCATTCCCCAGTGACTACCCTCCTGAGGTTTGCATTCTACATATCTATGAGAATGGTTAATATAATGCACAAGCAGTAGAGACTTGATCCATGTGATTGAAGGATTTAAAGAGAATATTGGTTAATTGTATATATTTTATGTCTGTAGTATGGTGAAGAAAGCCCCAAAGCTATTGTGAAATGCAGAGAGCCTGATTATGCAGGCCAGTACTCTCCTTGGTCTTGTGAAACCATTGGTTCCTACATCGGCACAAAGGACCCCAAACCCAAAGATGTTATGGTTCCTGGTACAATGGAGATGATGGTGAGTTCAGGCACTGAGAAATTAATGTATGAGAGAATAGCATTAATTGAGTTGTTGCAGAAAGTGTAATTCTACTTTATCATAAATGTAATTAACCAGCACATTTGATTTGTTCTCTGTCTAACACATTTTTGCCTTTCTCCTGATTAAAAACAATATTTGTTTTATCAGTGTAATGAGTGATGAAAAACAGTGTGTTCCTCAAATTTCCACATAGTAATTACCTTTTCTCTGCATTATCTCTATTTCCTGTTTTTTTTTTTTTTTCTCTGTCAGAATGTGGAGGCTAAAGGTCTTAGGGAACCATCCCTGGAGGCTCCTCGGAGGGGTACAGAAGTGAAGGATGATGACCCCATTATCCCTTTTGGCCCTCAGCCCACTGTATCACGTTTTGGTGCCATTTCCCGCACCTCAAAGACCGGCTACCAGACTACTGGCCCTGTACAGGCTATGGCCTCCACTCCCCAGAACCCCAACTCTAAACATATGGCCATGCCAGGTTACAAATTATATGCACAATCACCAATAACTAAACATACTTAAACACTACCTCTCTTTTAGTCAAATCTGTCAGCCATATATGTATTTATTATCATTCCCTATTGCCATTAAAATGTTTTTGACCATATTCTTTCCTCCTTTGTGATAGCAGACTACACATATGGAAGCCATGCAGGATGGGGTGGAGCTTCATACCCCTCCCACCAGACTGCCTCTTCCTCTCAGGGACACTTTAATGAGCGGTAAGGACTGATTTTTATTTTTTTATAATGTAATCATGACGTTATATGGCAGTGAAAGGCGGTTTGAAACCTGGAAGATACATTGAGGGTTTAAGAACATTTCCCATCTATTTATTTCCACAGCCTGCCTATGGCAGCCCAAGACAGAGAACAGTTAAAGATTGAGCTGCACCAAGTCAACCAGCAGATCAGTCAACAGACCCAGATGCACAGTATGGAGGTGTGTATGCGCTACAAAGATCACCTGCAATTTCATCAAATAAATTCATTTAATACATCGTGTATCAGATTTTTCTTTCTTACATTTGTTTTTGTGCTTGATCATAAGTAATTCTTTATGTGCCTCTGACCCACTCATCCACATGACTTTCATAGGCTGCCAGTAACTCACTGCTGCAGAGAGAAGCCAGTGCCCTGGCAGGTCAACCTGTGCAGCCCGGCCAAGGCCAGGCAGCAGCAGCCCAGCAGCAGCCCAAGTGGCCAGCAGGGGGCGCAAGTGCTACAGCTGTTTCTAGTGAACAGTTGAGTCTGGAGCTCCACCAGGTGGAGAGAGAGATCGGCAAGAGGACCAGAGAGATGGCTCTGGTAAGGGGAGGGAGTGGTTGGGTTGTGATGAGGAATGTTTATATATACTTGGTAAAGTTGTGACTAGCTGACATGCGGTCATTAGTATTTAAGGGTCATTAGGTATTATTAGTGTTTGCTCCTGGAGGATTCTGTTGGGTTCTGTAAACTGGCTTGAGAGTCTGATTTCAAAAACCTCTATATGTAAAAGTGTCATGAGATAACGTTTGTTATCATTTGGCACTATATAAATACAGTTTGATTTATTTTTGACAATAAGCAGTTACATCACGACATGTCTTGATTATATACTCAGCTGTACAGTTGCTTTGAAGAAGTTGCTTAGCTAGAAGCAATCACATTGCCTTCTCATTCCATGGTTTTCTCTGTTTTTTTTTTTTTTTTAACTTAAGGTTATTATGACCTGGTCATTTTGTTTTCAAAACATAACGTGAAAATAATTTGTTTTCCACCACACTAGCTACAGGTTGTCAGTTATCTGTTAGAGTTATACATTTTGCTGTGTTGTTCTTTATTTTGTATCTCCTATAATTTGCCATCGTCTGCTTGAGAAACTGCTTGACTGCTCAGCTTAGTCTGATAGTTAAAAGAGGTTAGAACTGATTAGGGCACATGAGTGTGGAACAGCTAACCATATTTTATCAATTCCTTAAACAGGAGAATCAAGTAGCCCATGATGTGCAGCAGTATAAGATGAAAGCTGTAGAGAATGGACAACCTGAGCACAAGACCCAGCTGGAGGAAATCTCTCTGGCCCTTGGGTAAGGATACATACTTATCCATAAATCATTTCTCTTGAACATGCATGCATTGTAAGCCTGACCATGATACTATAATTCTTCTATTCCCTTGTTTCTGTTTCTCAGCGAGGTTTCCAATGGCTCCAACAGTCTGCAAGAAAGTGCAGTGGGCGGGTCCATGCTGTCACTGACGAATAAGACGTCTGCGTTGAGCCTGTGTTCTGATCCAGGTGCCGCCGGTTCAGAGATGCAGAAGAATGGTGTTGTCCATTCCTGCTCCTAGGCATTACACACGCACACACACATACACATGCACACACTCAAGATGCTCAATTGAAAAGCATGCACAGGCACACATACACCCATTCTATTTAGAAGATGAGCAGTATCTGCCGTGATATGAATTTTCTTTCTTTTTGTTCTGTGAATGAGCTTTTTTTTAATGACTTTCCTTGCCTGGAAACCAGAGCATATGATAACATTTCTCGTGTGTGTTTTTTTTTTTTTTTTTTCCCTTTTCTTTTTACTGGGTTTATAGATTAACAAGGCTCACAGTAAATATATCAGGAAGAGATAGTGGTGGTGATGCTGACAGTAGTGTTATGACTTCATTCAAAAAGGATAGTTGTACTTCATCTGAAACTCAACAACATTAGCAGGTTTTTTTTTTTTTTAAATCTTCTACACATTTCGTTTTTGGTTTAAATGTCACAGTTTCTATGTAACATGTAACTGAACGGTTATTTACAAAAACAGCAGTTTAACGAGTGCTATTGCATATGCAGTCTGATTAACTTATTTGTTGTTTGTTAAATTTAGTCTGTGAAGGTATAGTAGGAAATAGAAGTACAGAAGTTTGTCGCTTGGCGCTCACCCCCAGATTTGTAAAAAAAAAAACAAAAAAAAAACAAACAAACAAAAAAAAAAACAAGTGGTTGCCCAGATCTTGATGGTCTGAGAAGGGAAAAGCTCTAAAATATCCCAACAGTATTCCACTGAGATCAAGATGCAAATAGGTAAGGCATTTTTTTAAGAAGTCCCATTTGTGCCACATGCAATTCCTCACCTGCCACGAGAAGCATGGTTTTATTAGTGGATTTTATGAACACATTGTATGTCTGTTTCATACTTGAAAGCAGTATATTCTATTTAATTGAAGCATTCTGTTTTAAAGATTGCAACAAGTCTTTTTGATAATGAGCTTACCACATGTTTTCTATAAGGGAAATCTTACTATGTGCTTCTCTTGGTTATGGCGCAACTGGATGTGGTTTCGTTGCAGTGTCTTTCGTCTGTGCTGTAGAGGACTGTAATTTTGTCCCAGCCGTTTGCGTTGTGGCAATGTTCGCAGAAACGTGCTCGGAAACCGTTGGGTTTTGGGGTAAATGCACATCTTTCTGCATCAGGAGTCAGTGTAAACTTGACTTTATAATGTCAGTTAACAAGGATTTCCCTCCTCAGAGCTTCTCATCTGGCCACTCAAAGACCTCCCCATTGGGATTATCTTGTCATTTGTTCTCCTAACTTCTATGAAGTTGCCTTCCCTTTCATCATTTTGTTCAATTTTTGTTTAATTTTTTTTCATGCTTTGTGTTACGATTTTGGGGGTTGCTGCTTACCTAGCGAAGACTTTCTTTTTTTTTTTGTAACAGATAAAAGGTTAACTTCAAGCAAACACGCAGCATATTTGGTCATTTATAAATTTTTTAGAGCTTGTGGTAGCCTTTTTAGCTGCTTAATGCATATATACAGTTGACCAGGGATTAACAAAACAGTTGTCTTTCAAAGTATCTGAGTAAGATGAGATTCAGTGACCATCCTTATTGGTGAGTAGAACATTTTTCCTTTCAGTGCATCATGTTTTTCAAAAACTTGCTGTCATCATCACTACCATTACATACTTTTACTACACTTTCTTCATGTAAATTGTTTACTGCCGTGGCTCAACATGGAGCTCATTAACTTTTGTGAACAATTGCCATGATTGACGACAATTTCTAGCTCTGCTGAGAGCGAGTGAGTCCTTGTGCTTAAACGGTTGAAGGATAGAGGAGATGCTCTGGGTCGGATAGTTTTAGTTTAATGTTCAGCTTTCATTTTGGTTTAGATGAGGGGGGGGGACTGACAAAGTTTGACAAATTCCCGAGTCGGTTTTATAACACGCTTTTGGGTCAGACATCTAGGTCTCTCCTCATATCTTGGTTTTTTGACGAGCATCTCTTCCAATTTGTCATCGCCACATTAGTGAATGTTTGGGGTTTTCTTTTTTTCCAACCACACTTAAAGCCTCTGGCTGCTCCTCGCTACATTTATTGTTTAGGTACACAGCTCACTTATACATATGAGTATGTATACATACATTAATATACTAAAGCACTATTAACGTGCCACCTCTTATTCTACTCGCTCAGCATTTATATTAAATGATCTCTACTTAGAATCAGCAAAATGTTTTTTTCGTTGTTGTTTGATTTGTTTTCTGTCCACTGGTTGCCAACACAGACTTTATCCTTTCCCAGACGAAGGACTTCTGTGCGCATTGATGTGTGTTCACTTAATCTTTTGTGTTCAAACAAAGATGTTCTTTATAGACTATGCTTCCGAAGAAGACAAAATTCTGTAACTTTGGAAAATTTATGGAAAAGTTTTGTGTGTGCTAGATTGTATTGTAGAAAATGTACCCTGATTTAAATTGTTTTGTTTTTTTTCAAAGTGTGCTGTACTGGGTGATAGTGTTCAGGTATTAGAGAAGTGTTGGGGTTTTGCCCACCCCTCACCCCCAAAAGCATATTCAGGATGTCTCTGATGAAAGGTTGGCCTTAAATTTTCTTGTAATGCCCCTTCACCTTCTGTGCTCTAGGAGCAAGAGGTGATGATAAAATACTAATTAATACTGATCTGGTATCATTTACATGTATCATTTGACAGATTATGCTATCAAATGTCCCTCCTTAGAACCTGTCAGAAAACAGCAATACAATAATGCAAATCTCAGATTTGAAGCAAATGTATATTTTATCGTTTTATATGGAAATGTTGACCTAGATGGGTTTGTAGTTTTTTCTCTCTTTTCTTTTTTTTGTTTTGTTTCTGCAATAGTTAAGTGAATTTACTGACCTGCAAGTCTTACAGCCTAATGCAAGAGTATTCGTCTCAGTAGTTTTGTCACAACAGATTGGCCTGCCAGATTAACTCTTAACACAGTAATGTTTAAAGACTCTGTGTATGATTTACAACATTACATGGGGGTTGGACATGAATTGGCAACATCTGAGAGTGTTTGTGGAATTTCTAACTCTCTAAGTGAAAGTCAAACTCTGGGTCCGCGTTGGACTAAATGAGCCTAAAACACCTTTAGTTTAGCAGAACTTGCATATAATAATGTACGGGGTGGTTTGCTGTTGAGTACATGGCAAAGATATTCATTTCAATCTCCTGTGTGTTTTTGTTTCTGAGTGGAACGGCTGCCTACCCCTCATTTCCATAACCAGTTAACCCCCCCCACTCCCACCTTTGACCACTGAACTCTGTTACTGCTGTTTGAGGCTCACATTTTATTTCCTGACTTTCTGGGGAAATTCACTAATGGCTTTTTTATATGATTACTCCCTTGTAAAATATCTCTTAAATTAAGGTACAGGTTTGATTTCAGCAAGAAAAAAAGAAGTTTTTATATGTATATTATACTCCATTAAGGAATGTCTAGAATTATCTTCCTCCAATGTGGATGTAGCCATTATTACGCCATTTTATGACTTTGTAAGAGAATTCACTGTGTGAAAATTGGTCTGCATTTTTGTATAATACAATCTGCTGTTTTTTTTTCTTTTCTTTTTTTGTTTTTTTTTGTTTTTTTGTTTGATACGAGAGGGAGGTCAAACTGGAAGTTTGAAGAGAGAAAAAAATGAACCTGTGAAATTGAGAAAACGAAATGTAACTTATGTACAACAGTGATTCTAAGCTGAGGGGGAAAGATTAAATGATATTGCTAACTCTGAATCTGTCATTTTCTTTGAGTTCAAGGAGGATCAGAGGTTTTTGAACTCCATGGGCTGATTTTACATTTACTGATGTCGGCAGTATGTGTTTATATTGTACATCCATCTGTTTTGTCCCGTTTTTATAAGTGCGATAACAGGAATTAAGCCATAACGCAAGGATTCACAATTTCACCAATAATATAGTACATTTAATTAAATGTTTGGACACAGTGGATGGAAACTTACACTTGACTGGTCAGCAGAGGCGTACAGTACTAAGAGTCAGTACTCCTAGGAGGGTATTGAAATCAGGTCTGGCTTTTATAAATCAGGTACAATCTCTATAAAATTTGACACAAAATAAGTCTTCTTGAGGCACATCTATTAATACGAAAGGCTACTTGAACATTTGCCGATATGGTCATTTGTCATATTTCTGCCATTTTCTCATAAATAAAAGCAGCTGTTAGTCTGTCACATGTCTATGATCAACTGCTTAACGATTTAAAGGACTGGCATTTACATAATTTCTGAAATAATAATTACTGAAAAGCTAATTCCAATGTGGTACGGTCCCGTAAGTATTTTGTTGCACAAGAAAGGACTTTGCCAGGAGCTTCTTCCTCTACCAGATGTACATCCCCTTGTTTTTTTCTCATCAAATTCACCATAAACCCTCAGACAATAGAAGGTAATATCCACAGAGGTCACCCTACACCCTTATATTGGTCCCATCAGCTGATTTTCTGCAAAAGTAAGAAGTTGCCGTCTCATGTTGTGGAAATAATTGCATACACTGCATGAACTTGAGCTTCAAATGTCATTTACATTATTATAATGACACTTAAACTGTTTAAGGTACATTGACTGTAGATAAAAAAGCTGAAAAAAGTGTTATTAAATTTCACATCCAAGATAATTGTTTTGATTTTGGGACTGAATTTTGATGAAGCTTAATTGAACAAATGTTAAAATGATCATTTCACTTAACTAGGGATGTTAAAAATGAACCACAGAACAATGCCTGCTGCGTTTTATAGTGACTGTGAACAGACCATAACCACTCATTTTCATTCTTTAAATAAAGAAAATGAAGAAATACCAGTTTGGTTCATTAAGATTTCAATATAGTAAATTCTGCTTAATTACATATGTATTTTTAGTCATATAATTGAGACACTTGAAATCTACAGGATATATCTTGCATACGTCTTTATTAAAAGTAAAAAAAACAATGTTATTGTCTTTGTATTAAGTTGACATAATCATGATATCAATACCAATATATCTTTCCAAGAGATCACTTTCAACTAAGTTGCCCATTACAAAAACACCTCTGATGGAAGTGTGTTAATGCTAAATCATATGACCTACTCCATATGATGCAATTTCCTCCTCAAGAAAACACTGGCAAGACTCCCAGATATGTTCTCTCTCTTTTGATCCATTTCTACTTAACACAGTAACATGAACATTTTTATGAAAAATGTTGAATTGCAGAGTAATGGGTCCGTTACAGGTTTATCACGCCTTGTGTCATTCTACATCTGATGGATCCCAGGTCACATGTCTTCCATCGTGTAACCTTCCCAAAGCTGCCATGTCTGTCTCCTTCAGCTGGAAATCAAAAACCTAAAATATGTGTGTGAAAGAGCAGAGACAAAACAAAAGGAGGCAACAGGTAAAAACATTAGTAGTTGTGATATTAAAGAAGAGCTGAATCTTGGTTAAGTTTATAATAAACAAAACATCTAATACTAGAAAAACACTCAGAGAGCGCAAACCTCCACCAAGCAGCACAGTTCCCCCACATATTGTGACCGAAACCCCGAAATATTACTCCCACATTTGTTTTTTATCTATTTTATTAGATTCTCCGGATCACCTCCAAAATTTAATCATCTGTTCCTTGTCTCAGAGCAAACATTTCCTGAAAATTTCATTATGTTTGGTCAATAATTAACCCAGATACTGAGAAACAAAATTTTTGGCCCCATTGACCCCAATGTTAATGAAAATTTCA
>JAPSES010000030.1:2523176-2537875 GCA_029822895.1 Maxillicosta whitleyi | reverse complement strand
CAACCAAAACCGGACCAGAACTGGGCTCACAGGACACTGTCAGGGGTAAGTCAGTGTGGATGTACTACACTGATGACCGGGATGCCATACAGATTCATGTCAAAAATCCCATACTATCCCTTTAATATTTTACACAAACTCAAAAATTAGCATGAAATATTTGCAGAAAAACCATCATTTCAAAAAGTGTGGCTGCATCAGACAAACACAAACAAATGCAATTTAAGGATGTCTGAAAACTTTTTTCCACTACTCTTAACTTTGTAACATCCTCTGCATCTTCTTGGTAGTTCTAGGTTCAACTGGACTGTTTTGCTCAAAACCAGTCCAGTTGAACCTAGAACTACCAAGAAGAAACAATGACCTGGGTAAATGAGAACCTACACAGACATCCTATGCATCCAAGTTACACTTTTGTTTTGATGACACTTGACAGTAGATCTAAACAAGATTTCATTCTGGGCTTCACAGCAATTTCCTGACCAGATTGTTGGGTTTGTTCCCCGGAAACATGTCACAACATTGAGTGGAGTCTATAGTTATGGCAGCTTTGAGCTTCAGGATCCAGAAACTGCAGGAGGTGACAAGTAGGTCTTTTTTTCATAATCCTGTAAAACCTTCCTGATGGTACATCAGATAATTTGCCTGCATGTGTTTTGTTGCACAGGCTGTTTAGTCTTATTCAGATGTGAATGTAATCCACTTCTGTTTCTTCATCAATGCAGGTACTCCATGGTGTTAATCGGTGCTGCCTTCTTCCACCGCCGCTATCTGCAGCTCTTTCAGGACCAGCCTAAGGCAGTACATGCACTGGTGGATGAAACGCAGAACTGCGATGACATTGCCATGAACTTTGCCGTGTCATTGCATTTGAGCAAGAATTCCAGATCCCGCAGCTTTAACAGACCATCAGGGGTCTTTGTCAAACCGGTAGACCTCCGCAACCTGGAGAAGGATGCCAGTAGTGGGTACCAGGGTATGTGGCATCGGCCTGAACACCTCCTTCAGAGGTCCTACTGTCTTAACAAGCTGGTGCAAATCTATGGTGCCATGCCCCTCTGCTTCTCCAACCTCATGGTCTCCCAGTTTGGTTTTCCTAACTATGCCAACCACAAAAGTAGAGGCTGACTGGTATGAAACCAAATAAGGTCACATACATGCAAATCCATGTCTGAGCTTTAAGTCCATATTTTTCAGTGTTGGTCACTACATTTATCAAGGTCCAGACTGGCCTTGTTACCTCAAACTGACAAGAACAGGCTCCCTGTTAGTTTTGGCAATAACGTTGGGTCATTTTATGTTTCAGGACATACTTTATCTTCACTGTTTCATCAGCAGAACCATGTTGGACTGCCTACCTCTTTAAAAACAGGAAGAATTTCTCTGTAGCTCTATGAAATGTAGTGTTGCCCCAACCTTTTCTTCAGGTACAATGCTCTGTCACTATTAGTGCAATTAATAATAGCCTGCAGGTGTTTGTCACAGTGATGTGCCAGACTGGTGCAGAGTCATTCCATTTATTGCTCCACTAGAGTTAATTATTTAGCTTAGGGCGCTTGTCACTGTACTGTGGAGCTTATGTATGAATCTTGTCCAATTTAGAAGGCTTAGGATAGTGGTTTCATTTGAAAAGTGTAAATCATTTTCTTGTACAATTGCATTTTAAAAACTGCCCTGAAATAAAGTCTATATTTCTCTAGATAGGATGATTTAATGGCTATGTGAAATTGTACATTTTGGTTCTAAATAGGTGTTATATCTTGAATAGATTAAATTATTTTAGACTCAGGTGGCCACTAACTTGGCAAATCTCCCATATCAATGCATTTGTTTTTTTATTTTATTTTTCCTGACATACATTATGTTAATTTTGTAGTATATTATAGACTTACTTTCATTGCCATTGCGATTATTTTGCACAGAAGTGGCTAAATGATTACAAACTCCTCTCAAAACCAGACAATTGTCATAAATTTAATATACCAAGGTTGTTCCATTTTGATTTTGTGACTACACAGACAAGGTGCATGGTTTTTAGGACAAGGATAAGAGTTAAAGTGTGAGTCTTTGGTTTAGGGAACATGTTCCAATAAGGGAAGAGTTCATTTTATAAAATAGTTCAACAGCAATTCTGTTGATGACAGTACAAATAGAAAGGTGAATACGCCTCCTGCTGGAAAGATGAGAAATAACACCTTAGAAACAAGGTCTTAAACATTTTATGAGCACTGATTTGGTTCATTAAACTACATTCTGTCAATCACAGACTATCATGTGGTGGAAGAAGATCTGTATGCCAAGTTATAGGCCAGAAGTTTTACATCAAATATGCAAATTATGGTGATCGTAATATGACAGGGCAAAAAAAAAAAAAAATAATAAAGACAAATTGATTTTTATCACCAAATCAGGTCAGCTACATGTTATTGAACCCACTGAGACCTAAACATCCACAGGTCATCAAAGCTATCCAGTGATCTAAAATGTTTAATAACTTTTGAACCATTAATCCTATCAATATATGTAAATAATTCTGGTAAAATGCAAATGTAGAGCTTTTCAGCAGCATTAGATATGTCGTTGAAATGTTCAGAGGCTCTGTAGTGAATGTACAAACAAGTAATTTTCTGCAACATCGATTCACTCTTTAAACTCAGGTAGGTTGATTAAAGGCAGGGGTCGTAAATAAGCCTTTTTATGTTTAGTTAATGATATATTTTGCTGAACAAGTCACTTAAGTTTTTTCTGTTCTGAAATAATGACCTTTGGTTTCTTTATGAATGTCTACATCAGTAGACAGTAGATCAGTAAATTAAATATATAAGAAAACACCAGATTTGTCCTTTAAAATGCAAAATGCAGATGATAATGTTATAATAAATTGTGATTATTTTGCAAAGATTAAATATGGATAGGTTATGACAAAAATAGTTCTAGGTTTATAAGAATTAAATTCAGTCTAGCCTCCGAGAAAAAAAGTTACAGCCACAACTTTGGAAGAAACACTATATTTATTATTATACAATAAATTCTGTTTCTGTCTCTGCATTTCCAGCATCTTTGCAGATTCTGAGGTAACTGTAGAACATGTGTAACAAAAGCAGATCATGTAGACCTTGCACAGTATTATTACGCTCCTGGTTTCCCACCGTTGCCACCATCATTCCCAGGACCTCCAGGCCTGGATCCACCTGCAGAGCGCATATTATGCCACATTTTCACGAGCGGCTCCCTCTTCCTCCAAATGATTTTGTGACCGTAAGCAACATACCATCTGCAGAGCATGAAGTGAGATGATTATTAGAATGCTAGCATTCCACCAACCTGTAAGCATAAGTTTAAAAAAAGTCAAATATGTAAACTGTTTTCTGAGACTGTCCTGTAACCAAAGGCTACAGAATGGGGACGCATAATGCCCCACAAGACATTTTGTTTTGCCAATTGAGATTAAAATGATCTATTATGGGAATATACTTCATTGAGACAAATACTTCATTTATTTTATTTTGTTTAGTTGTCTCAAACTTTGAAGTAAAAAAACAAACAAAAAATAAAAGCAAGAAATCTACATATGCACCCATTAAACACAGAAAACATAATGAAATTCAATACATTTAACAAATGTATATGTATCAACTGACGAAACGCAGTTTGAGAAGAAACATAAAGAAGTACAGCCTTATTTAGTCCCGCCCCTTCCTTACTTTCAGTGACAGATTTTTAACCAAATACATTTCCTTCATGGGCTATAACCTTAACCAGGACTGTGACAATCTGTGATTAAATTATTTATGCTTGTTAGGCAATTTGCAGGATATCTAGGCGATTAAAAAAAAAAAAAACGACACTCTTAACGTGCATTAAGATTTTTCTGTGGAATATACATGATTGTCATTGAAGACTCGCTTACAAACAGATAAACAACCCACTTTGTCTCCTCTCTTCTAAGCGCCGGGTGTCACCGTAAAGTTGCATCTCGGGGGCATTTGAAAGCTCAAGAATATGTAGAGTATGTCTAAAAAAACAAACTATTAACTCATTCACAAATATGAGCATGAAACCTTAATCTTTTTGTCTCAAATGCATCAAACTTATTATGGATGATGGATTTTAAATACTTACATATGTTCTTTGTTTTAATATTCCATAAAATATAAAGAATAAACATCATTTTCTTTGCTGTACAATGTGCATATACCACTCACATTCCAAACAGGGCTCCTCCCAGGTGAGCTGCATGGTCAAAGAACCGCCATCCCAAAACAAGTCCTGCAGCATCCACGGCAATGAGCGCTTTCAGTGCCTAGAGTGAGATGCAATAAATGAAACCTAAAGGAAAAATTCAACCCCAAATACACTGAGCTGCACTCAGAATAGCTGTCCATCTACTATGCATTCAGACATGCA
The DNA here is from genome assembly GCA_029822895.1 of Maxillicosta whitleyi. Lineage (NCBI taxonomy): Eukaryota > Metazoa > Chordata > Actinopteri > Perciformes > Neosebastidae > Maxillicosta > Maxillicosta whitleyi. The sequence goes on along the minus strand of JAPSES010000030.1, from coordinate 2,533,468 downwards.
TACTTACACATTCACTCACACACAGTGGACTTTGTTTCTTTTGTTCATGCACAGATTTAAGTCTGTTGCCTGCAGCAAAAACAGACAGCACAGGAATGTTAACAACCCTGTTTATTTGTTCTTTTTTTATTTACAATTCAGAGGCATGCATGTGCACAACAAGAAAGTCTTAGCACTCATGGCCTTTGATGTGTTGTACACTAATTAGTCCAAACACTGTCACAGACTAAAATCAAAACTCATGCATACAGATTTAGATAGACATATGATGTGTTGCTTACATTTCCTGCAGTAAAAGTGACCATAGGAAGGAATATTATGCCTAGTTTCGCTTCTGGCACCCTAGCACAGACTGCAGCCAGTACAGCCATGACTGCACCAGACTGTGAATCAAAACAAAATGAGTCATAGTCAAAGGATGAAGGAAGTTCTGCAAGTTGTTTCTGTTGAGCTTTGCAAAGAGTTTGCCAAACATCTTACCGCTCCTAATGATGGATACAGCCGTCCAGTGGCCGTTTTACACATGTAGCTAACCATAGTGGAAATGACACCTGAAAAAACACATAATGAACAGTCTTATAAGTAACCACAACATATGGTCTTTGTAAATCCAAATGCATGCATTAAAGGATTTACAAGGATTCAGATTAGATTAACTGTTGTCAGCACCCACACATATCGTCTTCTTGACCCACCAGCTGACATGTAAACAGCGAGGAACTGCTCCTTCCCAAGGAGAGAGACGATTCCTGAAGAGAACGTCCACAGGACATACATGTTGGCTACCATGTGGATAATGGAGTAATGGCTGAACGTGGACAGAACCATTGGAAGGCACTGTGTCTCTGATGGAAGAAAGGAAAACAAATCCTTTAAACATATATTTGTAACCAACATTCTCTTATCTTATTGAATAACTACTGTGATTCCATATATTTCTGCAGGTATCAGCAGATCTATTTTAATGGTTCTTAATGCCCTTTTTAATGCCACTTTAAACAAATTTAATGCCCATGTCCAACTACAGATATATGTAGTTTTATATATGGGTGCTTCTGTGAAACTAGAACGAGGGCTAAAAACTCCAACCAGATGTAGACTAATGTTATGAAGCAAGTGTGGAAGCACTTTGAGTCTATTTTGAAAATAAATACTTACTGAGATAAAAGAGAAAGTATTTTTCACATAAAGCACATTTTTATATTATTTTAGGTCATATTTAATACAAAAAAATCTGCATGTAACATGGTCAGGAGGACAAGAAAATTACATGCCACTATCTTTTTGAATATATTTTTATTCTCTTACATTTACATTTTGGGAACATTTTACTTTATTTATCTAGAATATAGGATTGAACTAATTACGCAAGGCAGAGTGTTTCAAAAAAATGAACTCAGTTGCAAAATTATGTATGATTTATATGTGTTAAAATGGGCAATGTCCACAGGAAAACACCAATGGACACGATGGGTTACATGCAAAACCTCAAATGAGACTGCCAATTCATGAAAAGTCTGCATGTCTGGATTAGAAAAACCACTAGGATCATCAAATTTAACAGTGTTCTTATTTATAGCACTATACAACACCATCATAAGTGATGTTTTAGACAAAAATAAATAAGATAAAATGCACTAACACCTAGGTCGCTTTTCATGCCCAATTTTCTATTTTTGGCCCCAATATTTTATTAAAAATGCATTAATTTTGGGATGATCTTTTATTGCGTTTCTGTAAAGTCATCATTAGGCAGTGCCTTGGAGGAAATATCTCTACATTTCTGTTTTATCATTGGGTCTAAAAAAGCTGGAAAAGTGCCAGGTACCAAAATGTACCCAGTTACATAGACACACTCATACAGTTTTATATAAACATGACAGTTTATCATCGACAGGCTTTAATCGGGTTCTGAATAGTTCCTCTTCCGGTTCCAACCACTTCTGCTGAAACTTGCATTTTCTATTTTTCTGACATTTGCTAATATTTCCTCCACTCTTTGACCACAGCACGAGCGCGCTCATAACACAATTCTTCAAACTTTGTGTATCAGCCATAAACAATAGACGATTAAAGGGGTACTTCTGATCAAAATTATCAAAAAAGTTAATAAAATCAAAATAAATCATGAATAGCAATGTTTAACCCCCCCCCCATCTAGTGCATTTAATTTTTTTTTAATTTAATGCTCTTTAATGCCACTTAAGGCTTCAATTTTCACAAAATCTATTCAGTGACTTTTAAGTCTTTTTACTGACATGCAAATACCCTGATATACATTACTTGGGTGGATTCAACAGAACAGAAATACTCACTGGAAGCAGGGTTCGATGTGAAGTACTTTATCATCTTTCTTTGCAATGAAGGGATCCGCCAGCAGCACAGGATAGCAGTGTTTAATGCAATAATACCTAGGAAATAATAGAAAATAAAGTAAAAAATGTAGACTCAAACTAAGAATAAGAACAAAACCAAACCTAAAGCACAGCAGTTAAATAGTTAAGATGCAATAAACAAATATGTATGAGACATGGAAACAACAGGGAGTGTAAATAGTAGAGTATTCACATGAAAAGCAAGTAAAGTAAATCTGATTAAAAGTCAGATTTTCATCCACTGTTTTCATTTACTACAAGTATGAGATGAATATTTCTCAGGAGTAAAGTGGGTAAACAACACCCTAAACCCACACAGTGACTGCACAATGATTTAATGTAATAATTTTAATAACATTTTTTTTTTGCATTTATTTTGCTCGTGTCTGTCCATTTTGACTTGATTATTTTTCTTAATTTTGATTTATTGTAGTGAAAGCCAGTTTATGAAGATTAAAATGATCAAAAAAAAAAAGAAAAGACCCGGTTCATGAAAAAATATAGAGTAACCGTATCCATGTAAAGATCCTGTTGATGCAGATTGTTTTACAAATGTGTCAAGTTAAGTTACGAAATTCATGTTAGTTTGTAAAACGGCTGTATTTTTCATTATTTTTATCACCACTTTGTGTTTCATTGTGATTATTCACTATGCTTCACTCAAAATGAGGTCTTTATCTCTGTATAAACGGCCTGGCCAAATAAAAAGTCTCACATTCTAATATTTCACTGGCTCGGTTTTGGCTTTGATTATGGTATGCATCTGCCATGGCATTGTTTCAAAAAGCTTATGCAACCTCATAACATTTATTTCTGTCTATAGTTGTATTAATGTTTTGCCAAGATATTGTATTAATGATGACAGAGTTGGACCACTGTGTAAAATATTTTCCATATGTGGAAACGACGTCTCATGCTCCCTGAACCATTCTTTCACAATGTGGCCTTGAATGAATCCTGGAATTATAATCTTGGAATAGGTCTGTGTCATCAGCATAGAATGACTGCCCCCACAGGCTTGTACTGTCGGCACTAGGCATGATGGGTAAGTACTTTATTCAACTTTCTTGTCGCCCTAATGCCCATCATTCTGGAACTGGATCAGTCTGGACTCATTAGACCACATGACCTTTTTCCATTAAAACAGTCCAATCTTTAGGTTCACTAACAAATCAAAGCCTATTTTCTCAATTAGCCTCATGGACAAGTGGTTGTCTAAAGGCTACGCAGGTGCTGAGTCCCAATTCCTTGAGTTCTCTTTGTATTGTGTGTATAGAAATGCTTACATTCACTGTTAAACAACATCTCTCCAGACATTAAAGGGGTCATATTTATCTAAACCCCCTTTTATTAGTCTTTGGTTCATTTATTTGTGTATTTGGATCCTAATAGTTCATAAAGTTTGAATCTGAACCCTCCAGGTGCTGCAAAACTATCTTTATATTAATTTTGGCAAATATCAAGTGGCTTTCTATAACCTGTTTTAATTCCTGCTTAACTTGTTATGTTTTATATTCATTTATGCTGCGACATTTATACGTATAAGGTCAAGACTTCCGACGAACATTTCTCCTAATACGCCATAATTGTTTGTCAGCAGCAGCAGTTGTAGTAAAAGCTGAAAATACGTCCAAACTTCAAACCAATTACCTAAAATCATGTTCAGTTGTTGGTTGTATTAACAAAACACAAGTGGCTGAACAGGACAGAGCAGCACATTCAACAACCTGGAGGGGGTGGGGTGTGAAGTGGCTCATGTGCATTTAAAGGGCCAGCACTCAAAACAACTTTTCTGGTGTCATTAGTTAGAAATAGTGTTGAAGATGGACCTGTGGAGTTAAATTAATGAAGAATTCAGACTGAAGCAGAGCATTTACAGTTTATGTAGACCACAAGGAAATGTTTTGAAATCTATCATTCCATTTAAAAATGCTAAATATCTTTTAAGTCATTTTCAGTCATGAGTGTTAAAGGTTTTTTTATGATCACATCTCCTAAAATATTATGGGTCACCATTATCCCTCTAGCTTTTAATAATGCACTGGATAGTTTTTAACATGATTTTAGTCATTTCAGTGAGTCCCTTGTACCCTGCACTCTTCTGAAACAGTGACATCTTTTTCACTATTACAGGATATGCCTTGTGATATGGATGTGTAAGAAATAAGAAGCTCCTCACTGCATCAGTTAGCGTTAAATAACGAGGTGCAGCTGAAATATATTAGTTACCATAATAATTATGTAATGGAAGACTGAACCATTTGCTTAGTTAAATCTAAGTGGGGACATTTTGGGCCAGGAAATTGTATATTCAACGTCAAAATAAAAGCTAAAAGGAAACAAATTAAACTAAATGGAAAGCATTAAAACACAATGCACTACCTGTGACAGTCTTCTGCCCCTCAGTTAGGCTGCTCCAGAAATCATCAACTGTGGACAGTAGAAGTATAAGTTGTTTCTGGAAACCTGTTAGCTGATTCCACCACTCATGCCAGTATGCCATGTCATGGGAGCCCTAGTAATGTACGATAAAGTAAAGAAGATTGTAGTTACATATGATGGTAAGACGTTTAAAAATGAAACAAAACTTTGAATTTACACAGGGGCAGCAATGGAGGAAGCAGAAGGAATTTTTTGTAATAAAACATCCTCACCTGTAAGAGTTTTTCTGACTCTTCCTCATCTTTTGCAGACTGAACTTTTACCTTGAGGTTCTCATATTGCAGGATGGCAGCCACACAAAAGGAGCAGCCTGTAAACTGACATGGAGTCAGACACCAAACCAGCAGCAAGATACTGTTAAAAACTACATTACGGAATGTATCTATTTTAGTTATTATCAGAATCCAAACAATGTAAATCATTCTCATTTGATATAGTTTAGAAAAGTCAGAGAACCTACCCCTACTGTGAAAATCAGAGGTTTGAGAAGTGTTGGTCTGGGGATTTTTGGAGGGGGTGGGGCTCCTGGTGTGCCACCTTCAGAGGGGGTGGCCTTAGATTCCTGGGTGACATTGCCTTTCTTTGTCTCTGACCTTTTGGCTTCTCGTCGAAAACATCTCTGTTGAGTGTAATGGTTGAATCTGTGTAATAATATATCAACAAACAAACAGAGATTTAACACATGTGAAATACTGTATATAATGTCAGTAAACAAACAGCTCAATGAATACAGAGAAAGACAGGAATCCTATGCAAGAAGCAGAGTTTTTTTTTTTTTAATTTTAATTACTTTTATTACCTTCCTTCATCCTTCCTTATTCAACTTCCTACTAAATGTAATTTTCTAATAATTTCTCCAAAAGCAATCAACAATTTGACAATTAGTATGGTGCACTAACCCCTATATTCTGTGAGTTTGTGTAGATATGCAGTTTCAGGCGATACAACCCTACAATATTTAGAATAGTAGCATTTTGGTATGAGAGGGTTAGAGGTTAGAGTGGAGGAGAAAAGAAAATTCATCTGACACACAGTTTCTCTTCAGTACTATGGTAAATAAGAGAGACTTGTTTGTTTTCACCCGCACCTTTAACCGGATATGACGTTTGTGGGCGTTCCCGTTGTTGCTAACTGTATCTACATTGAGAATATGTACTGTCTCTTAAACAAAATGTCCATTGTAATGTTCAACACTCGCTATAAATCAGGTTATAACCTAGTGAATGACACTGCACTGACACTACATTGGCAACATTATAAACGTTTAACAGCCACCAAAAGCGAAAATAAAACCCTTATTGGAAAGCGTAGACCGTTTAAGCATTATAGGAGATGTTTTTTACAGTCAGTAAAGAAAAATCATCTAGCTGTTTCCAGTCGGTTTGTTTACAATGACAGACAGAAACGTTAGATAACAGCTCCAACAGTCGACAAGGAACACGAACACATCATGTCATTATGAGAAACCAGAATCTGAACCGGGTTATATCTGCTCACCTACACCTTGGAGACGTTACATTTCTAGGTCTGATGAACTCTGTCTTGATCCAATTTATTATACATCCTCTCCACGCCATGTTTCTGGTGACCCCAGTCTGCGTGAAGCCCGTCCCTCTCTACCAATAATGGAGCTGGTGCTGCCTTTACGTCTCTCGCAAAAACTACGACTAATGAGGTTCACTATAGGACTCTTGATATGAAAAGTTGTTTGTGTCGTGAAAGTATACTCTAGCTGAGATATATACTCTCGTGTATTTCCAGATAATTATTTATTTGGTTAAGGCAATTTTATTTTATATTTAAAGAAACTGAAAATATATTAACAGCAAGAATCTCCTAAATCTCCACATATAAATTGTGAATGTAGACCGTTTACGTTATTGTCATATCATTCACAGTGTGACATTCAGTGTCACTTGTAATAGTAGGCTTTGATCACACTTTGCGTATTATTTGCAATTTCAGTTACAAGTGACATAAATACTGACAGTCCTTGAACGTAACAAAAGGTTTACTGCTGCATTTACGGCCAACACTTCTCCCTAATGTACGGTGAAGGTACTACATTTTACATTTACATTTTACTACTTTTTAAAAAAAAAATTTTTTTATGTCATATATAATTTTCCTCAAGTGGCACATTAAAAACATGCAGACTCACATTTCACTTAAGTAATAGATACGAAAAATATAATGAATCACTTTAGCCATACTCCAGCACAGCAAAAGTTTCCAGTTTATAACTGTACTTAGAAGCAAATTTACATATTTACTCTTCTAAATTCATTTGGTGACTCCTTATATTGCATTAATTTATAGTTTAATTCACCACTACACAGTTTTCCTCACAAAGCTTATAGGAACAGCCAAGTTTGTTTCTATGAAAATATTGGCAAAAATAGTAAATGCTTTGCAGCGAGTAGCTAAACAGTATTGATGACACTAGGTGTTGCTATTGGCATCTGGACAAGTTCCACAAACTTCTCACAAGCTCGGCAGTGAGTCCAGAAATAGGTGAAGAAGGTAGAATTCACAGAGAGAAGGCTGCACTGCAGTGTCTGCAGAGTAACTAGGGCTCTCCTCCAACATAATATCTGCACTTGACTTGCTGGGCTACCTAAGCTATATTCAATATTGCACAGAGAGGGAATATAATAGAGTGAGAAAAGAAGTTTGGGAATATAAGTAATTAATCTTAACTGCAGCAGACAATGCACCCTGTGGGGACATTATAACACAGGCTCGACTCGCAAAGAAAATTATATAGCCAAATAAAGAGGTATAGAGGTTTCAGGGTAAATGCACATCAGAGAAAGGAGAGCAATATGCCTTTGCCACAGTATAGACCCAAGGACACACTGCCAAGTTAGATGATATCCTATGGGTGCAGGTCTGGGGCAGGAGAGGACAGGGAGAGAAGAGGAGGGATGAAGAGGGAAGGGAGGGCTGACTGTGATAGGAACAAGTACAGGACAGGGTGGCGTACAGAGGTAAAACAGGAAAAGAAAAGGGGTGGAGAGTAGTGCATCATCAATATTTGAATGGCGTCAGAAGTTAACTGAAGTAAAAGCCGTTGTTGTTTTGGATTGTGGTGTGAGGGCTGTGTGGTGAGCGCAGGCCTGCACACATTCATCTCTTTCTGACTCGCTCTACTGGAGGACTTTAGGTTCTTTTCTGATCAATGCAGTGCATTTTTCCCAGCAGAGGTGTCCTCTTTCAGGTCCTCTCATCGATTTGCTGTGAACAGACGCCAGCCAGGATTTGCCTGTGTCGGCAACAGGGCAGCAGGGCCGTGGTCATGTGACGGGAAGTGTCATGTTTTGAACTCAGTGTCATGTGGAACACCGGCTCTTCTTACTGTGTCCGTGTCCGAGTGAAAAGATGGAACTGCACTAAAACCTTCAGCCGTGTCTGGCTTATGAACCCCTGCTGTGACTCAAATCCCCAGACAGATGTGTGACGCTCATTTGGCCTTGAGGCTTCTATTTCAACTCAAAAGCTAGAAACATCTTATACCTGCAGCACATTCTTTTTATACCATCAGAGGAAACTCTAGCTGTTATCATAGCGTCCCATCAGACTGCTGACTGAGAGCTTTCTAAGACACTGATCAATGGACAGTTAGATAATACCATTCTGTCACTTGTTTGCTGTTTTTTTTTCCGGCATAGATTGAGAGACTCTGTGGTCAGTGCATGATTGTGATATTCTTTAAACAGTGCTCCGCAGCTGATTCACGCTATCAGGTTGTTCTAACTTTTCTCTGATACATCCTCATCTTTAGAGGACAATGCACAGTGTGGCAGCACCAGCCTCTCACTGTTCCACTTGATTGACGTTTTACAAAATAAAGCTACCTTCAGGTTCATACACAAGAAATGTTTATGTAAAAGTTGTTGTTTTTTCCAGTAAAAAAAAAAAAAAATCATTAAAATTGAGAGCGGCACTTGAAACTCCCATGCTCACACTATACCTCTGTGGAGATATGTACCCTGTTCACAATGATGCAACTTGATTACACAACACTTGCAAGTTATATTAAAGCTTTTTGCACAAATCCATGAGAGTAGAACAGCCAGCTCATTTTAGATGTGCTGTTTTTGAACACTGTACACAATGTCTGTCAGAATTCTACTGCAGTATAATCAAATAACAGGCACAATAACGAGTCAGATGCTCAGGACACGATTATTGATCTCTGAGTCATTCATTAAATATTGATGTATTCCAGCAAAATATCATCTCCCTTTGCTATCAATAAGGCAACATGGTATGTGGTCAGCAGGTGTGTGAGGATGAATGTCTTCACTCTATACTGTACAGAAGGCCGGAGGAGGAAATCATTTGTTGCTATTTTGGTATTGAAAGTTAAAAACAAAATAAATTTTAAAAAAGTTTATCATGACATGCAAGAGTAAATTCAAGCTCATAATTTAACTCAAGTCTGGTATGAAATAAACACTTGATGTTTAAGGAATGCTTTTACTTCACAATAAAATGTGTTATTAGATAAATAATAACCCATAAAGACCCAAATATCCACCAGTGACCAAAATCCTTTACTGATATAAAAAAAGGTAAATTACTCATGGACCAATAATCCTGTCCATGCATGTAAATAATTGGTGTAAAATGCAGTTTGTCATCTTTTCATGGTCATCAGATATGATCCATTTGGACGTTCAGAGGCTCCGTAGTGAACATGGAAACATAGTCATCTTCGAAATCATTGATTCAGCAGTAAAACCCATGGAGTTGGATCAATGGTAGTGGATGGACACATGTGTTTGTATGGTCTGTTAACGATAGTGGCAGAAAACATTATTAGACCATCAAAAGTCATCAAAAACAATGGTTATGCAATCATGTACTTCTATGTGTATCATGTGACTAAGACAGAAAAGAAAACATGGTATGTCTAAAAGCACTTTTTTTTGTCAATACAATGATGTAAGAACTGAAATAATTTTGGTTTTTATCAAGAAAACATGGGAAATGGATAGATATGAGCTCTGAAATTAAACTATTATGAGCTATTTGTGTTGTTATCATTATATTTGTCCAAACAAAGGTACCTTTTGTTGTACCAGGTATTAAAATTAATAAGAAATTGAACAAAACAAGGATGGTCATATTTTTTTTCCACAATTGTATTGTATTTTACTGAAAAAGTCCTCTTTTTTTTAAGTTATGTTGTTTTTCATACAAAAACTCTCAAATGTTATCTCAGCATGATAATTAAAGTACATGATCAGTAAATGAAATATTGGAAAATACCTGATTTTCACAGAAAAAATGCAAAATGGAGAGGATAATATTACTATAAATGGGAAAGAAATCACTTAACATAGATAAAATCTGGGATTATGCAAAAACATAGAATGTGTGTGGCATTGAGTGAGAGCCAAGCAACTTAAGCCCCCACCCCACCCCCACCATCCCCCAACATCATAAATTCAGCCCTAATGCGTCTCC
>JAPSES010000030.1:2458485-2482538 GCA_029822895.1 Maxillicosta whitleyi | reverse complement strand
AAATTCAGTGAATATCTGTACGATCCAATACGCTTTGACATAGCATTAAAATTCTTAAAGGGCTCATATTGTGCTAAACCCACTTTAGATTTGATTGATTTATTTGTGTATTTGTTCATAAAGTTTGTTCATAGTTCATAAAGTGTGAATTTCAACCCTCCAGGTGGTGCAAAACTATATTTATATTCATTCCTGCAAAAAATGAGTGGATTTCTACAACCTGTTTTAATTCCTGCTTAAATTGTTATGTTTTATAACTAGTTATATCATGACATTTTCAGATAAAAGGTCAAAAATTCTGACGAACATTTAGTATGACATCATTGTTTATCAGCAGCAGTGGTTATAGTAAAAACTGAAAATATGTCCAAACTTTGAGTCAATTACCTAAAATGTTCAGTTGTCAGTTGACTGCATAGCTTAGTGGTTTACTCCACTGGTTTTGGTGCGGAAGGTTGCTGGTTCAAGACCCAGGTGAATGGTCCTTCATACTATACATCCCTAAACCTGCAGCCATGAGGGGGAAGTATCTTATTGTCCCAAGCCCGGATAAATATAGAGGGTTGTATCAGGAAGAGCATCCGACATAAAAACCTGAACCAAATCAACATGTGAATGTATTGCTCCCTGGTCAACCCCCACTAGCGGGGAAAATACAGCTGGTATAGAAATGTTGACTTTTTTTGTTGTTGGTTGAACAGGACAGAGCAGCTCAACCAACAACCTGAAGGGGGCGGGGCATGAAATGGATCATGTGCATTTAAAGGGCCAGCACTTAAAACCACCTTTCTGGCGTCATTACTCAGAAATAGTGTTGAAGATGAACCTGTGGAGTTGAATTAATGAAGAATTCAGACCCAAGCAGAGCATTTACAGTTTATGTAGAGCACAGGGAAATGTTTTAGAATGCATAATTCCATTTTAAAAAAGCTAAATATCCCTTCTCTGATTTGAAACAGTCCAATGATACTTTCAGGTCATATGTGAAAGTCTAATATTTAAGTAGAAATAATACACAGAACTTCTTTCAATTTTAATTCATCTTCATCGTTACCTTCAATCTTTATTTGCAGGAGATGTTCACGCCGGAGTGTAAGTTCAAGGAGTCCGTTTTTGAGAACTACTATGTGATCTACTCATCCACTGTGTACCGGCAGCAGGAATCGGGCCGGGCCTGGTTCCTTGGCCTCACAAAGGAGGGACAAGTCATGAAGGGCAACCGGGTCAAGAAAACCAAGCCTTCATCACACTTTGTACCCAGGCCCATTGAAGGTACAACAAATATTCAGATCTTTGGAGTTATTGTTTACCAGATTCCATGATAATGTTGTGAAATTTACTTACAAAGTTACTGTGTGTGTTAGATTGAATATCATGTAGTCTTTAGCCTCTGTCTTTTGTAAAATGTATTCTGCATTCTAAAACAAAACAGATTTGTATAAAGGTTTGTGTACTAAGTCATTACACCAGACAATAATCAAGATCAAACACAGACACTATAAAACAGTCTATAATTATTTTATTAAAAATATTGCCGTTCCACAGTTATCAGTAATTACTGTGTCCCTTAGCAACAATCCCAGCTTTGTAAATTCTACCCTTAAGCAAAACTACTATGGAAAAGTAATATATCTCTGACAAAATGCAATTTCCTGTGAAGGATTATCCAGCTGAAGCCAACGCCTGAAAGCCACATTTCATTCAATACAGAAATGACAGAGTAAGGAAATAAAGTGTAAATTAATAGATAGCACGTAGCTTAAAAAAAAAGAAAGCATTAAACAATTTCAGATTTCATGTTTATAACAGGACATAATATAGGAAACAATCAGATTAATTTTGGATTCCGATCAAGAATTAAATTTGATTTAAGCACTTTTTTTTTTTTTGCTTGTATTTGGTCTGGATCCATCCTAAAAAGATATTATCATGAAAAGTTGTCGAGCGATGTGACAAAAAAAAGTGCTGATGTGGTCCTAATTCACTGTCTTATCCTTCCCAGCCTGGTATAATTGTCCCAGCCTCACACCTGACCTTGTCTCTGTCTACACACCCATCTCTTCAATCTGCCCTTCATTGTCCCTTTTCTGAGCTCCTCCTCTTTTCGTCCTCCTCTCCTTTCCTCTCCTCCTTTTTTTCCATCTCCATCACAGTTTGTATGTACAGAGAGCCGTCACTGCATGAGATAGAGGACAAGCACCGCTCCAGGAAGAGCTCAGGGACTCCCACCATGAATGGAGGGAAAGCTGTCAATCAGGACTCCACATAGCAGCAGAGGGAGGGGCTTCCAATGAGGGGGAGTGGCTTCATCCCGACTTAGGGGAGGGGCCATAGGAAAACTCAAGGCACCCCCAAACACACCACCGTCCCCTCTAAAAAAACAGAGGGGAGCTGCGGCTATGAAGAGGAGCGATTACTGTACAACCAAGACAACAACTAAAACTGAACTCTTGCCTGTGAAAACCTTTTAGATGAATTAACAAGAAACAAGAGGATATACATATATAGGTCTATACACATATATAGATCTGTATGTGTGTATATATATATAAACATTTTCAATCAGGACATGACCAACATTTTATGCAAAAAAAAGAGAAAAGGCTGTGATAACACAGGAATGGTGGTCTCTTCTTCACACAAACACAAATATCTATCATTTCCAATTTATGCTGTGAAAATCAAGCTTTAATACATGTTCAATTTTCATACGTTTTTTTTCTTTTTGAAATGCTATTGCACTCTCATATGCGTTATTGTTGTCAGTAATAACCATCATTATGACTAATCTGTTGCTCTTATCCCATTGCCTACCACTAATACCTTGGCTTTCTTTGATTTTTTGAGACTAAAAACACATATTTTCCTGTTATTATTGTTATTATTATTATTATTATTGTTATTATAGTTTTTTCTTCTCACACAGTTTGATCTTGAATGCACTGTCACACTACCTGCTCTGGTGTGAGGGTAAAGACTGAATGTACTGTATATGCTAGTTCTCTGTGTTGGACTCCAGCGGAAACAGAGTATTTACGGTGGGATGTAATTTTCTCAGGTGTGTATTGTAAGTGTGACTAATGTGACTAATACGACAGATAGGGCTGTTTCAAATGCTAATGAGTACGTATGTCGTCCTGTTCACTGTGTTCCATCGTGACAGGGCAAGACTGATACAAGCAATATATCAGAGAGCAGTCTAGTATGTCTTTAAGTTCTAGTACTATGAAGCCGACAACACACCTCTGTGGCTGCTGTGTTGTTGGTTAGTGTGAAAGACCGGTAAAGAAAGTTGTATTAAGTGGGTAAAAGTCTATACTAAAAGGAAAAATGTTTTGGTATAACTTCGATATACTCTTAAGCTTTGCAAAGATTATTATATTTTAGATATAGAGATGTCCAAACTTGACCAAAAAAATGGCAAAGAATAGTATTCTCTCCAAAAGCCAAGAGGAAGATAACGACCAGCATCAGCACTATGAGCCATGGCCAGAAACGGTCACTTCACATTTGCACCTCAAGAAACACTGACCCCTTCTCTGCTGTTAGCTAAGCTATAAAATAACCTGTCAAAATATAACTATATAACAGTACTCATGCTTTTAAAATATATGGACAGACCATGACATAATCCTTGGTACAAGACTTCTGCTGTTTTTTTTCTAAGCAAGAAATAGGAAGGAAAATATTTTGGCAGGCCTGGCAGTGAAGATATGTGTTGACTAGTTTTCAAGAGGTTCTATTTCTGTTACTTTTTTTGTGAAAACATTAGAGATTTCTCAACACTGGTGGACAGGGTGCCTGACTGTTTAATATCTCTGACCTGTGTTGTTGATATTTTCAATAAGGTCATAATCATTAAATCTTTCCCATCACAATGGAAGCAGAGTGTCTCATTGAGGAACCATTCAATCCGGATTTAGGAAGGATGTCCTGCCATCGATTGATAGAAGTCACTGTTTGTATTCTCTGACGTGGTAACCCATACATCCTCCGTATCTCCTGGTTTTGTGACCCATGAAATGAGTCATTTGCTGCATTGTGGAGGAAAGCTTCTCTTTCATAAATCAACATGTCGACAGGGCTGTATAAACAAGGTGAATTGACTGGTACACTGCGTACGCCATGTATGCTGCATAGCTCATTCCTAATCCCCTATTAGTTCGTCTAACTCAGGAAGTCCTATAACTGTTCCGTGAATGGGGCCAGACATAAAGGCTGGCTGCTTGTTGTCCAGCACCCGTTGCACAAAGCCTGGCCTCTGGTGTGGTGTTAAAGGATGTCAGGATTACGTAAATGGACATTTCATTGTAAAAGGTGGTGTACAGCTAAACCTAGCCAGGTTAGGAAGCATGAACTACGCATGACTGTAAAAGCTGATCTAAACTTGATTTGATTCTGAGGTGTGAGCTGGTAAAAAGACTTGCAAATAATCAGTCCACGACTTTTTATGCAACGTTTTGATCAGTATTTTAGGGAGAATTTATACATCTCTCCAGTATCTGGTTAGATATCATTTTGTAGGTTGGTGGTATGTACAGTAAATAGCACACATTCAGTTGCACAGAGCAAATCGCAGTGATATATCATTATGGATCTGGGAGGGTCTTCCACCTGGGGCCCAGGTTCATAGCTGGTGCAAGTTACATGTAAGAGCTAAGGGTAAATTAGTTCAACTTCCACAGCACCTACAGCATAACAGTGATGCATACAGTATATCCAATATGACACTGAAAGTCAACAGGCAAGACCAGCATATACAAGTATCTTTTTATAGAGGTTTATATTGGTGCAAATGAGATACACGTGGACTTAATGCAATGCATGAAATTGGATGAACTTGATGTCAAGTGTTGACGGCAGACCGAGAACATTTGAGAAAAGAGATTATAAAAAAAAGAAGTGTGGGGGGGATGGTGTGAGAAAGCAGTAAAGAAGATCACTTTGAGGGGTTATTGATGTACGAAAGGGTGAGTAAAGGCTGTGGTTGTATGTGATATTAAGTATAATTTAAATTTTTTTTAATTTTTGCTGATGATTTCACTGCATTGGAACACGCTCATATATGCATTATGAAATGTGAGATGAAATAAAAAAATATGCATTGATAATAAAAATCAGAATGAAGTTAGTGATTGTTTAAGAATAAAGACTATGTTATCAAAACCTTTTTACCTACGCAGTGATTGATTTAATGTATTGTAGATCACACGTGTCAGCTTCTCTTTGAGTCTTTTTATTGATGTCACTCTTTGCAACAACAAGAGGAGCGGCCGGATAAGCAGACAAACTAAATCCATCAGTGGGAGTTTTACGCGGTTCAAATACAGAAAATCCAATCCGTTTCCTCTATCAATTCACCAGGGGTGATTTATCTTCTTACTAGCCCCTAAATCCGATGTGTCATTTTGGGATGGCGCTCCTTCGCCCTTAATTCTCCTGTTGTCATGGAAACAGACCTTCCGTGGTGTCTGCAAGGAGAGTGAGGAGGAGGAAGAGGAGGAGGAGGAGGATGAAGGCTCCCCTGACTTTCAGGACATGGCTTGTCTTCTCTCCTGCCTGATAGCTGCAGCAGAGAACAGCAGAGCACAGGAGGGGAGGGGGGGTTTGGGTAATTTGTTCTATTTTTTTCTATTTTGGTGTTTCTTTTCTGTTACAGTACAGGATGAGATGCAGACCTGAAACCTGGGGAAAATGTAGAAAAGTGAAGACTTGTATATGACATCACTAAAACTGAGATTTTTCTTCTTTTTTCCCGCATAAAAATCTAGACACACACACTTTTTTTTCATTGCAAGTATAATTTATCAAATGTATAACAGATTTATTATTATGTTATAGCCCACCTCTGATATTCCATAAAAAAGAAAAACAACAGGAAAACAAAATAATTAATGTATCCCTACATATGCGCTGTCCAACTGTGAGAACATGATTTGTTTTTTCTATTTTTATATTTCCTTCCATTACAGTAAAGTGCAGCTTGGCAACCACCGCAAATGTATAAAAAGTGAAGATTTATGTCATCATGCTGAAATTCACCATCTTCTGCGTTTCACTACAGCTGAGTTTTCAACATTATTTCATACCAATACTTGCTCCATTAAAATAAGAATCACATAAATGTCTTGCCATAATTCTAGGATTTAGAGTTTTTAACTGTGTGTAACATAAACCAAAAACAACCACTATCTCTTCATAGTCAATATACTGTCCAGACCGCTAAATCCTTCCCCTCTTCTTATTTAAACTACCACATTCCTCTGCTTCATTGTGTCAGAATTACATTAATTTGACAAATAAAATGATTTAATGCCATGAAGCAATCAGGCCAATATTTCCAATGTTAGAATTTAACCCATATAGACAAATATTCTCTATATCTAACCTTTCTTATGAGATTTATCACTCTGTATTTTGTATTTATCAGTAAGAATCAAGTATTTTTCTGGATTTAATTCACGGATCATATAGATGTTCATAAAAACTCAGATTAAAGTTGAGGGCTACTGTGTCAAAAGCAAAGAAAACAGCAGAAAAAGTGACTTTTTACATAAAATCTATCATTAATTGAACATAAACCAAGCATTTCCATCCACTCGTTTATGAAACTCCATAGGTTTTACTGGTGAAATGATGTTATAATAGATGACGGTGTTTCCATGTTCACTACGGAGCCTCTGAACGTCCAAATGGGTCATATCTGATGAGCATGAAAAGATGAAAAACTATATTTTGCACTAATTATTTACATGTAATGATAGGATTAGTGGATCGACAAGTATTAGACAGTTTAGGTCAGGAGCTGTTTTTGGTCGTTGATGGATGTTTGGGTCTTTATGGGTTAAAGAAGACATGCTGAGTATATTCATATCGGTCAAAATATCACCTCTAGATGATCTGGATGGTCTAAAACTAAACTAAAGACAAGATTGCAAATGTTCCAAATGTAAGTCCAGAGACAAAGTGTTGCTGCATTTTTCTCGCATCTTTCTCCTCCCCACTTCTCTGCCTCCGTTGTCCCACTTAGTACTGTATAAATAGTGTGAAAATAAACAGACAAAAAAAGAAAAAACTTAAGTTTGATGATATCAGCAGGCTGCCTGTGAATACTGTGAATAAAACATGCTGCTGAAATATATATATATATATATATTTTTTTACTTTAGTCTCTTTCTTGTTCATTACAGACAAAACAGGTGGCATTTTTAAAATAAAACTAAATTAATTCTGAGTTGGTATCCATTAAACACCATCCTGTTTATTTTCCAAAACGGTTATCCCGTGTTACCAGATAATGTCACCCCTAGCCCCCCTCCTCTTTATCCTGCAAGCCATCTGGATTAACATTTGGCAGGTTTTAAAGGATGAAGGGGACTTTAATTACATTTTAAAGGTCATACTTTGCACTTTTTTTTTTTTTTTTATAAAACTTTTCTGCACTACAGAAGTCACTTTGTCAGGATTGTGCCAATTATACTCCTCACCACTGTCAGTTTGTGCACATCACTGCAATACCAACAATAATACAAAACATAGCTGATGCAGAACTGTTAGCTGGGTCAACAACACTATCTATTTATAACCTGCACAGTTCTTTTACACAGAAGTGTATATGACTTGCACACTCATGAACTCAAATCTTTTAACCAGGGGAGTGTTTCATCTTCTCTGTCTTAGTTCTTTTTGTCCTGTTGTTTTGATTTGGGTTTGTGCTACTGGGAATCCACTTGTTTCTATTTCGTCTCCCACTGGGAGAACGGGGAAGATTCTGGCTCAGATGTGTTCAGTTCTACTCATTAAAAATAATTGGCCTCTGTTCATTTAAGTGCAGTAATGCTGCTTTGATGTAACTGGATTCATGTTATTTATCTGCATCTTTTACATTCCCATGAATTACTGAGAATTGGCAAAAGTATTTGATAATCGGCTCTAATTTATCTCTGGAAAATAGGGAGTATGACGAAAGGACCTTACACTATTAGAAGACAATATAAAGTCACCCTGTCTGCCTCTATTTATCTCTGATTTATTTGGTTTTTGTCTTTCTTGTTTGCAAATGAACACTGTGAGGTATACTGCAAGCAGGCAGGTTAATATGATACGAGACACAGTGGGTTCATATGCACCCACTCAGCCTCCATCCCACACACCCACTCATACATTCACTTTTTTTTTTATTTCTTCCTCTCATACACTTTGTTGAAGAAGGTCTGCAGTGTGAGCATGTAAATATGCTGGCAGTGGTTCCTATTACAGAGTGATTCTGTTCAATCCCAATAGCCCTGGGACAGAAAGGATACTAAGCCAAGCTTTGACTGCAGTTATGCTCCAACACTGCTACTTTAATAATTTCTCGCTCATCCTCTTTGCACCTCTCTTTCTCCCTCTTCCCCTTCTTTCTCACTTTCCTAATCCCAATTCCCTCTCCACCCCTTTATCCAGTTTGATACTTTTCTCCACATGCTAGTCTTTTTAATGTTTTGCACTTTACCATCATTGCTTTTTATTCAACCTACAGTCTTCTTTTTACTTATTTAAGGTAATGAATTCATATCACTTTTTGAAAATTCACCTCACAGTTTTTCATGCATATGTACATGATACAAACACGCCTGCGTTTGATGCATTTTTCATCAGGAAACACATGCAGTCCTGCTGAGAGTCTGGAATTACCTGCTCACAAGAACAATAATCTATCATATTCTATGCATACATCGCACACACAGGCACTTAAAAGGAACTGCAAAATGTAAATTCCACACATACATACACTGTAAAATTAGATCTCACTACAGAACAAATGACAAAAATGTACAGTTGACTTGCATAGGGATAACGTGGCTGGTAGAGCTTTAATGTATTAACAATTAAAGGAACATCGAAGACACAAATCATGCACGCTGCAGACTTAATAATTTAATGTCTGTCTGGATCTAGCAAAGAAAGGAACAGGCTCCTCTGCTGGACTGAAAATTAAGTGGCAAACAGAAAGCAGCCTAGGGGTAAAATGGAAGGCCGGAGGAGACGAAATACTGGGTTTGATGAATGAATGTTGAGTGGAAATGTAATTTTGTGAGCATGGATCCAGACAGCATATTCTTCTGCAGATTAGTACAGCACAGTGGATCTTAAACAACCAGGATAGTGCTGTTGCAGCTTTCCCCAGCCACTCTTCATTTACTCAGTATTAACTATTCAGCGTACTCCTGCAAAGGTTCAGGCGTGCTGTAAATAATGCAGGCGCACAGGATTGTTGTTCAATTAAATGAAAGAACAAGATGCAAAGGGAATTGTTTAATGACAGTCGGCGTGGCTGAGTAGCTCAATTGCCTGAATTTTATGGTGAAATTTAATAAAATATTGAAGTCGGAACCAATTTCACTAGTGGATGGTGGGACACTGACCAAATTTCTGCGTTGTATAGAAATCATGATTAATATCGAGGCTTTAGAAGAGCACTACGGCAAATTACATCAGCAGACAACTGTAGAAAATAAGCATCAGAGATCCATTTCATAGGTATTACAGTCTGGTACTGGAGTGGATGTAATCAGCAGGCGGCCCAGGTTTTCCAGAAGAAGATTCTGCAGGTCGCATCACGTGCCTTGGTTGTGAATCCCCTCCACAGCACACGTCGACTCTTCTTCTCTATGTTGTGGTCTGGCTGGTCCTCTATTTTCTTCTCTTCTTCTTTTTCGTGGATGAAATCATTTTTGGAAGTGGAAAGATTATAAAGCCATTCTATGAAATTCTGCTTTTCTTTTAGTTCCTGGAAATATGAACAAAATAAAAAGGTTGAAAAATTCTGCATATTTTCAAGCCAAAAAATATTTGTAAATTTATAATTGAGAGGAAACAATTAAATTTTTGTCCTCTTTCAGGCACATATACATTTCCTTCACTCAAACATTATCACATCACATTGCAGTGTAATGAAGATCTTGCCAAACTACATTAATTCATTTTATGCGAACTTTACGTTTTTTTGTTCATTGCTAAGTCAGGGAAATTTAGTCTAATGGATAAATAAACGGATAAAATGGATCTATGTTAGTATCCTCAAACTGTTTTAACCCATAAAGACCCAGTGTTACTTTTATGTCAGTTCCCAAATGCATTGTTCGCTCTATTTAACCATTTGTAAGTGATTTATCACTATTTATTATAATATTATCTTCTGTATTTTATGTATGTATATATGTATGTATGTATTTTCTGGAACGAATTTCCTATATTTAATTCAGACATTCATGAAAACTCACAGAAAATTCAAAAGTTATTACATCAAAACAGAGAAAACTGAAGAAAAAGTGATTTTTCAGCAAATATGTAATTAACTGAACATAAACCAAGCATCGCTACTGTTATTGATCTATGGATTTTACTGGTGAATCAATGTTGAAGAAGATGACAGTGTTTCCACATTCAATACAGAACCTTAGAACGTCCAAATGAGTCATATCTGGTGAACACGAAAAGATGAATTTTAATTATTAACAATTATTTACATGGATTTATAGAATTAGTGAATAAAGGGTATCAAACATTTTAGATAACTCAATGCTTTCAGTGTTCAGTGGTGGTTTGGGTTTTCATGGATTAATTAAAAATTTGTTGGCAGGACATTTTAATGCCTGCAGTGTGTTTACAGCTCTTAACCAATGGACAGTAGTATGGTAGTTTTTTTTATGTACTGAGGCCGTCGCTATTATTAATATCAAGGAGGATTTCTTTGCTACAAAAACTACATTATAATAAGTGGTGCCAGACCCTACAAACCCCACCCCTCACACATATTTTAGCTTATTTTCAGTCCAGCTAATGTCATCATGTCTGTACATTAACTGCCTCTATATATATATATATTTGTGGACATGGGAAATCTTGCCCATTATAAATAAATTTTTTTTAAAAATGTAAAAAATTCATTAAAAAAATGAACTTTGACCCACCTTTCTCAAAATGGAATCAGATCTATTTCTTATCACTGGCATATACTGTCTATAAAGCCAATTTGGTAAGAATTCAACAAATAGTTTTGCAGCTACAGGCATGTGAAAATTTGCCCATAATAAGTACATTTGGAAACATTTTTTTTTTTAAAAGTCTCCAACAAAAAATTGTAACTTTGATGTATTTTTTCCAAAATGTAATGGCATTTATTTTGTGTTTCTGGAAATCTATGAACCAAATTTGGCATGAATTCAACCAATAGTTTTGTTGCTATAGTGTTTGCAACCAACCAACCAAACAAACAAACAAACCCATTGCCTTCCCTTCGGAGTGCAGGGTAATAATAGGATTTGCCGAAGGAATCTCACCTGTTCGTCTTGTGCCTTTCTGAGCCATGGAATTGAGTCTCGCTGAAGCTGCAAAGTTTCATTTTCTGCAATGCATGAGGCAAAACACAAAAGTGCCAGAATGCACAAGATCTGATCCATCCTTACTTAAACAGTTTTGAGTGTCCTCTTACTCTTCACTTCTACTGCAGATGTCCACGTCAAAAGTACATCACACCACCATAAGAAGTCTGTTTTTAAAGGGTAACCAGGTGGGCCAAGGAGGAGGGTATTTACGTAAAGACTTGTCAATTTTAAGGCTGTTCTCGGTTCACTGAAGCATGTGCTTTGTAATTTAGAGCCGCCATTAAATCTGACAAAGAGTCTAATTAAGGACATCTTCAGCATTGTGATGACATCATTTACAAAAAACACACTGATCAAGTTGTGTAACAAAGGTCACACTGAAGCTGTCAATGTCATGACGGGTACCAGGGGATGGCTCTGTTTAAAAGCAAAGCCCTGTAAGTACTGTGTGCAGTCATGTAAAATAAAATATTAATGACATTAACATGGGGAAATAATGACTTCATTAACGCTGCTGTGTCATAAATTTGAGTCAGTGGGTAGGACTGAGACCCTGGGATAGCTCAAGGCCATAAAGGTCAGCTTATCATTTGTTACACCCTTGTGAGTTAGTTCTCTGAATCCATTTAATGAGATTTCTGCTCTGCTTAACTTTACACTTCTGGTGCATCTGAATAAATGGCATACTTATCACAGGTTTAAATTATTATGCTATAGTATGTGCCATAAACATCTAATTGCATGCCACTGAAATAAAACGTAATGCCACTTTCGTTAAAAAATGAAAGGAAGAAAAAGCTGTTTTAATATTTATGTGATTAATAGTAAATGTGTAGGGTAAAATTATAATCTTCAAACTGCTAATGGTTGAATCCAAACAGAATAAATCTAAAGTTCCCAGAAAAAAACCTACAAATAACAGTGCTTGTACATGTTTGGACTTCGTAGATACATCATCAGCATATAATAGCAACACAAATACATTTGTCGTATTAACCCAAGTGAACAAAATTAAAGGAAATATCCTTCTCAAATGTGAGTCAACCTTGAGGCGTGTCAACCCCTCAACAAATCGTCATTGTAACCCAATTAAAGAGGTGTAGAATCCTAATATAGCTGCCTAAACAATTAGTAAGTGCACTGTCGGGAGCAGAATAATCCTGTTAAGAAGGCTACGGAGAGCACTTTATAGCAGGAGTGTTTCTATCCATGCTGACAACTGTCTGCACCAGGCCATGTAAGACATACTTAATTCAAGGTGGCATTCAGGAAGCGGCTGCTTTCTATGGCTGCACTTTCAGACATGTTTTTATGTTTTAAGGATTTTGGATGCTCTCAAAATGTCAACAAATAAGAAAGATTAGCAGAGGAAGGATGGGGGTTTAACTACTTGACTGTTGGCCATGTCTCTTACATAAGCATATGAGGTTCACTGCGGTATTTCTGACCGAGAAATCAATACCGTGCAATATCTGTGTGCCAAAAAGAATCTGTTTTTACTGAAATACAGTGTTGTTTGTTGCTCATTTCTGTATTAAGCTTCTTTAGTTTCTTAAGTTTGTCTCTTGAGTAGTTGGATGAAAAGCCTTCATTAGTGTTGTATTGCAGATTCAGTGATAGACTTGTAAAGACACAGGAAAACAACACTGTTGTTGGATAAAAGTACATTTTTTTCTTTTTCTTTTTTTTTTAGGCAGCATTATCTTCTCAACATTTTACATCTTGTATATAACTTCTACATATTTAAAGAAAAACAAACAAAAACATACGGACAGAAATAGCAAAAATATACACAGTAACCTAAAATAGAGTTAATAGAGTTAAAAAGTGTTTTTACCATTCCACTCTTTCCTGCCAGAAACCTTTTTCCCCAGCACAAGATTAATACTGAACATTTAAAGTAAAACAATACATATATTTATCCAGGTTTTTGCTTTTGTTGAAGCCAATGGTCATGTCTGTAAGAATTAACTGGGGAAAATGTGATTATTTATATATCATTTTAATTCACCCACTGTTATTTATTTAATTTTGATCTACCCACTGTTAAAAAAAAAAAAAAAGGCATAGAAGCAATCAGTTTGTCAAGTTAATTATTTTCATCTAATAAACCTCAGTTGCCAAACATGTGCACAGCTGTAAATAGTGTATATAGCTTTCTTGATTTGTGTTTATTCTGTTTATTATTTGTGTTGATTTTGCACTTTCTTTCTTTCTTTTTTTTTTTTTAACTTTGTTGCTGTAAACCTAGAATCTCCCCTTATGGGACTAATAAAGGCATATCGTATCTTATCTTATCTTATCTTATCTTATCTTATCTTATCTTATCTTATCTTATCTTATCTTATCTCATTTTATCTTAAATCAAATAAATATAAAATGGGAAACTGCAGTATATATGTATTAGTCCACTATACAGTATATGATTTTTTATTTTCACTCTATAATCCAGACACTGTCAGACAGTGTTTCCTCCCTCCACTTCACTGTTTAGAAACGGATTGATGGAAAAGTTGCAGGCAGCATGAGTCATAAAGAATAATCATTTCCATGCACCATTTAACATGCTGAAATTTAAGTACAGCTGTGCTTTTAAGGTGAACCCATAAATGACTGGATGGTTAACAGCACACTGCATCACATTTACAACACATCTCCTCTCCATGTCACAGAAACATGCGCCATTTTTTCAGTCAACACTGTTGACGTCTAACTACACTGCAACAATCAAAGCAAAAAATACATCAGTGATATCAGTTAGGATGGGTTCACTTCTTTATTTTCAGTAGTCTAGCTGTTGTCATGAACATTAGAGGAGTCTTTATCCATCAAATGTTATATACAGTCACAAATATGTATATTTTGGTCAAAACACTTCTTATGATATGTATCAATGGATTGCTTAGTAAAATCTACAACAGTGTTTAATGATTTGTCATCCCGAAACATCTGACCCTGAAACTAAACCAGACTCAATGTTGACGTTGTCTTTAGTAAATACATGTTAGCAACAGTCTACAGTACTTTAAAGCTATGACAATTTATTCATTTTAGTGAAGTACAAGTACATGAATATCGACGTTGATTGGCTTTGTTAAATTTAAGGGTGCTTTATTCAACAGTAAGTCTTATATCCAGAATATTAACAGATGTATTAGATACAAGCACCAATAGGTCAGATTCACATCGGCACACTGCACATAAAGGTGTTTTATTTCACATTTACCACAGTGTTCATACCTCCAATGGCACCATAAAATATAAGACTGAATGCTAAGCGATTCCAATTCTATCATCGCTGCCTGGTTACCATGGTTTCCTGCAGACCCGACAACGGCTAATGACACTTTGTAGAGAAGGTCCCTTCACCGTCTGAGAAACTGGTACACTGTGTAAAAGGACAAAGCACATGCAGAGATATAACGTTAGAAATTCATCCACAAATCCTACAGCTATTTAAAACCTCTGTAAAGTCTGTGAAAATAACCAGATCATATCAGTAAAAATATTCATTTTCTAATATATGAGGTACTCAAACTCTCTTGAGCCTCTGAAGCAGCATTGTGAGTTTTCACATGATTAATTACATTCTTCGAGGGTCAGTAGAT
Source organism: Maxillicosta whitleyi (assembly GCA_029822895.1). NCBI lineage: Eukaryota > Metazoa > Chordata > Actinopteri > Perciformes > Neosebastidae > Maxillicosta > Maxillicosta whitleyi. The sequence continues at coordinate 2,467,561 of JAPSES010000030.1, read as the reverse complement.
TTCTGTTTTATGATGACAGGCTCTGGTCTATGACATGCATCATTTACCGATTACAGAGAAGGGAACAGAGTACCTGAACATGTTGTGGGGGTCAAGGGAGGCCAGCCAATAACTATAGGAGTCAGGGTAGTAGTTACATGTTCCCCTGCCGTGACACTCAATGAAGGGTACTTGGCGGAAACTTTCCAGACACGAGCCAGGAGACACCAGGGGCTGGGAGGAGCCTTCAGCGCCAACACCTGTTTGCTGGAATGGAACGGGGAAAACAGAAAGAACATTACAAAGAAGATGATATCCAGGTTGAGGGGGGGTGGGGGGTTGGGTAGGAGGTGTGATGTCATTACCATGAAAAATGAGTATCCAGTCCACAGGGACTCCCAGCCTTGGGGACATTCTGGTATCAGAGTTGTCTGACTATGGACTGCTATGACATTGGAGGTAGTTTCACACACTGCACATCTAAAAAGCACAGGCATAGACAAACCATTCAATACAATCCCACAAACTGTCAAAGTACTTTTTTAATTCACAAAGACCCAAACAGCCACAGATGACCAAAACCATCTACTAATCTAAAACGAGTAATAACCACTAATCCCATCAATACATGTAAATAACTGATATAAATGCAGTTTGTCATCTTTTCATGGTCATCAGATATGACACATTTGGATGTTCAGAGGCTCTGTAGTTACCATGGAAACACTGTCATCTTCTACAACATTGATTCACCAGTAAAACCCATAGAGTTGGATCAATGACAGTGGATGGGGACACTTGGTTAATGTTCAATTAATGATAGATTTGGCTGAAAAAATTACTTTTTCTTCAGTTTTCTGTTTTTGATATAATAACCTTCAACTTTAATCTGGGTTTTTATGAACATCTACATGATGAGAAAATTCAATATAGGAAAATATCTGATGTTTACTAAACAAATGTAAAATATTGATAATGTCATAATAAATGGTGATAAAATTGCTTAAAAAAGTAAAATATAGAGAAAAAATATTTGAAACTGCCACAAAAGTAACACTGAGTCTTTATGGGTTAACTTCTTTTTTTTAATTACAGCAGTGAACACATTTTCCATCTACTTTCCCACCTGCTAATGTAGGAGGCCAGCTTATCCCCTGTGATGGCGATCATGTTGGGAGGCATAGGCGTGCCAGTGGACAGCCAGTAAGAGTAGTCATTACGAGAAGCATAACGGCAGTTATTTTCTGTGTCACAGAACAGGAAAGGCATTGTGGAGAAACGAGCGAGACAGCTTCCCATGGTGCCTGTGAAAGAGTGTGAAGTGTTTAGCACCACCATAGAGTATGATGACAAACAGCTTTTGATGATACACAATCAGCACAGCATTCTTTGACATGAATGTTTCACACTCTTACCAAGATCCTGTCCATGAGCTCTCTCATTTCCATTAATGAACAGGAATGAATAACCAGTGTAGATGAGGTTGGTGCCTCGTGGACAGTCGGGGACAACACTGCTCTGACTGTGTCTAGCTATTAAGAAACTGTCAAAATATCCCTGACCACCTCTGCCTGGTAACCCTCGAGCACCCTTGTTCCCTGGGCTTCCAGGTGGACCCGGTGTACCTTTAGAGAGAAAATGAATTTTATTGGGTGTGATGAAAACTCAGTGATCTCCTGCTGAATCTCTCATTGCTTTTGCACTAGGACAAATAATTCCTTCATTAATTCACTTATTTATTTGACTGATTTGCTACAAAATGAATAGTTCATCCATCCATCCATTTTCAACCACTTAGTCCCTTTTGGGGTCACGGGGGGGCTGGAGCCTATCTCAGCAAGTACAGGCGGAAGGCGGGGTACACCCTGAATGAGCCGCCAGTTCATCACAGCGCCACACAGACAGACAGACGACCATTCACACACACATGCACACACTAGGGCCAATTTAGAGTTACCAAAATGAATAGTGATAATCATATTCACAGAGGTGTTATGCACCTAAATCAGCAATACCTGACATTTAAAGTTCATTTGTGCATATGTGAAATTGTGCTTTTGTTTATGTGGCCAGTACCAGCCTGGTTTAGTAACAGCACAGCTGCAGTTGAGTATTAGCTATTGCAGGTCCATCATTAATGGCCATTTTGAGCTTAAGTCGGAGAAGTGAAGTCGAGTTTTAAAAGCATTAGTATTGTTATTTCATTATATACAGTGTAAAATGATACACAGTGAACTGTAGACCAGAACTCTGGATCTATTAAGTCGGACTTTATGCTGGTACGCACATTATCATATGTAGATAAAAGTGACCCTATACACACCTGGGTGACCTGCTGCTCCTTTGTTTCCTTTAGTGCCAGGAAACCCAGGTGGTCCCTGTGGGCTGGGACCCCGCTTTCCTTTGACACCTGACTGTCCTGAAACAAAAATGACCACAGCTCACTTAGTGTAAGTGGCAGAACTTACACAGATACAAAACTATTACACAAAACATAAAAGATGTAGACTGAAGTAAAAAGGTTAAAAATGACAAAGCACAGATTGGGCTTAGACCTTTAGGCCCTGGTGGTCCTGGTTGCCCAGTGATTCCTGGGTCTCCTCGATTGCCTGAGGGACCAGGAAAACCAGGATGTCCTGGTTCAGATAACACCTTGCCATATCCTGGTTGACCTTTAAGACCTGTAAGAAAACAATGTTTTGAAACATTTTCCCTAATAATATACAAATATATTTTCAAATGTTTTACTTGAACACATGTCAGTAAAATTCTAACAGTAACAAATGATGAAGTACTAGACAGGTTTTCTGACAGTGTTAGTTGAAACAGTGAATTGTTCCCTCCTGTAATTACTGATTAACCGTTAAGATAGAGAACATAAGATAGAGAGAGAAGTTTAAGACATATGAACATGACTCATTATTACTGATTACTGTGAGAAATAGTAAGATTGACTCTTTCACCTGGTGGTCCAGGAAAACCTTTTTTCCCTGGCAGACCAGGCAGGCCTGGGGTGAATCCAGGGTTTCCTTGGATACCTAAAATACCAAGGTGATAAACAGAGTTCAAGGAAATTACATCATTGCTTTTATCTCCACACTCTTCCAAAATCTTTTCCAAATAGAAGTGACTGTGTTCAACAGACTGTCCCATTTATTCTCTGTCACATTTGGAATTTATTTCAGTTTTTGGAATATAAGGAACAAAGTTAATATTATAAACTAAAAAGAGAACATGCATAGGATGAAATAAAAAGACACGTTACCAGAGGGCCCTGGAAATCCTGGCAGACCCAGATCACCTCTTGGTCCAGGAATTCCAGGGATGCCTCTAGGACCCTGGGGAGATAAACACAATAATGAAGAACTAACAGACAAACTGAGTTCAAAAATGAGTCATAAACGATGTTTGATGCCACAGCAGTGGAAGATCAGGTGACAAACATGGAAAATGCCATTCCTGTTGGAAGATATGTTTGTAAAAACATTCCTTAACATTACATTCTGTGGTCACTTACAGGTGGTCCTGATGGACCTGGGTCTCCTCGAGGTCCAGGATAGCCTGGCTGTCCTGTGGGACCTGGGTCCCCTAAATCTCCTTTGTACCCTTGTGCATGGGGACCTGGAGGACCAGGTATACCTGGATGGCCTGTATAAAGTGGATGAAATTTCTTATGAGATTCCATGAGTTATAAGAGTGTAACAGAAGTAATAATTTTATAGAATAAACATCAACCAAATTGCTCGTGTACCAAAGATGAGTAAGACTAGATAGCACAGATGCCTGATTGAACATGAATGAGCATGAATGACATTTAGACCTGAAACGTTTCAAGAAGTTTACATATATTCTTATCCATAGATTGTGAGAGACTACTTTACTTGTAAGAAACATCTTGTGTTCCTTGATTAAGACGGAATAAATCACAATATGAGACCATTAATGAAATAAATACAATATCTTCACCTGGGTTTCCAGGATTACCAGGAATGCCACGGTCTCCTTTAATTCCAGGGATACATGTCCCATCTCTTCCAGGAGGTCCTGTCAGACCAGGTGCCCCACGTGCACCTGCATACCCTGTGTCTCCTTTTGGTCCAGGAGTGCCTATAACAGGTAAGCCAGGACCACCAGGATTCCCAGAAGGGCCTAAAGTAAAGAAACATATATTCAGTGTAGCATATGTGTGTGTGTGTGTGTGTATATATATATATATATATATATATATATATATATGTATATGCAATATGGAAGATTGAGAATATTTCATTGTCCAACTTTTGTATAAAATGTGTGCTGGTGCACACTTGAAGACCTTGGAAAAGCTATAAAATGAAAACAAAATTTATTTGAGAAAAGTGTCAGAATTCTGATATTTTATTTTTTAAGTTGGGCAATGGAATGCTTCATTTACCTGAGACTCACCTGGTAGACCTGTTTCTCCACGTGGACCAGGTCTCCCACTTATTATTACTATAAATAAGAGAAAAAAAATGAAACAGTTTACAGCCATTTAAATACACCATTAATTGAAAAAGTTTTCAACCAGCAAATAGTTGTCTTGTAAGAATTATAATTACTCTAGGTGTGTGGACTATAAAGCTCTTACGGGTCTCTCCTTTCTGCCCTGGGGGTCCAGGAATCCCATCCCGCCCTTGGTCACCTTTTGGACCTGGTAAACCCACACCACCGGATGGACCTTCATTACCTGAGGCAAACAGAAAAAAGAGAGAATCAAGCATGAACATAAACAACAAAAAGTACAAAATCTGGCTCATTCACATTTCAAGCCTGGTTCATTTTAATAGGTCCTTGTACAGTGCATTGTTGTTAAAAAATCTAATAAAACAGAAGGAGATTTTAAAAGACATTGCCTGCTGGTCCAATAGGTCCTCTTAGTCCTTTGCCTCCTCGTGGGCCACCTACACCTGTTGACCCTTGATAACCTGGTGAACCTGGAAGAGCAGGGTGAGTACAGTGGTATGGTATGGGGAAATACAATACAATAATCCAATCCAATCCAAAAATCCAATACAATAGCACAGCTTTTGATTAAAATCTGCACATACCATTTTGTCCAGTGGGTCCTGTGTTTCCTTTTTCTCCAGGGTATCCTGCTTGTCCTACAGGTCCAACATATCCAGGTTCACCTTTCTGACCCTTCATCACATCTCTACTGATCTGTCCTGGCTCTCCCTGAAAACAAAATAAGAAGACAATATATATATATTTTACGAGTTAGATGTTCTTCCAAGTGAACTACCAGGGCTCCCCTAAAGGTAAAATAATTCAGATCTACAGAAGGCCTGACAAAAATTTATAAACTTTGTGCTCTATTACGTCTTTACAAATATCAAGTCAAAAATCTTGGATCATTCCTTAATACCTTTTGTCCTCTTGGACCAGGTAGTCCATATCCATAGTAGTTTACATCTCCTTTAGAACCCTTAGAACCACTTGGACCTGTTATACCATCTGAACCCTGCCCTCCAGGGTTTCCTTGAACTCCTTTTTCTCCTTTTGGGCCTGTGAATAAAAAACAAAACAGTTATTTCAGGTACAAAACCAATACGTGCTCAAAGTGTACATAGTTCCTTAAAACAACATTTAGGCCTTACCAGGGTGTCCTCTGAACCCTGAGTCTCCTGTAAATCCAGCAGATCCTGGACTTCCTATCAATGTTGGACCATAAATACCTGGTTCACCTGGTGGACCTGGACACAAACGGGGACATAAAAGACACAATATTGCGATTCTGTCTAGAATATGAATTTCAGATCTTACATGCGAACTTAATGCCAAACCTCGTTGTCCTTTGGCTCCTGGTTGTCCTGCTATCCCATTGGGCCCTTTTGGTCCAGTATGTCCACCATCTCCCCAGGGACCAGCAAGACCAGGCTGACCTTATACACCACGGGCAGAGTTGGCATTTAGTTTTCAACTTATAACAAAGTTTATAATATTATGACTTCACAGAATACTTTTAGGAGAAGGGTCTAGCTTACCCGGGGCTCCGGTGTCCCCTGGTGGACCAAGTAAGGTTACTGGTTGTGGTGAAAAGCCTGGAGGACCACGAGGACCTCTGTCTCCAACTAAACCTGGTGGGCCACGTGAACCTTTCACTCCACCCTGGCCAGGGTCACCTTTATCAGACACAGAAAAAAGCTCATACCATAATATAAACTGAAAGCTAACATGAACAATAACACTAAAATGATGTAATTATTCAAATATAAAATATATACCTTCTCCCATAACTTTGTTCTCTTTTAATCTAACCTCAATCATAGTGTTTTACATGTTCTCATATGTTACCTCTTTGGCCTGGTGATCCAGAGGGTCCCGGCAATCCTTCTGGCCCATAGCCATATTGTCCATCTGGCCCAGGGTCTCCTCTCAGACCTATATGCATTGCAGTCAAGATATATAGCTTTTTCTGTCTAAGTATTTTAAGACATCTGTTAATGACAATGTGGTAGTACAGATTGTTTCTAAAATGAAATTTAACATAACACAAAGAAAATACTGATCTGCATTTATAAAAGTCAATGATAATATACATTTTCTGGAAAAAATTAACTCACTTATGTTAAAAAAAAAAAAAAAAATCTTTTAGTAGCTACAGGGTCACAGGAACTACATTATATCCTTTAAGCACTTTTGATGTACTTCATGGCCATGACTTCGTAAATGACATATAATGACAGAATTGGATTCTAAACTATGTATAAACAGCTTCAAACCTTGACATCCTGAATAATGACTTAAATAAGAATTTTGCATTAGAAAGAAGCAAAGCCAGACCTGGTTGTCCAGCCACGCCCTTTCGTCCCTTGATCCCTGTTAGACCAGGCAGCCCATGAGGACCTGGCACAGATGGCCCAGGGAAACCAGTCTCACCACGAGTTCCAGGAAGACCAGATCCAGGCAAACCAGGGTTACCCTTATCGCCAGGAAAGCCATTACTTCCTGGGAGAAGAATGATAGATAGTCAGTACAAAGTAGGGGTGGAGTCTGGCAAAAATAACAAGAAAGAGAATGATGAAAAAGTATACAAAATAAAGCATGTTTCTTTTATCTTTGTTTTGTGCATTTAATGTTAATCTGGAATCATAGTAAAAAATATATATGAACTCAAAATACACCGACCTGGTGGTCCTGAGTGACCTTTAGGTCCTTCTGGTCCCTGTGGTCCCTTAAAATCCTTACATGGGTCTCCAGGTGGTCCAGGTAAACCTACAGAACCTTTACTTCCTGTATGTGTGGTTAAAAAGTTGTGTTAAGGCCGCTGTTAGGTTAAAGTAAGAGTAAAATTTAGATGTGTTGAGGCTGGATAAGTCTCCAAAAATGGAATGTATTTTAACAGAATGTAATAAAATAAAAAAAAGGACCAATGGCCATGTAGCCCATCGGCATGTTCTATCAAGAATCAATAACAATATGAATTTGCAGGGTTGTTAGGTTCTGCACTATGTTAGAGTCCTGCGGTCTGGATGCAGGAGATTAGTCTCCCAATAGAAGTGGGTGGTACTTTCACTGGAGGATAATTCAGAAAATGAAAAGAAAGCCCACATGTGACTTCCTGTCAGTGCTCAATAGTAACTATATAGATATCTCTATCCATTTCCATGTTATAAGCTATTAAAATATGGCCCATTATCAGATAAGGCAATTTTTTTTTTAATATTTCAAAAGTTTGCCTAAAATTAAAAAATCTAAATGTCTCTAAACTGTAAATAAACTTTGTAGATATTATCCCCAAGAAGTGACAGAAAAAATTTGAAATGAATCCAATCAGCAGGTTTATAAGAGAAGATGGTTAAGAAATTGCTAATGAAGATGACAAAAAAGATGACACCAGACACAACACCTTCACAATAACTCATGGCCTATTGGCTGGTGAGCTAGTAAATACATAACAACAACAACAAACTATGTGTATGTCAATAAACCACAGGTTCTAGTTGTAGAATATACCTTTTTCTCCTGGATAACCACGAGGGCCTGGCGGTCCTGTACCTCCAGGATGCCCATGTAGCCCTGGATCTCCTCTAGGCCCCTGATCTCCATCTGGTCCTGGATGCCCTGCAGATCCATGAGGGCCGATGTATCCAGGGCCACCATCACCCTTATAATCACAATATGTTTTATTTATAGATAGACATTTCAGTACAATGTGGCATTGTGGGAGGCTAACTGTGTGGACTTTTCACTTATAAAAAAAATTACCATTTATATTGTGGTTTGTGGCGTGTGTATTTCACAAAAAATTCAGTTGGATTAAAAAGTACCTCAGACACTATCTATAAACCACTGGAATCTACTTGAAAACTACTAGATTTTTCTGCCTGTTCTGTTCAGTCAAATTACATTGCACTCACAAAAACATGAACCAATGCAAAAAAAAGTGGCATTAAACATGAATCTAAATAGGTTTTTGTGTGTGTGTGTGTGTGTGTCATTTTACTGTTATATGACAATTCTGCAACAACTTATTTATCACTGTTAAACAATATATTTTATTTTATTCGTTTTGTACCACAAACCTTCTGTCCTGGAAAACCAGTTGTGCCTGGTGGACCTGGCTGACCAGGGGGGCCCCTTCCTGGAGAGCCTTGGGGACCTGACACCCCCTTATTACCTGCACAAAACACACAAGACCGAAAGAGTATTTTTTTAAGGTGCTCTGGAAAACGTCATTTAAAAAAAAAAAGGACAGGAGCAGACTCAATCAGTCACCTAAATTGGTTATATGTAGGCTTTAAAGGCTTTTGAGCATTTACCTTTCAGTCCACGAACCCCGGGTTTCCCAGTCTCTGACACAACACCTCTTTCTCCTTTCTGTCCTGGTAAACCATGTTGTCCTGGGACACCTGGAGTCCCCTGATTACCTGAAATTTGGTAACAGAATACAAGTGACTATTCTATCCATCCATCCATCCATCCATCCCCTCTAGAGTTACCTGGGTTTCCAGGTAAACCAGGTTGCCCGTTAAATCCTGGTGGTCCAGTTATTCCTTTGAGCTGAGCATAGCCAGGTTCTCCTTTCTGGCCTATCAAGGAAAAAGGGAAAAATGTAAAAAAAAAAAAAATATAT
>JAPSES010000030.1:2437092-2458385 GCA_029822895.1 Maxillicosta whitleyi | reverse complement strand
ACATATATAGTTTTTGTTTTGTGAAGCCTTACCTTACTTTTAATTTTTCTTAAAATTCTTAAAACATGTAAACTATTGGTCATTATATGGATCAGTATTGGTCATGCAGCTCCCCAGTTAAAAAAAATGAATATTTCCTATATTATCTTATTTTATCCCTCCTTTTTAGAATCACAATCAACTGTATCGGCCAAGTATGTGAACACATACAAGGAATTTGTTTTCGGTTTTTCTTTAGCTCATTCAAAGTCACATTCCAAGTCACCCACTTCCCCTGTGTCTTTTAAACTTCTAGGTATCCCAGGTTTACCCGGTGATCCAGGTGACCCAGGATATAAGAGGGCAGCGAGGTCAGGCTTCCTAGTGGTCATCCACAGCCAGTCTACTGTGGTGCCCCGGTGCCCTGAAGGAAGCAGTCAGCTGTGGGTGGGCTACAGTCTGGTCTACCTGGAGGGACAAGAGAAGGCTCACACACAAGACCTCGGTAAGTGATATCAAGTAGTTAAAACTGGTGTCCATCTATGACACCAGTGCCTCAAAAATAAAAAATGAAAAGTCCTTATTTCCTTCGTGCTCTTTTATCTTTCGTCCTCATAGGCCAGGCTGGCTCCTGTCTCCGTGTTTTCTCCACCATGCCTTTCTCCTACTGTAACAAAGCTGCCTGTCACTACTCAAGTCGCAATGACAAATCCTATTGGTTGTCCACCACTGCTCCCATTCCCATGATGCCACTTTTTGGCCAGGAAATCTCTTCCCACATCAGCCGCTGTGTGGTCTGCGAGACAACTTCTCCCACAGTTGCTTTCCACAGCCAGAGCTATTCCATGCCTGCATGTCCTCCTGGCTGGAGGAGTTTATGGACTGGGTACTCTTTCCTCCTGGTGAGTATAAAAGTAGAAGGACTGTATGTGTATAAGAAAACTGCTGTCAACGCGCTCGATGTGTATCTATTTTCATACTGTCTTCAGCACACAGGGGCAGGTAATGAAGGCGGTGGCCAGTCTTTGACCTCTTCTGGTAGCTGCCTTAAGGATTTCCGGACTCACCCCGTCATAGAGTGCCAGGGCGCACGAGGGTCTTGTCACTATTTTGCCAATCTCTACAGTTTTTGGCTGATTACTATTAATCAATCGGATCAGTTTATTACCCCAAATCCTGGCACTATTAAAGCAGCTGAGCAACAGCGACGCAAAACCAGTCAGTGTCATGTTTGTCTCAGAGATCTATAAATAACCTCATTGCATTTTAGTTAAACCTTTTTTTCAAGCCCTTTTACTTTTTATACATTTGTTTTTGTTAAGATTATGAACAGTAACAATAGCCTTTCTTTTACCACGCTGCCAACATTGTATCTTTATCTGTTATTTAAAATCAGGTGATCTTTTTGATGAGAAAATATTTGATTTTTTTTTTAAACGTTGGTGTATTTTTATATTTTTGTCATTCATGAGAGATGTGTGCTTGATACTGATGACTTTTCTCAATTAAAATGTAAAAGAAAAACTTTTTTGTACGTGTCATTCAAAGTTCAACAGCTGACAGTTTAAACACCAACTGAAACATGTAAAAATCTCAAGATAAAACGAGGTGAATAATTCCAACTGGAGGCCTTGTTTCCATAGCGGGTTTCAAGTTCATATTTATTTATTTCTCTCAACAGAACCCAAGTGACAATCAGAATACAGTACTTTTTTTCCTCAAACATGTTTTTCCTTTTCTTTTTTTTATACGCAAAACAAGAGAACACTCAGTGCAATAAGACAGAGGACTCTGACAGTGCGGTGCTCTCTCTACCTTTTCACAGTGCACGTTTATACACACAAGAAGATTGTACATCATCATTATTACATTTCCAAACTCCACCCACCAACATTATGAAGAGGGCAAAGTGAATGTCTTAAAACAATCATTTTAAAGATTCAACTTGCATACAGTGTAGCTTGGCACACACACAGGCACACAAACACACACAGCTCTCTCCCTCACACACACACACATACAGGTACAATACAGAGGGACCTCTGTCACATTGATTCTCAGAAAAGGGGTACTGCACTTGCACTCTGAGGGCTAGCTCCTTTGTCAGCTCATGCTGTTTTGGCAATGTAGACATTGCATTTTAGTGTGCAAAAGAGAACCAATTTAGATGATGTGAGTAGGAGGCTGAGGTAGAGGGAGAGAGCAGGGGAACAGGGACATGAATGTAACCAGCCTGATTAAATGTGATGGAGAATGATGGGTAGTGCAGTTTTACTATTTTTTTTTTAAATAAAGGTTTGTAGGCCCTTGTGCAACCCTTGTCCTTGTAACTGAGCAGAGCTGTCGCCATGTTATAGGTCCTTGTACAATCTGATCTCAAAAATGGTTGCCAGCCAATTGAATTGGGAATAATATCAGAGACAACCAATCATATTTGACTGCATGTCACACACAGCCAGTCTCCTGAGGCTTTACCTATCTGCCAATGAATTAAAACTTCCATGGCACAGCTCTCTACTCAACACATTTTCAAAAATACATATATAAGCATAATCTCGAAAGTTATTTCTTAAGCAAGTGCATATGGCTATTAAAGTCTGCAGTAAAATTAAGAAATGTTCTAAAAGCTCAGGTGTTGATTGTACGGGCTGGTTGTTGGCATCAAGTATTTACACTGTGTCGTGGTGCTCGCAGTGTGCATGGCAAAGTAAGGGCACTGGTACTCACCAGCTATTGCCACCAACCCCATTTCAAATAACCAACTGTCCAAAGTGCAACCACACCCATGTCTCGCTTTAATAGGCTTTGGCTGGTTTTGCAAATTATACTGTTAATAATGTATGTTCTAATTTACTACCTCCCCAACCCACCCTCATAGTGTATACAGCAGAAACATTTCACACTTTCTGTCCTCTGTAACATGCCAGCCAACAGTTTTTCCTAAAAAAACGATTAAACCGCTTCAAAAGGCTTTGACACAGTGACTACACAGCTTCTTACTGTAAAATACAAACTGCAGCACACAAAGTTTCCTGTTTTTGTTCTAGGACTGACTGTTGTACATTCTAGAACAAACTGGACCAGGCATGGAGGGCGCTGGAATCTAAAGCACGTTGACGCAACTCCTCAATTTACAATACAACAGTGAAAATGTAAAGAATATATAGACATAATTGAATCGTCCATTCGTTTTAGCGCTTTTGAGCACGAAAAAAGAACTGGGCATAAGAAAATTATGCTACTACAGTACAAGTATTGATAGATTATGCTTTCAAATGTAAAATAACCAAAACAATAAACATAAAAACAAACATTAGATTCCATCTACATCTACTGTACATAATTTAAGCTGCTTTTTAATTGCCATCTGATTTAGAAAATATCTATTCATCAAATATCTATTCTACTAATTATATTACAAGAATCCAGTCACAGGAAATAGAAAAATATCAAATATCACCAGTGATGATAAGAAAACATGACAACCTGAACGAGCATAAATATTGCTATGGTATCCACCATTGTCCTTTGACATCAGTGAGTATAACCCCCCTGGTGCTCTAAGGAGCTGTTCTGATGGCCCTGTTGTGCAGGGGACAATCAGTACAACCCAGAGGAATGAGGGAGTGAGTAATTTTGGGTTGTGCAGTAGGGAGGTGCTAAATGTGTTGTTACTGTCAGATGGCTGTGTCCCAGAACACGGTTTTCTGTGTAGGGTATGGGGGAGGACGGATCTTTTTGGCCCCGTTGCTTTTCCCCCAGCCTGGGAGGACAGATGTGTTTTCTTGCTTGCACTGACTCCGCTCCTGATGCTTGTCGTCGCTCCTGTCGGGTGGAGGCCTCTCCAGAGACCTCTGCAGATGTGGGTGTTGTCTGGAGCGAATTTCCATGCAGAGTGTGCGTTTCCTCTCAATCTGCTCTAACATGGTGGTGTCACCGCATATCCACGGCATCTGGGGCATCTGAGGGAAGAGTTAAAGCATCAGTGAGACTGACTTCAATGTTTTATACAAACTACACAAGTTAAAGATACTAATGAAGAAGAAAGTAACCGGTAAAATTTACAGACCTGACTCTGATGCGTCTCAGCTGCTCTTCTTTGTGGAGTCCCCATTGGAGAGGGGTTAGCAGGCATTGAAGGTGAGTGGCTATACTTAAGTGCTGCTTTCAGATCTGTAAAGGAAAAAACAAAATTTTATATTATTTTGTAATGTTTTATGTTTTGATGTACACAACACTGAAAAACATATATTGTAGTAGTATGAACTTTGAATTTCAATGTCCAGAATGACATCCTTGAATATTTAACACTGTCAGAATGTTTTTAATTTATCTGCTGAGGAAGGTGGAGTCAATTTCTGACATCTTAATATTTTGGAGCCAATCAGAATCCAATATTCACCCTTTACATGTGAAATGTGAGAACCTGAAACAATCACTAGTGAACTTGGAGAAAATTAGCATCTGTGTCAACTTTAAACACAATATTTGCACGTTAAAAGGTTCTGGATTTTTCATCCAAGGGGGTAGAGGAAGTGTAATTTTAACTGCTTTTAATAGTTATAGGTTGAGTAGTTTGGGAAAATGGTCTTAACCCTTACCATTTCCTGTTCCCACAGCCACTGGTGGGCTACCAGCAGATCTTCCATGGTGTGTAGGTGTTGTTGTGGATGAAGGCTGCCCTGCTACTGTGCTGCCATTTCTTTCTTGTGCTTTTGATTGGTCCATGCAATAATTTGCTCTGATATCTCGCCGCGGTGTGCCATCTGGTCTGTATCCTCGTTCTTTATCACCCCTATACTCCCTTGCAGTAGGGCTTTTGGTATTTTTAACATCATAATGGTGCTGATCTGAACCATTCAGACTTCGGTCCTTGCTGTCACGTCTCACCTCGAGCCCAGTTCTGCTGAGATCCTTACTGTCCTGCCTGGGCATAAGAGGGGGAGGAATATCTCCTCCATTGGGGCAGTTCCTATCTCTCCCATCATGCTTGCTTTCAGTGCTGTAGCCCCCTCGTTCCTTGCTGTTAGTCCCTCTAGATGTGTCTTGCCGAGGTAGGATCTCAGGTGGCTGGTCTACCCTACCCTCATGTCTGTGTTCCATGTCATTCCTCATTCTCTCCTTGCTGTCTTGTCGAGGTAACAAATCAGGACGATGATCCTGCCTGTAGTCCACTGCAGTTCTCGCTCTGTCTTTGCTCTCTTGTCGGGCAAGAAATTCAGGTGGCCTATCTCTGTTTTCATGTTTAGAGTCCACACCATTCCTGGTTCTCTCTTTGCTGTCCTGCCTTGGTAAGAGCTCAGGTGGCTTATCCTGCAGTCTCTCTTTGCTTTCATGCCTACAGTCTACACCATTCCTTACCCTGTCCTTGCTGTCTTGTCTTGGTAACAGCTCAGGGGGCTGATCTAGCATTCTCTCTCTGTCTTTGCTGTCTTGTCTCAACACAGATTCCAGTCCATGTCCCCCGTTCCGGTCTTTGCTGTCTCGCCTCGGCATCATGTCACCATTGTTAATCCCTTTGTCCTTAGAATCTCTTCTTATCAGTGGGATGGGTTCTAAGGAGCTGCAGCCCCTGTCTTTGGAGTCCCGCCTTACAAGGACAGTCTCTGGTCCACCGCAACCCTGGTCCCGGCTATCCCTGCGGACAAGTGGTGCCTCCAACCCTCTGTCTTTACTGTTACGTCTGTGTGGCAGCGGCTCTATATTGCTGCACCCCCTGTCTTTATCTCTGTCTCTATCTTTATCTCTGTCTCTGTCTTTATCTCTGTCTTTGTCTTTATCTCTGTCTTTGTCTCTGTCCCTCCGGTGAGAAGACTCTTTGCTGTGGCGCTCCTTGGACTCTCGCTTAGACTCCTTGCTGTGACTGTGGCTGTGCCGTTCCTTGCCCTCTCGCTTGGATTCACTGTGAGACTTACTTCTGGACTCACCTGAAAAAGAAGACAAAGAAAAAGAAAAAAAATCAGAGGTCAAATGTATTTGTCAGCATCATGCATTCCATCCATGATTTTACTGTTGCAAATATCATTCATCATAAATAGTTGTATATTAATTCAAATATGTAAATATAAATCTAGCCATCCAAATACAAACCGCTGATTACATGTTTGTTACATACAGTAAATGTATAAATAATCAAGAAGGTTTATCTGCTTTGAGTTGCTGCCATACCATAAATATCCAGTAGGGGTCACTCTTAACTAAGGCAACTGCATTAACAACTGGCAGGCTTTCGAAAGGCTTCAAGGTAGGAGATGCTGATGCACATCATCATTAGCTGTGACACAATTTTAATGGAATTCATTTAAGTCATAAATGTGCAATGTTGTTCACAAACACCTTATATATGCAGTAATATAATATATATTCTTAAATAGATCATATGTTATTGTGTGCAGTGTTGTTATATATCCTAATGCACTGGTAAATGGGGGTATCTGGCATATATTCAGCTTTTTCAGTCTATTTGTTACTAAAGAACCGTAGGGGCTTCAGAAATGCAATGCTCTATAGAGACATTATAAATAATCACTGCACAAATAAAAAATGTATGTGCATGATTGATTTTTACGTAGGCTATATCTATATATGGTTCTGGGTTAGATGTTAACATACAGTACCATGCACAAACAACCCCTGTCATGTCCACATGTGTCATAACGTATATGCCATCTGAATGTGTGCATGCTCAGTGTGCTTGCGTAGTGAGGGATTGGTAAGTGGGTCAGGGTAGCTGTTGCTGCCTCTATTGCCTCAGAAAAAAAAAAAGAAAAAAGAAAAGGGGAATAAATTAACCTCCATTCATGCGTTTCGTTTGTGCTTATGTGCTCATTACACCAGGTGTGCTGACTGCAAGCAGCCTGCCACAGAGCAACACACACAACCTGTCAGGCTCTTAGCCCCATGTGGTGTTCGCACACAGGTGTTGGAATATACTGTAAGTAAATTATTTAGAATGACCTGTTAACACAGGCTGTCTGTAATGTATAGATTGGATATGCAAACTGTTTACAAACCATATGGGCTCAGAGAACTAAACACTGTCAAAGAGCTTATTGTTCAGGGTTCTCAGGGAATTCTTACCTAAAGACCTAAAGCATGCAGCTCTCAGCATGAGCCGGTAATTACAATTTAAATTCATCCATATAATCAAAACAAGGCATCCGTCTGCTAACATTAATCAGTAAAATGCACATGTAGTAACCATCTGGAAAAATGTGTAGCTCATTGAAGTCAAAAGAGCAGAGCTTTAAAAATCCCCATTAGCTCGGCTTCTACCGTTAACCCTATTGGCTTAGTCTAAAGTAGAGTACGTGCTGATTGGTTAGAAAGGAGAAAGTGAAATCTTTTGATCAGGTGCAGATATGAGTTCAGAGCCACAGCCATTCCCATCAAGAGCTCCACGCTCTGCTGTAGACAGGCATGAACCGAGCTGTGATTGGTTGCATTACCCATGGGGAGGGAATCTGCAAATAAGAAACAGGGATTTTTCCACCTTCCACTGTTGCTATGTTGTAGTTGCTAAGAGTGTCAAGCAAGGATGTGGATTCTCGTCTCTTCTTTTATGCATTTATTTATACACAAACTACTGAATTAATCTGGTTTACAGGATTTCATTAAGGATTTTAATTTGATTATTTAAAATTCCAGCCTACACAGCACTGGGGGCAGGCTGCTTCTATAGAGTTTTAATATCAATTCTAATTCAGCCATCTCTTTTCATTTGTATGAAACCTATTTTAAAAAAACATTTTCAAGAAATTCACAACATGTCTCCATATCATTCTTTGATTCTTCACGCCTCAAAAAGCCTTCTTTCTGTATCATTTAGTCTTGTTTTAAAGCACATTTCTATATTGTGAGAATGAAACTGTTAATTTGTGACTAGCTGATAAAGCTGCTATTTCCAGAACCACCAGCTGACAGTGTGAGGCTTTTTTTTGGTGTTTTACACAAAACTTAAAACATGCATATTCTGTCATGAAGAAACATTTTTTGGCAGTGTCTTGAGTATGGCATGGCTAACTGTATTTAAAAGTGTTGTTTACATATTTAAAAGTAATACTGTCTGATGGTCTAATGCCATGAGTAGGTTTGAGAGACCTGCTGTCCGTTTTATTCTCTAATCCGCACAGATTAAATCATACGATCTGTATCAGACTTGGCCGGCTGGCTCTAGATTAAACAAATGGGAGGTTGAAAAGTGTCCCAAACATCCTGTATGGCCCTGTAAAAGTTATACATTCCATACAAGCCTTCCTAATTTAGCAAGTTTGAATTTTTGTTACTAGAACAAGCATAAATTAGACTGTGGCTGACGCATGAACTGACACTGAAGTTGCTCCAGAATTTTGTTTAGATTCTGATAAGACATTTAAATGTTACATCTGCCATATTAGTAGTGTAATCGGAAATTGTATATTGTATGAGTATCTACGCATAGTACAAATTGCTCTAAAGACACAATGACAAAATTGACTGTCTCCAGATCTAAACACCAATCTAATGAAACAAACCACTCACTTTCTCCAGGTTCCTTAGACTTTCTGCCACTTGCATTTTTCTTCAGCATATTCCTGCCTGTGGTGAACAGGTTGGTCAGTTCGTCCAATGGGCTGGTTGGTGTCCGTGAACGCCCTGTTGATACGTTCTGCATAGAACCATGGAGTCGACCGACAGAGTCTTGGGGTGGTGAGCCTTTGCCATGAGGGGTAGCAGAGGCACTACGCGGCAGACCCCCAGGAAAAGGCATTGGAGCATCGAAAGGAGGTGTCCGCATGAGGCTCAGAGGGGTGAGACAGCGGCCCATACTGACCGGCGAAGGGCAAGCAGAGTGGCTGCGCTGATAGGAGGATGAGGAGGAGGATTTGTAGAGGGTACAGGGTAGAGGAGGTGCAGAGGAGCGCCCAGAGACGGTGAGGGTTGGGGTGGCAGTGAGCTCCCTGCGAATATGCGCAGAAGAGGGAGGTTCTGTAGAGGAAGTGGGGGATTTGCTGTAGGACTGGTTCTCCAGCATGGGTAATTTGGCTACATCTAGAGGTGTGAGGGGAGACTCATCTGAATTGGGTGAGCACTGAGCCGGGGCCGGGGGGAACACCAGCAGCGGAGGTCGATGGGTCAATAAATTGGGAAAAGGTGCTGGAATGTCACAGAGGGGAATGTTTCGAGGTGTAGAACAGCGACTGAGAGGTTCAGGGTCATATGGTGCTGGGGTGGGGCACGCAGAGCGACATCCCACAGGGTCCGTACGGTACTCCATATCATCTAGAACTGGGTACTTCATCTCCTCATAAACAGACTCTCCAGGCTCTTCGTCCTCACTCTTAAGTGGTTCTCTTGGTCCAATATCAATCCCGCCCATCTCTATGTAGACAGGTTCATCTTCACAGTCATCTGTAGGGCTCTCGTCGCTTTGTGGCGGCGAGGGGTTGCGTTCGCAAGGTGAGGTGACGTGGTGAAGAGGTCTGGAAGGACAAACCCCACTGCTACTGTGGCTTTTGATGTAGGACTCATCGAAGGAAACACTGAGCTGAGTGTTTGGGTTCCTTTTGGGTTTGGGTGGTGGCACCCTCCTGCAGTCCTCACTGCATCCTTGAGGTGCTAAAAGATAAAAAGGAAAAAAAAGGTAAATTATTTAACATAAATCCTTATTTACTGATAAGAATTTGTCCCTCTGACTAATACTTTGTCATGATTTGAGAGGGGGAAAAAAACCCCATTGAGTTCATTTGAATACTCTTGCAGCTTGTTGCTGTCATACACAAACTAATACTACATTTGACAAAAATGTCTCTTTTCCTAAAACATGCATTCATTAAGTTAATAATTACAATTAATATTGAGATAGATGCAGTTCTGTGGGTCAGATGTAGGTCAATGTTTATCGCTAAGAGCACTATCTTGAGTCAGATATGTGGGAATAGTTGAGGCATATGCATGTTTCTAGGTCACATGTATAGCAGCGTAGCAGTACGTGAGTATAGTATCTGGGTCACACACTGTGGAGCTTCTTTCTGATAGTGGTGACGTAGCATTGCAGTGTGAATCGCTTTAGATGTGGTGCAGTGAGGCTATGGCACAGTGTTCACGTTAACTAGATACAACTGTATACTACTACGTTATGGTAGTTTACTCGCAGTAGGCAGTGCTCTAAAGTAGCGGGTTGCTTGCAGTGTATTTCTAGGTCAGACACAGAGATGTTTGGATAGGAGTGTCCCTTTCTCTGATAGGCAGGGGAGATAAGTGTAGTTAAGAGCTGGACCATGTCTGAAATCTTCAAACTGCAGATTTTACACCTTTAATAATTCAGATGCCAGATGGCTTAGATACACGCATACTTCCCGTAACGATATGACTCACCATTGTCACTACATGCACGCACACATGCACGTGTGCACTACACATTCCTACACATTCTAAGATGGAAATTGGGACAGACATGCACTTATATTAGACAACACAGAATTGTCCATTTCCGGAAAATGGACATCTACCTCTGCTGATGTGTGGTTCATTTTTAGCTACATCTGAAATGTATGAGCAGAAGATTTACAGCATATGTTGATGGATATTGGATTTGACAAATTACCCCTTTTTTTTTAAAATTCCATATACCTTTTATTTATCAATATTTTTGATGAGGTCGTCCATTTTCTTTCCATGGCTTCTAATCAATAAGGTGTTAATGTAAGATTTGGTTCAGTCCAGATGTGGTTTTGGAACCTGTGCAGATCATACTCACTATGTTACGCTGAGTGCACATGCGCATATTGGAGCAAACACACAATAGTTTTATTAATGCCTCTATTCTACAATTGCCAAATGCACTGGATTAACAGGTTTGCATGCTGAATCTGTTCACGATGAATCCATCCCTCCAAACATCTCTTACTCGCCGGCCCTTCTCTTCTCCTCTCTCTATTTCTCCCCCTCCCCCTATAGCGGATGTGTTTACCCGCAACCCCCTCCCCCTCCCTCTCCTCCTGGGGAAACAGAATCTAGGTCAATCGCTCCTCCTGAATGAATTCTACTCTGACAAGCTCCTCCCCTTCCCGCTACAGCACCAGCTACAGAGCACGCAACCCTCCCCTCATCCAGGGACACCCCCACACTTGCACTGTGATTGGCTCTGGAGCCTCAGACTCTAGCATCTCTTGAACCCCATTGGCCCGTGCTGCTCAGAGATGTTGTGATTGGCTGAGCTGCAGGGGGTCTTGTTTCTGTGGGATGGTTGCCGTGGTGCCCAGGAAGATCTGTGTGCACACAGAGAGATCCCCACCAATCTGAGCCAGGCTGGGCGACTCCCTAAACATCACGTTGGCAACGAAGCATCCAAATTGAAATGGAGTCAAAGCTTACCGCAACCTCTGAATCTCTTTGCTCTCACACCCACCTGTCTCTCATATTACTATAATCTTTATTTTTTATTGCATTAAATATAATTTTGCTCAAATTATTTTGTGCTTAAAAGCACTCTGTTAACACATTTGGTAAAGCAGTATTATTGAAGTAAATGGATTGCAGTTTGTTAAGGAAAAAAAAGGCTAGCTCATTTAAATCCTGGCCTTGTTTATTGAAGCTATTCACCCTGAAATTAATGCACTATAATTAGGGACCGAGCCTGCAGGGTGAAGGTCACTTTTTAGGGACCAAGCCTGCAGGGTGAAGGTCACTCTCACACAAATACTGTGTGTGACAGTGGCCTTTTCCCAGCCGGCAAAGGTCCTATTGTATTTTTTTTTTATTATTATTTTCCTTCTGTCTCTTTGAATTGGATTTTGAAACCCTAAATGTATTCAAAACCTCACTCATTCAACTCACAATTTGGCACACAAATCTGGTCTGGCGAAAATTTGATAAAATGAAGAAATTCACCTGTTACATCCCATAATAAGCTCTCCACGGCCTCATACAAACACAAAGTCGCCCCTAGCCGCCAGTAGGAATGTCGCAGAAACAATAACCACGACTTATCTTGTACAGGAAGTTTGCGATTTGCCGTTGAGTGTAAAACCTTCAAAAATTATTTCCTTCTAGTGCGATTACCATAGAGACGAGCCACTGGATCACAAAGATACAGAATTCAGAGATCAAAAAAGCGATCATGCAACTTTTTTATTCAGGTCTTATTTTTTTCGTTACAGGCCCTCAAAGTTGCGAATTTTGACATCCAAAATTTTATTTTGAAATTTCCCTAACATTTTGCATATTGTGAGTTGCGCAAGACTCTCTAGAATTGTCTCCTTCAAAAATCTTTCAGATAAGATGTACGGTTCTTGAGAAATTGCAATTTATGTTTTTGCTGATTTGTTTGACCTGAGAAGCCTCTTTTATTGGGATTTCACACATTCTCCAAACAACTGAATAACTTCCACATTTCTGAGGTAAACTAGCAAATTTTACATCAAAAGGAAGAAGGAAAAAGGGTTGTCTTTCACAAACTGGTCTCATTTTTGCGTTAAAGTGTAGTTTTTCATCTACAGTTTTCGAAGTGCAAAGAGTGACGACTGTACTGTAACTAAGAGCAACAATTACTCAGCCAAAGACTGTACTGTGCCATTTCTGAAAACTTTATAGACATTTTGAATCTACTAAGAAAAAAAAAAAAAAAAACTTAAAATGAATCTTACTGTGCAATCTACTGTAATCTCAATACCTGACCCAAATCTACAGTCACAAACAAAATTATTATATCATTAAAAATCATCAAAAACAATTGTTATACAACCAAGCGCTAACTGTGTGTATAAATAAAACAGACATAAATGAAAATATGGATTGCTTAAAGGCACCGTTTTTGGCAATACAATGCCATAGCTATTAATGCAAGAACTTAACACATAAAGTTGCAAACATACATCAGCGACCAAATCATTTACTGATATAAATAATTAAAGCCATGTTGATCCATCAATCATATTAATATATGTAAATAATTGGTGTAAAATACAATTTGTAATTTGGTCATCAGAGATGACCTATTTGGATGTTCAGAGGCTCTGTAGTTAAGTTACTGTGGAAACAGAGTCATCTTCTACAACACTGATTCACCATTAAAACCCATGAAGTTGGATCACTGACAGTGGATGTTCAGTTAATGATAGATTTTAAAGGGAAAGTTCCTTTTTCAGCAATATTCTCTGTTTTTGATATAATAACCCTCGATTTTAATTTGAGCTTTTATCATGATCAGTCAATTAAATATAGAAAAATACAAAATACTGATTATAATGTTAGAACAAGTGGTGATAAATGGAGAAAAAAATTATTTGAAAATTATTATTATTATTATGGAAAATGACTAGATATCAGCTCTTACATTAAACTCTTATCAGCTATTTTTGTTGTTATCATTATATTTATTTTAAAAAATGTACCTTTAGCTGTCCTAGGCATTAAAATGAACAAGAAATTGAAGAAAACAAAGGTGGTTGAATCATTTTTTCCACGACTATATTCTAGTCCACTGTGCTCAGTATATGTCTGTTACTGTAGGTTAACCTTGTTGTAGTTATAGGTGCCACATGCTATTCAATGTGTATACTTCACTTCTGTGAGGCATGCATGGGATAGCTACATGTCATGTCATTGTAGGAGAAACAGAGTTGAGGAGGACACTGTGGAGAACAGCTATATATAGCATATCAGTTTGGTGGGAAGTGCCACCGCCACTCACCATCACATCTCTCCCCGCGGCAGGTGGACATGGGACTGTGGTCCACCGCCTCAGATGACATGCTCAGCTTGGTGGCCGGGTCCCTCCTTGGTTTGGGTGGGGGCTGCTTCCTAGAGGTAGGACTTCCCACTTCCTCTTCTCCTCCTCCACCTCCGCTGTTCCCACCACCTACAGAGTGGAGGGACTGGGAGCGTACGGAGAAACCTTGCCCACAGGCGAGGGCATGTGGGTGTGGTAAGGGCATGCGTTCCTGGGGGTCTGGCATGGTAATAGAGCCCATGCGTAAGTGCTTGCCTTCAGTTGCTATGTCCTCACCCGTCCTAAAATGCAAAGAGGAAGATGATAGAAAGTGTGTAATACAAACTAAATAAATATCAAAGCAAAAATAAACCACTTGAAATAAAGTAAAATATCAAAAAAGAAACAAACTTTGGCAAAAGATCTGCCTGGTCAGAAAATGGATCACATAGTATAAGCCCTACAATAGCAACTCACACACTATATGTTCTGTCTGCACATGTTGTTCAGAACTAATAATTTAATGGTAAAAAGATGAGACATTACCAATAACAGATTTGTTAGTGAAAACACTGAAAACAAGAGACTCTTTCAGCAAAAGCATTGATTTGTGTTTAACCCTGGGTATGGCCAATGCTGTTCACACATTGTGCACATAATGACACCGTGGAAGTCCCCCAGTCTGTACACAATCAATTCCGATAAATGGATGATTGGCCTGAATGGAGCGTTAATGATGTCTGAGTGCAGTGTGGTAAGGGAGGAAAAGGAGGGCTGTGTGTATTCCATTGTATCACATAGAAAATGAGCCAGATGTTTGTAGCAAAATAGGCTCAAATCCACAGGAAAAAAAAAAAAACCTGATTAGGTCACAACGTTTGCATGCGTGATCTCTGTAGTTTATTCACATCATGATGACACAAAGTTTAATGTCAGAGATTTAAATGTTTAAACAAATAGCATGAAACAGGATGAATTTGCATGTGTGATTACACAAATCTCCACCTTGTGTATTTGTGTGCGCACGCATGGGTGTGTATGTTTATGTGTCTGTTGTGTGTGACCCCTTGCTGTGTGACTTTGCTGACTCTGACTCCCTCCCGGCCAGCTGCTGAACAGAAGGCGCCTGGTAGGGTGGGTTCATTGGTCAGGGGCTTAATTTTGCCTAGCAACAGGGTACCCATAGAAACCAGACACAAAACCAGCTGCTACCACACAACAATAATAAAGTGCACGTGCACATCTCAACATGTTGGCATGTACACATCATAGGCAAATCACTACTTTGTTTAATGACTACAGTGGTTCCACAGTATGAGGCAGGCTGCAGCAACCTGTAGAATCACACTGTCACCATGAATAAGGAAAGATATTGAAGAAGTTTTTTTGAAAATAAAATTATTATGTATATATCACTATGTACACTGTATCAAAATAGAATTCTAAAATCTAAAATATGACCAAAACAATCAGTAAATCTCAATGGTGGGCAGGAGGCTACAGGTGTCTCCAGCTCAGTACAAACAGTGTCTCCCTTATGTATAGTTTGCATGTGCATCTGCTTTGACTGCACTCTCTATATACATGAATGGTGTGTATGTGTGTGGGTGTGACTGGAGAAGAAGTGACTGGGTTATTTATAGGTTATTTGCCCAGTGATTGGCTAGAGGACAGACCACAGGTGCAGTTGGACCAGTTGGAGTTGACTTGTTGTCGGGCAGCTTCAACTCTCACTGTGATATCATGTGACAGGAAAAACAAACCATCAAAGACACAAACAAAACACTCTTAGAGATCCTAAAAGACAAAATCCTTCGAAGATCTTGACAAGGATGTTTTCTGTGAATGCATCCATCATTACAAGTATGTGCACAAAACCTAAAAAAAAAAAAAAAAAAAAAAGAAAACTATGGTGCATAATTCATATGCATATCTGAATCTGACTAAAATGAAGTGTGTATATATTAACGGATCATGCATTATAAATAGACGTGCATGTTTAAATGAATGTGTGGACATCTGTCTCAGTGTGTGCGAATTAACTTCTGATGAAACTGAAGAAAAAGAGTCAAAGTCAGATAGCAGCCAGCAGGAAGGCCCGCCTCACTCAAACCTAACGTGGCGATGTGATTGGCCTACGGCTGCTCCAGCTGTCACCAGGCAGAACACATCTCCTGCGCTCACACTTAATCTCCCTCTAACAGGTTTTTTTTTTTCCCTTTTCTCCCGACTCTTAAACACATTTGGTCTAACAAGCTTTCTCTCCCGCACACAATCCCAAAACCCCTTTGTTCTTTCCAATCCTTTCTCATACACTAATGCATTTTGTTTCCTGTTCTTCAATGCACATAAATGTATACATACATGCATGTGCATACACAAATTCAAGCACATGCATCCTTACACTCTCTCAGTCTTAGTAAGTTACTGTAAAAATGGGTCGTCTCATTGACCTACTTATAGGCCTCATGAAAAATCCAGTTATTTTTTAGACTCTTCCTCTAGTGACTGTGTATTAATATTTTAGCTTTGGCAACAGCTGAGAGACTGTGAAAGGATAGCAGGACAGTAGATGCCACTTTCCTCAGGCATCACCGCATCCTGGAGCATTCATTAAGTTCCAATAGAAAAGCAGGAAAATTCTTCCAGTGGTGTACTGTTGGATTCGAACTTTAAGGTTTATGGTATCTTAGAAATTCAAGTCAAAGTCAGCTGTGCTCATGCATATACACAATGTATTTGGATTAAAAAAAAAAAAAAAAAAAGTCAACAGCCACATCTGGTCATTCAAAATGCTCAGCCCCCAAAGTCAAATCATATAATCATCTGATGCACAGCTAAAACTCCTAACAGCTGCTAAAATACGTCCCTAACAACGTCAGACAAATACAGAACATATACTTAGATTTCATAATAACATTGAACCATATTGTTAGAAGCTTTTTCCTCGCAAACTGTCCTTTGTTTTCACTGCCGTGTCATTAGATTGACTGTAAAACCATTAGAGTGGAGCACAAGTACTAGATTTGTTGCCTTTTTCAGAGACTATGCCCACACTCTCTGAGATTCATTCAGGAAAAAGAATAGACAACCATAAAAGAAGGAAATTATTTTATATATCATCAGTCCTGAGACTTACTAAAAGGCAATATTGGGAGACAAGGAAGCAGATTTAACATTTGTGGAGGTCAAATCATTGCTGGGCTACCATTCTAATATAAGTGATCACGCAACACGTTCTAAAACCTGCAAATGTCCTGTTATCATTTCTACTAACTCAGAACCTGTTGTGCCATCCAATAACACAAGCACGCTGTATCCACGTGCTAGTCACGTTGCGAGTGCGTGCCTCTAAGTTGCTTAACTTTTAGGATGCCACACAGTGCCATGGCTGTGCACGGTGGCGATGTTGTAACTAATCATAACGTAAGAGAAAAAGAGGTCAGATACAAATGGAAATACAATGTGATGAGGTGGAAAAATCTACATTTTCTCATGCGCTCACACAACTTTTTGACAATGAATCAACTTTCTTTCTGGGACAGTTAGATAATACTAAATATAGACCATGTGATCTCAATAAATGTGTCATTTACACATAAAAACCAGTGCACCCGTTTCCTTCTTAATTCTAAAAGCTGTCTGTCTCAGAAATGGAGCAACGATGACCTCCATCCAAGGACAAGTCCCAAATAAGTCTAAAAGTGAGAATTAATTATCCTCCGTGGATCGTAGGGTGCACCAGTCCATGCTGGCAATCCCTAAAATATGGCAACCTGCCATTGCCATGGGGACCCTCTGGCCACTTGTCCCACTTCCTTACAGTCTTTCTCTAAAGTGAAGCTTGTGACATTCATCTTACATTCACAAAGCAAAATCACTGCTGAAAGACAAACCAGTCTGATTCATAAAATTGATAAATGAATGCACCGCTAAAACATCATTTCTATGTAAAATGATATCATCTTAATAGGGTTGTGTTCCATACATCTGTTGCGTGTTTCCCCCTGTGAACCACTTATGTGTCCATTTTCTTCCTACCTCCTTATGGCTTCCTCCTGTTTTCTCTTCTTATCGTTTTTCTCCTGAAGGAATGTCCTATTTCTCTCATTCCTGGCGTGGTCCAAATTTTGAGCTACAAGGCCGTTGTAGACTCTCAGCCCATTCTCTTCAACGTATTGGAAAAAACGTATAGTTTCTTCCTCTTTGGAGCTCATCATTCTTCAAGTGTTTCCACAGCATTCTGAGGACATGGGACAGAAAAGGCACACATTAACTCATAATATAAACATCCTCATTATAACTAACATGGAATTGTGTGAGTGGCAGTCCTTTCAAAATTGACTTTTCAATGTCAGTCTCAGATGAAAACTGATGGAGGAATGTTGCATCAGTCCCATAATGCATGCACAGAGTTAGTGATCCTCCTGTTTTAAAGGTTCCTGGCTGTGTCTTCACATATCGTTGGCATATGAAAGGTTGATGTTGGTGGTGACGCTTGCATCATGCAGTGTCAACGAGAGTACAGATTTTCTCTGGAGGGCTGTAACATCTTATGCATTCACTGTAAACATGCACACATCCACACACTCACAATCTGGCTAAAGTTACACATATCCCTTGGTTTGTCTGTTTACAATTTGCTTATTGGCTGTGAATCAGTAGAGCCTGCTCGTTTTCTCAGTTGTGGTTGCACATTTCCTCTCTTAAACCAAATGAATGAGCGTGGAAAAAGACCTTTCATGTTCTGCAGTTGTAATATGTACCGTCCTCAAACGGGAAAATAGAGTACTACAGGGAACTGCCACACACATGAAATGAACCAATCTATCCTACCAGTGCGATGCATGTTATGTTGTTATGTATGATATGTTGTCATACAGGCTAAAAATATATTGTATATTTTTGCTGTCTTTTGATTTACTTTGGTTACTGAATGCATCATGATGACTGTGATGCATTCAGTAATCAAAGAAAATCATCACTGATGCATTCAGTAATTCAAAGTGTAGGGGTAGTTCTATGAGGAGAGCTGGTTCTATTAAAGGTATTCACTTTGGGAATAACACCTCCTAAATGAAAATCTGTCTGCAGCTACCACGAACCAAATGCAGCATGGAGAAGCTGATGTGATTCAGTTTTTATGCATGTACAGCCTAGACATGTGTGCAAGAGTATGCAACATGGTATTTACTATGTGCAACAGCCCCGCGTAAATTTTTGGAGAGACCAATTGTGGGAAAGAAGAAGACAGTGCATGCTTTTATGTAGGTCAATGTTTTCAGATCAGCCTAAGACTCATGCTTGTTTACGTGTGAGAGAAGCACTGAGTGTGAGTGTGTGTGGGGAGGGGGAGGGGGTTTGTGATAACCGTATGTATGTGCGTGCATTTGTGTGTGCATGTGTGTGTAGGAAGGCAAGAACAGCGACGAGGGGGGGGGGGGGGATGTTGGAGGGCAGCCAGATGGAGATTGTAGGGCCAAGTGAGAGACTGACCATTGTCTGGACATCATCAGCATCCCTCTGCCTCATGTCTGTCTATGAATAAGTCCAGCATGGGGCCTGGGTCAGAGGGTTTATCTGCTGGGTTCCTACAGCACACCCTCAGCACTCCTTCACATTGCTTTTTATAGGCAAAGGGACAGGAGTGATAAGAGCCAACAGACAGAATCACCATCTCAGAGCAGGGTTCAAACTAGGGCACAGTAGACTGCTGTCATGTGGTGTAGGATTTTTTTTATTATTATTATTATTATTATCTGGTCTTATCACCACTGCACAGGTATAGTTAGAGATCTGAGGCTGTACAAGCAAAATAAATCTTGACTTCTGGGGGGAAATGATGTGTAGCACTTAAATGTGTAAAGGGTGCAGCAATTGGAAGCCACAGTTCAAACAGTGTTTGAGCTGAATTAAGCCTGCCTGCCTAATCCCTGTAAGCCTGCAGCAGCATTCTGCACTGGAATCAGCTTGTTTATCACAATGTTGTTTTTTTTTTTTTTTTTAAAATGGAATTGTCCTCCCATAATTAATATGTAAAATGGATATTTCCAGAAAAACCATTCGACTCAGGTATGAAGCACTCTATTTTTTTTTTATTATTATTATTCTCTGCACTTCATTTGATGTTTTCTTTTATTTCTCATGTCTGCTGTCCCTCTTTACCCCTCTGACAACCGCTGCAACAGTTCGAGCACTTTGCTATAAAAGTAAATGAAAGTGGCACACCGTTTCTGTTTCCAGGCAACTGTGTCACAAGAGAATGGGAGCATGGATATTCTAAAGACACAGTGTCAAAAAGATTGCAGGGACAGTTGTTTAGTGACATGTACACACAAAAACCTAGACACACACACACACACACACACACGTCAGTGCAGTGCAGTGGACCAAGCTTAACCTGTAAACCCAGACATGCACAGGTGCAACATTTGGCAGCAGTGTGTCTATGGACGTTCTGTGGACTTCTGCATTATTTGTGCCGTATTTAAGAGGTAGAAAACATCCTCATGTGCTGTGTAATGTCTAAAAGTTGAGCTTTTAGAAGCATATTCTTTTTGAGTTTGTGGGTCATTGCTGTTTTTGAACAAGAGTTAGGATGCATACTTACAGTGGGGCTGTGTCCCTGCTGGTTTGTGGACCAATGTGTCTTCTGTTTTCTGACTAGTCCAGTGCACGCTAGTGAACTCTGACCTATGCTGGAGCACCAGTGCACAATTCCTCTTAAATCCACATAGGCTTCCATCCATTGTACAGTCCAACTGACTGACTTGCTAGAAGGTGTCCCTGTGACCCAGGATAAGGCTGGTGTTAGAGGGGAGCTGGGCCATTGGGTGCCCAGCCCAAGGCTCCCTCCCCTGAGGAGAAAGGGGAGATGCAACCCCTCCAGTCCAGACTGTGCTATACTCCAAACTAGATGCCAGCTTCACTGCTCCACACATCTGCACATGCTAGAGACAGATGGAAGGTGCAGCATAGCAACAGACCGCACCCGCAACTGGAAACATGACACAAATATACACTAACACACTCATAAACTCCACTTGAACTCCTCTTGTAGTAGCAGACCAGGCACAAACAGTATATGTAATTAAAATTACAAAAAAATCAATTTCCCATAATGTCTCTTCTTGAGCTCCAAATATATATAAAAAAAAAATTAAAAAAAAAAAAAAATCTTTAGATTGTTGCACAGGTAAACAGGAAAGGAATCCTCATCCAGCGTTGAAGGTTAAGATCGAGGTAGAGCAGAGTGGTGTGTATTTCCAGGTTTGGTCTTCCCTGTCCGCTCTGCCTGTCCTGCTCGTTCACAGAGCTGTACAGTCAGTCTGTGCTCAGGCAGATGACACCGGGCTTCCCAACTATAGATCACAACAAGAACACGCCCACTGCCTACTGTAGCCACCTTACACTAGTGCGTCATCCTCTCTCACTTCCCTTCCGATTACTCCTGTGTACTTTTTAATGCATGTTCTCAAGCAGTTGTAACACCATCTCCTTCTACATTTTGAAATTTTATTCTTTTGTGTCGTGTGTATCGTCTGCCTTCCCTTTTGCGTCTGCACTGTAAGTGGAATGTGTTTTTCTTCTTTCAGCACCACGGAGAGCTCTGCCTGTCAGCGGG
>JAPSES010000030.1:2408504-2431381 GCA_029822895.1 Maxillicosta whitleyi | reverse complement strand
CACTGTGTGCCAAAGTTTAGAAGGGAACTGATGATGAAAGAAAATAATATTTCTCGACGCAAAGAATTTCAATCTTTTCCACATATAACATTGTAAAGATTGTTGGAGTCTAGGGAAATCTATCTGTATAAATGTCAAGAGTGAAAACTACTGTCACATGTATGTGACCTTTGACCTTTTAGGTGGCATTGCACCAGAAACTGTCTGGCTAGAGTAATGAGGAACATAGTCAAATTCAGAATACCTTGGAAAACAGTAGTTAGACGGATGCATGCAGAAATCTGACCTTTACATAAGGAGGATGGCTATGAACCCTGTAGATATACTGTTGATGTGATGTTATATCATCAAAGGTTTTACGTATCAGATGCAACAACGAAAAACATCAGCAGCAATATAACAGTGTAGCTTCATGGTCAGAAATTGTAGGTCCTTGACTGACCTTTTTGCAATCCACACCTTTCTCCGACTGAAAATATATGAACATTACAAAGAGGAGTAATTTGGAAAAGTAAAAAAATTATGTAAATTATGTATTTGTAAAGTATCACCTCAGCTAACAAACTATGACCTTTGTTGGTGTGCAAATGTTACTTTTATATTCATTAAATTCAGGTGTTAGCCTAAATCTATTTGTGCCCATCTTATTAGTGCAGTTTAATTTTTACAGGTCCAAAAATAGAAAATATTGCCGGGGTGAGTGAAGATATCTGACAAACATGGATGTAAGGTGAGGAATTTAATATTACATTTCAGATTCTATAGAAACATGTAAATGTAGATTACATTTTGTTGTATGCCATGGAGGCATTCATGGTCTCTGAGCAGGTTTATCCATAGATATATAGGCCTAGTCTAAGGCTTTATGTCATAGACTTCTTTCAGCTAACTTCAATTTTGTTGCACTTGTTGCATGTGCTGTTATTGTTTTATTGGTTTTAAGTCCATCCATTCCATTCTGGTAAACAATATTTTGGCATGGCTCAAGGATGATTAGAATCTGGTGGCAAAATGTAAGACCCCACACAGGTCATATGATAATTATAGTATCTGTGAAATCAGAATTAAAAAGGAGTTGTGTTTTTTATTTATTTATTTATTTTTACTAAAGATCAATCATAGCAACTTATTTTATTTGAATACAGGGTGTTAAAGATGTGTATTTGTAACTTCTTTGCAGCTTCTGTGTTTTAAGCTTTGTGTACTGACAACTCTATCACACAGTATTCTAATAGAAACAGGCATGTGATTTCTGTCTTGACTGATCTGGATGTAGACTTTGGCAGATAATCATGATGTTATCATTCCTTGTTGTTAAAATGTAGGCTAGTATTTTGATTGGTCTGATTAGGAGCCAAATGCCATAATCTCATTATACAAATGACCTTAGAGCTGTTAGGGTTATTAGATGTATCTGATATATCTGAATATTCATATTTTATCAATAAAAGTCACTACACAGGGGCGGGCAATTCCAGTCCTCGAGGGCCAATATCCTGCATGTTTGCCTGCATATTTCCCTCTTCCATCACACCTGGAAGCCATTACATCATTATCATGCTTCTGCAGAGCTGGATGATGAGCTGATTATTAATTAAATCAGGTGTGCTAGAAGAGGGAAATATCTAAAACATAACAGGACACTTGCCCTCAAGGACTGGAGCTGCCAACCCCTGCACTACACCCATATAGTAAAAAGTAGGTAAAAGGTAAACTTTTAATTTAAAGCTTATAAGAAAGGTATTAAAATCTACTTTTGTAGGAAATAGACTTGGAAAATATATATCTGTTTTTGTGTGTCTATAACACATTTCTTGTAATGTGTTTTTTAGAGATTAAAAAGAACTGATCGTTTATGCAGTTCTCATTTTGACCAACAGAGGGAAGTATTTGAAAGGAACATCAGCAAGATTCCAAAGAAAACTGCCTCAAAATGTCTAACCATTATAGAGCCACTACCTTCAGGGAACCTGGTATGCTGCATTTGAGAACAACTGTCATTTGTTTTTAAAATAAGTCCCTTAAATTTTTTCATAATGTTTTCTGTCTTGTCTGACAGCATGTTTGGTATAACCCTTAATGAAATCAAAAGTTTTCATAGTATTTGCTTTTTTTTTATTTTTTATTTTTTAACTGCATTTATATTGGACTCCATTAATTTTTAAAGTGTAGCTCTTTAATTTTTTAACAGGTTTGTAAAACACCATGATAAACAGACACTGAACTAGTAAGACAATCAAGATTCAAGCGCTCTGCGACATGTTACTTGTTTTTTGCCTTAAGAATATCTGAAATCAGGCAAGATTCATTTCATGTCATGCCTAAATGGTACTGGGTGTATAAAATATAATATCAGGTGATGAAAGGAATGAGTTTTGTCAAGTTTGTTTGTGACTTATGCGATATACAAGTGAGGGAATAACAAGTACGACAGCATCATGCTATGGGGTTGCTTTTCTGTTAGTGGCACCGAGAACCTCATCAAGATACAAGGCATCATAAAAGGATTATATGAACATCCTGGATGACAACGTGAACGTGTCTTCTGAGAAACTCCAGATTGGTCCTGATTGGACATCCCAGCGGGACACTGACCCCAAGCATATCATCATGGTAGTGCAGCAGTGGTTCAAGAACATATCCCGGTCGAGGTCCTGACCTGAATCAGATAAAGAATCTATGGAAGGACCTGAAGATCAGAGTGATGGGTAGGAGACCACCCAACTGGACCCAGCTGGAGGCTTTAGGCCAGGAAGAGTGGACTAAAATCCCACAGGTGATATAAGAGAGTCTGTGGACACTAACAGGAACCGTCATCCAGAACAAAGGTGTCTAGTGACCATTAAGGAAAACATTAGACTTAGTAAACCTAGGGTATGAATAAATTTGAACCGTGTTTTTTTGGGGGGGAAATTTACTAATAAAATAATCATATATATTCAAGTATCAATTGTTTTTATTCCTTCAATTGTATATCACATACAATTCACAAACAAACTTGACAAAACTCATTCAATTCATCCCAAAAACACAAAAGGAACGGAGGGGTATGAGTAATGTTCAACTGTACATGCAGTGTAAGTTGAGGGAAAATATGGAATAGTACTCATATCCAGAAGGTGGCAGCAGTGAGAACCAAATAACAAGTAGCTATCAACACTAACCCACTTCTCTGTAGTGCAGGTAGAAATAGTGATCTGAAAAGTAAATTATAACTGTTCTATTTCCCACTCTTTCATTTTGTTCTACATTCAGAGTAAATGATACTTAAAAAGTCAGTTTACTCAACAGTATTTTAGGGATGGAACAGTAACGGTAGATATTAGAGAAATTCATGAAACAATGACCCATTCATAACATAATCCAAGTCAGTGTTAATTTGGTAAACTTTAGTTTGCAACAGAGGTGCAGGAATAACTGGAGTTAAATGGACGGAAATAAGATTTGGGGGGAAAAGTCCCAAAAAAAACTTCCATCAGTGATCCCTTAGTCTGCCATTAACTGTTGCATTTTGGTTGAAACGCCACAAATGCAGTTCCCAGTGTGTTGTGACTGTGGTGCCTGTAAATCCCTGCAGGGATATGACCGTGGGTTTAGTTTGGGCACTTTACTGAAGTAAACAGAGAGGGAGGGGAGAGCGTGCGCGAGGCTGTGGATCAGGCATGCAGACAGCCGACTACTGCAAAGTGTTGAGCGCGGGACAGAGCGGCTGTAGCCCACTCCACTCTCAGACTGTCCACGAGAAGACCCCAGACCTCTACAGCGAGGCTCCCACACTCATCCCAACCAATAATGTGAAAATCAGACGGAAACGTTTGTCAGATGTTTAAACTCATCGTCGCTTCATACTTGAGTGCCGTCTCTTTTCCACAGTGTCCCACGGTCTCCAGTCAGCTACAGAGGGATATCCACAAGGATACCAGGTGTGAGATGCGGCAATGTCCCGAGGAGTATGCCCACGCGTGAACTCTTACGGATCCTTTTGGATTTTCTCAGCGGTCGTGTTTTCGGTGTGTGTGACTTGCGTGGACGCGTACAGCTGTCATGAAGTGAGGGCAGCCTTCCAGCTGCGGCAGGTCGGACCCCTGCACCGCGTCCCGGAGACACCTGGCACAGGTGAGCCACCGTGGGACACTTCCACTGGAGAGCGCGTCATGGGGTTACACCATACTTAACGTCACAGATTGTGCAAAAGAGACTGATTTAGCTTCATGGTCTTTGTGGTTTAGTCCCAGCAAAGACTCAAAAACACATAAATAACAAGAAAAATCCGCTTCATAACCAAGTTAGAGTTTAACGCATGAATCTGAACTATTTTCTGGGGTGAAATGAATCTCTCTACACTTAACCATGACCATGTGATTTATCATAGCTTATTATATACTAAAGTTAAAGGTAATTTTTCTTTCTTTATTTAAATTTTTTTTGTTGCTTTTTTTCCCCCTCCTTTTCTTTGTAATTTAAAGTAAAGCTGTGAAACTCTTGTCCAAAAGTGCATTGCTGGGTGTTAGGAGGATATTTAATCTACTGACCATGTTAGGTGTTTATAAAAGGTAAGAAAATCCAAAGGTTATATCAAACCAGACACAATTTTTATATATTTATTAAAATATATCATTATTCATAACAAGCATCTATCTCAAATTGCATGGGTTTAATTGTTGACATATTATCGCAGAAGTGTTGTTTCCATGTTCACTACAGAGACTATGGATACATCAAAAAAAAAACAAAAAAACGTGATGCTGCCGAGAAACTGCATTTTATCTGGATTATTTATAGGATTAATGGTTTAAAAGTTATTCCAGGTTTTGGATCAGTAGATTCTTTTGGGTCTTTGAGGGTTAAAGAACCTGCAACAGCCTTTAAGTTTTCTTCCACCTGCCAACAGAACCCTGGCTACACACAGAGGGATGTATACATACACCAGGAAAGAACATTAAGACCTTTAAAGTGAGATCCTAAACATTTCTGGTTAAATGAAACTTCATGCCTGATGCTGATCTGTTTTGACATGTTTTAAGCAACACATCTTACTGCCAGATTCCAAATTAGATTAAGCTGTGTGAAGTGGGAATTAAACTGATATGTTTTGATCATGATTGCACATTGTCAAGGCACATTTGCACAGTTGTGCATTCTTAAGATCTGGAAGTTTATTCTCGTCTCATAAATACACTGTCAATAATACTTGTTTGAAGACCTCATCTGAACGGTTCAGAACATCAGAGCGTTTTACTTCTCCCCATTATTGCAGCTGCTTTTCATGCAGTAGACAGAAAAAAACAATACAATTACTTTACATCCCTTGACATTAAATCTATAATAACAAACATCTGAGAGTGCTAAGCTGGATCAAATGGAGTATTATAGAGTGTATTGCATAGGACTCATATGGTTTAATCTTAGTGGATAAAGATGCTGAATTGTGCGCCCACTAGTGATTTATTTGTCGTCTTCAGATTGGATTGCCACGAGTTTATTACATTTAGTTTAGGAGCCAGTTTACAAGACCGCATTATCAAAACACCCCAGCAAACATATTGAATCTTTTGGCACCTCTGAATAAAATGTACTCGTATATATATATTTTTTCTTTGGTCAGATATTTGTCAGAGATGCTTGAAAGCAGTTTGATTACCTTGAAGGTTTTTGCGGCATGTGTTCTACCCCTGCACTAAGGAAAAGTGATTTTGTGAGAAAGTGAGAACAAACATCGGGCCCATTTTGCTTTGGAGAATACAGGTATTTTCAGAGGGTTTAGGTTTTTACTCAAAATTGCTTATGTTGCTTGAAATTTCTTCCAAAAGTGTAGTAGGATACATTATTGCTTTCTTGAAGTTGTGTTTCTTCCATGTGTAATTCTGTATTTATTAATGACATGTGATTCATATGATTTTGTCTACTACAGCTTGCATTATTATTCTTTTTTTTGCTGGTGTGATTGTTTTAACCCATAAAGACCCAGTGCTACTTTTGTGGCAGTCCCCAAATGATTTATTTTTCTCCATTTTTAACTTTACTAAAATGATTTATCATCATCTATTCTAATATTATACTGAATATTTTTGTTTCTTAAGTGAGAACATACATTTAATTTACTGATCATGATTAGTATCCATAAAAGCTCAAATTCAAGTGGAGGTTTATTAAAACAGAGGAAATGGAGGAAAAAGCAACTTTTCAGATAAAATATATCATTAACTGAACATAAACCATGTCTCTCTATCCACTGCCATTGATCCAACTCCAGGGGTTTAACTGGTGAATCAATGTGGTAGACAATGACAGGGTTTCCACACAAATAGGTCATATGTGATGACCATGAAAAGTTGACAAACTGCATTTTACACCAATTATTTATATGTATTGATAGGATTAGTGGATCAACAGGTATTTCACATTTTATATCAGTAAATGATTTTGGTCAGCAGTATATGTATGGGTCTTTATGGGTTAATTTGAGTATATTTGTCTTCAAAAATTTGCACAAATTATACAATCGATCATTGGTTATATATTAGAACATTTGCTGCGTTAGTTTTATCTGCTAGTAGCTGCTTAAGTATCCTAGTCTACATGCTGTAATAGGCAAATGGGCAACAGATATCTGAGTGGGAAACATACCTAGAGGTGCATCCAAATCACTTGATATGTTTGTTTAGGAGGGTGTCACCACTAGCAACAGAGGATTTCAATTTCTTTGCAGGCTGTTATTTAGATTAAGCTCTCAGAGACAACAGAAGGACCTTGGTCATCTGAGGATGTCAGCAGTCTGCACGAAGGCATTCGTGACAGCATTTTACAGTTTGCAGTGCACTGATAGAAGTCATGAACATCTCTGTATGCGATTGCACCTCTTAAATAGCATTTTAACCAAAGGTATGAGTAGTGTCTAATAATACAGTGTTTGGAAATTGAAATGGAATGCAAGTGCAAAATGGAAAGCTATTGATTCATATATTTATGTTTATGTAAAGGGTTTGGTGAAGTGTGTTTCTGTGCATTTACTTTGCACCACATCTCTGCTGCTTCCTTCCTTCACAGCTAATCAAACATTGCTGCAGCTTCATTTGAGCTTCTATCTTATTTTGCTTCTTATGTGTACTTGTCCCAAAGAGGTGGTTTTGGGTCAGGAGCGATCTTGTCTTCAAAGGGCAGACCAATGGAAGGGGGTGTTAGAGTGGGAGATTTGGTGTATATGTGTGTGTGTACACAATTATGCTACTCTGCTTCAGGTCTTAGATCGAATGCCAACAAAAGCAACTCTTGAAATTTGAAGTGGCAAAATTTCAGCCCTTTTTACAGTCTGCTGTTTGTTTTAGGATACAGTGCTGCATTTCATTCATGTGTAGTGAACTGATTTCTCACTAAGAGCCTGGAGTGTGGCAGCAGGGAACCCAAGAGCAGGCCAACTGGATACAGTCCTGCATAGAGGAATTACACTTCTACGGCATAAATACATGTTATGTAATGTGAAGCATTTATATTAGATTTAAAATACAGTTTTTGAGATTATTGAGCTTGTATCAAAATAAACCATTAAGTTCATTATATTGTGTCAGTACCTTCTATAATTATTTGAAGTCCATCTCAAACATCTGACTAATTACAGAACAAGACTAATTATAGCTAATTTCTGTCAACCACTGTCGGCCACTTGTCTTACACCACTACAACATTTGTTAAAATATAGAATCCCTTTTTACAATTGTTCTGATTATTAATACTTAATAATAATTATTATTATTTAAGTGAATGGTTTTCTTCTTTTTTGCAGTATACGTGTTACATATAGTTATATGTTTTTGTTAATAAGTGTATTATAAAAGAATTTCAGTCGGTTTCTGTGTTGGCTGGTTTTAAAACAAAATCTTCAGTCTGCAATTTATGAAGTGACTTTATCCCCATTCAGCGTCAGGGAAACTCGGATGATCAGTGGCATGAAGTTGCTTACCCTGTGAGTTATGACCACTTTCGTTCTTGGGTATACAGCCAAGCGCTCCATATTGAGATTACCTAGAGATGCTGATATGGCTCCTTGGAGAGAGACTTTGGAAAAAAATAAAAAGACAGCCAGCAGTTCTGATCTCACACACACTAGTTCCGCACTTGGCCTTTTGGATAATGTTCTCAGATATGATCAGCCAATTTTACAGCCGAGTTAAACTATCTGATTGAGCAGGGCTTATTCGATTGTGTACATACCACACACAGAACACTTTTATCATCTTATTACAGTGCTGTCATTTACTGATTTACTGACTTATTAACAGCTTTTAGAGGGAGAGAGAAAACGTATGTCTTCAATACTCTGCGAGTAGGGTCATGTGTTAGTAGTAGAAGAATGGGAACAGAGTGTCTTATCACATGTCACCACATCCTTAACCAGTTACAACTCTAAAAAACTCTGGCAAGCTCTCAAAGCTCAGCATGTTCTCTGAGTGGATGGAGTTATTTTAATTCCCTTTTAATATGGTGTTTTCCCTCTGGAAGGATATACACATGGGTTACACTTCCTACTTCAAACATCCGATCAAAACTGTAGCATTTCCTGTCTAATATCCTTAGATATTTAGAAAAAAACAGAAACCTGTCTATTGAAATCATTTCGCGAGCATTGCACCAGCATGAAGCTGATGTCTGAGTCAGTCTCTGTACAACATCTGTTATTGGATTTCAGTGTAAGTCAATCTTGTTTTAGTTGATAGTGTGTGATACTTGACCCTCATGGCTTGCTGCTGTGGTAAGGACAGAAGCAAGTTTATGGGGTTTGTATACTGAACTGTAACTCCCTAATAATAGCTGTAGGAAAAATGAACATCACTGTGTTTTGAGGATATGAACATTACATAGGAGTAGTTGGTTTCTGAAAAGGGTTAAATAGATGTACAGATAAGATGTCGCCCAAGTCCTTTGTTCAGTCTAATAACACTTGTGTACGGTAGTGGTCTACTGGTCCTATACAAACTGTCTATCCTTTGGATTCTGTGCCGATCATTGGAAGCAGGTCTGATCTGGGGGTCTTGGAAAATTAAACATTCCAGTTAAGTTAAAAATGCAGGTATGCGGTAAAGATCCTTTGAGGTGTGTTTTCATTCAACACGATCCATCCCAAGCACAGCAAATCTGTATAGAGTAAATATCCTGTACGTTCTGTGGATTGGACAGCTTCAAAGAGAGCTGGCTTCCTGAGGCGAGAGAGGGGTAACTGCATTAATTGCCCGCTCCCTAACAAAGTTATTTTTGTTTTCAGAAAACTGTCAAAACAGCAGCATCAGGAAACCACAAACCTTCTGGTCATCAACACTATCCAAATCAAAACAAAAATGTTCATGCTATGCTGAGGAGTTGTGAGCTGCATATAAATTATTTAAGTACTGTATATTTTTATACATATAAATTATTTTATGTTAATCCATGTCTGTGTTTTGAAAGCAGGGTTGTAAACATAACCTCAGCTGCATACTACTGTATCCACCTCTGCTACTGTCCTACCACATGCTGAAGGTGACGTGAGTTTGTAGGGGAATTATAAACCAGCAGACCTTCACTGCGCTGTTGGAGTTTTGACTTGTGCAGTGAAGGGTACTCAGGCATTGCTGATGGGATTGTAACCTAGTCCTGCCCCCTAACCGTAGCTTTAATACGCCAAATTACTCCAAAGGTATTTGTCATCTGAGGATGATTAAGGAAAGCGGGAGTCAAAGTTTAGCCAAGCTGAATTAATACTGCTAATTACGAAGGACATGGAGCTTAGGCTTTCTCACATTTTTGGCCTTCATATCAAGTCGCATTACAATATGCACTTATTATTTGCAATCAGAATAAATACGTACAGGAAGTTGACAAAATTACCCCTATATACAAAATTTTAATTAAAAAAAGTGTATCTTTTAGCACTGAATTAACAAGTTTGTCATGGCTTTGGTTCTTCATGGGGAAAAAAATGTATAATGGCTACTTTATTTTAGTTAATGTGACATTTAGGTCTTCTAGTTTGGTGGCAGTACATAAACCCAGACTAACCTTCAAACCCTCACATAGTGATTCCCTGTCCTACTGTTGACTCTGAAACCCTCCTGTCACACACATCTATATCTTCACATTCAGTCTTTTTATAACACTTTTAGAAACCGTGCAAGTGTAACTTTACCAACAATACACTCCGAATGTTGATGAAGTTACCCTTTGTATTTTTATTTGGTACTTTGGCATTAACATGTTCAACTGAATCCTTAATTGTAATTAGTTAAACTTGCAAATCATGAATTTACAAGAGGAATTTAATTTTATTATCTGCTCAACAAACAAGGGAGTCCGATATTCATAGTTATGACCTAAGTTGCACGCTTTAGTGATTCCTACAGTCTTTAGAAAAGTATTGTCATAGGTCACTAATCCATATTTTTGTGTATGCTACGGACATGCATTTCTGTATAACTATAGAAAATATATAATCTAAAACAACCTACATAGAAATTTGTATTTTTGTTTGGAGACAAATCATGACATGGCTTCTAATGACTCCAGAAAGTGGTCTGGAATATTCGTGACACAGTCAGCCTGTCCTGACTGCTGTGGTGGCTTTAACAGCCAAAGTCCTTCTGAGTATCACTTACTCCATGCAGCTACTCGCAAGGGACGGAGAGGCCAGGCTGGATTCCACTGTGAGTCCCTGGATATTAGTTTCATATCAGCAATAACACACAAACACAAAGGACAGACGAGCCAGCCAGTGAAGGGTCAGTGAAACAACAGTTATCAGACACAGGACGATAACATTTCTAAAACAAAATCAGAACCGTATATTATGTTTTCAGAAGGTAGTGCATGTTTGGCAAAGGAAAGAGTCCATGACATAGGCCTAATGAAATTTACATTTGCTGATTTATGAACTAATTTAATCTGCCTAAAATGATAATATAGAGTTGCTTACAATTCCTAATGAGCTCATTAGTAGGCAGTGGCTCTGTGCTGTATTTGCTCATTTTAATGTATTGATATGATGAGAAGTTGAGATGAGTAGATATCTGGTATTTTTTTATGATAGATGTTCTCAAAAGACAAATGTGCGCACGACAAATTGCCAAGTGTTGTTTTTTTTGGGCCAGATTTCTCAAATAATATATAACGGTGCTGGTAAATGAGAGATACATTGGCATTCTGACTTGTACAAACAGTGCTGTGAAGGAAACAGTGTCAAAATAAAAGGGGTGCACTGCCATAGAGATGGAGATAATGAGCTGGAAGGGGCAGGGCAGCCAGTTATGACTTCACTCGTCTGGCTCTGGGATGGGAACAAATGGAGCCTCGCTGGGTAATTAAGAGACACCCAGGCCTCACTAGGATATGCCAGGCAAATGGAAGAGAGGGAGCAGAAAGGGAAAGAGGGATTGAGAATGCAACCCTATTGTGTTTCATGGAGGGATTTGGACAGTGAGGCACTGGTCTTGCGGTCTGTCCTAAGGCCATGCTTTAGGCTCTGGTTACAACACCTGCCTCCATCCTCCCCCTTCCAGCCCTTCCCAGTGTAAAATGAGTTATCATATCAGACCTCTACTTTATGGAAATGCCTTGATGTACATGAATTTGGGCAAGGAAATGATGGGAAAGGACAGTTTTAATAACCCATGCTTGGGGACCAGACCAGGTGATGTAATGGCACATTTAGTGATGGTGTGAAGCAGGTGACACTAGAAGAACAAGCTGAACTCTATTTGGACTGATGTAATAGAGCTTAATTGAGCTGATCTTTGGATCATAGTGTTATCAATTAACATCTATGTACGGTTGCTATGAACTGTATTATGTTTAATGACTGTGTTTAAGACAGTTTCACATGAATTACTATGTGCCTGTGTGTTTTTGGAGAATATATATTTTGATAAAACCAGCGTGTGTGCAGTGCGTAGGCTAAAGGTATTTATATATTTAGCAGAAGCAGTATTTATAGCGGGAAACGCTGATGAATTCTTGGTCTACTTTCTCACCCTCCCATGGTGCCTTTTCTGTCTCCCATCGGAGTTACGGCTTGTCTGTCTATGTGCATACTCAGGATCCTATACATATACACATTGTGCAGAACAGCGTTTGCCCTGTGTAGCATTTGCACACATAAATGTTTTTTGAATGAAAATGAAACTGCAAAAAGACAACAAATAAACAAGAAGCAAATGAAAACGTGTCACTTTCTTCTCATCCTATACAGATGTGGATCTGCTGGTTTGCAAACACCAGGGTCCATCCTGCTGTACCCGGAAAATGGAGGAGAGCTA
Source organism: Maxillicosta whitleyi (assembly GCA_029822895.1). Classification (NCBI taxonomy): domain Eukaryota; kingdom Metazoa; phylum Chordata; class Actinopteri; order Perciformes; family Neosebastidae; genus Maxillicosta; species Maxillicosta whitleyi. The sequence continues at coordinate 2,419,103 of JAPSES010000030.1, read as the reverse complement.
CCAGTTCGCTGTAAAACGAGAAACCCTCCACAACATTCACTCTTACAGCTATGAGCTTGAACACCTCATCTCCGGACACGCAGATGCCTTCCAGGGTAAGAACACAGAACGGGCCAAGCTGGGGTGGACAGCTTGGGTGGGATGGGTTTGATCACATACTGGATTGGTCTTGATGGGTAGGAGAAATGAGGTAATCTACACTGTACCAACACTGTAAGTTTAGTTTTGTGACTTAGGATGCTGACATTTAACAGACCTTATGCCCTCTATTTTATTATAGAGACATTCACAAAAAAAAACAAAAAACAAAACAACTCTGCTTACTTTTTTGCATGCAAACATAGTTTATGTGTCCAGCATTTGATGAAAAAAAAAAGTCTTTTACTCAGTTTTCTGAGGTCATGGTAGCTGGCATGCAGGCAAGAGTGCAGCTCAGAAATGGGCATGGCTTCACTTTTCCCCCAAAATCTCTTCTTTGGATTTGGCAGGAACAGAGTTGTGGAAAAGGATCAGTGAGGGTAGACATGGAGAAGAGTGGCTATAAAGGCCTTGTTCAAACCTACAGTTCTATAGAGTTTGATGGAAAATATGTGTTTTATCCCGATCTGATCCTGTTCTAATAAAAAGACTGTTCTTCTAAATTCTTTTATTATTTTGTTTTTATTTTGAGTTATTTTTGTGTATAATGCCAATTTGTTAGTGTGGTCATTTTAGATAAACAAGGCTTTGCTGTCAGTACAAAGCCTTTTTTAGTTAGGTGTTTGCCTGCCAAAGGGCTTTGTACTACACCCAACTGAATCAGCCAAAGCACTAGTTGCCCAAGCTTCTCTTCCTGCTTCCTCTTGTAACTGCAGTGACTTTAAAAAATTTCCGAAACAGACCAACTTTTCCTCCCCAAAACCCCTAGTGTTGATGACATGCTTTGGATGTTTTTAGTTACAGGAACTTTAGCAGCGTGCAATTAGTTTTATAACACAATGGGTTGCTTAGATGCTATTTAGGAAACTTTTATTTTATGAGAACATAGGAACACTGCTGGTCTTCATCTCCGGTATAAACCAATATCATACATGTATAAAACTGTCATAAAAGTTAAATGTTTCAGACAACTAGAAATGAAAGTAGATTATTTTTAGACGCGGTTCACATGGAAGTACTGTTATGTTTTACTTGCAAATGTCATCTGGACAGGAAGGATATTTTAGTGTCAAGTGTCAGGTGTCTTCAAACATATTACTCTGTAGGTGTCCAGGGTGCGTGGGAGACAGGCCTCTCCTACAATTGTTTTACAAGCGCATGAATAGATATATCCATGTTGGAGTAGTGTCCTTGGTATGCATCCTTTTTATCATCATCAAGATCTTTCCCTTCTTACCTCATGTCTGAGTCTGTCTGGAGAGTGAAGATCAGGTGTTCCATATGACCAGAAAAGGCCAAGATGGAAAATAACAATGGAATAACAATAGAACAAGAGTTTAGTGGTGTTGAAAATTATGATGTCACTATCCCTCAATTTGCAAGGCCTTCTAAGGACAGTCTCTGTGCTGTCTGAGTGCCTCGAGTGGAATGTGAAGTAGCAAGTGGCTCATATACCGCATGAAGTAATGAGAATATGATTTTGGCTGATACCACTGGCACTGTTATGCACAGGCTCGATGTTGGAAAATTGTTTGTGGGTAGTTTTCTTCTGCGAGCTCTTCGTGTTTGCACCTATTTAATTGCAGTTTACCACAGAGCTGGTTGTTTGCGTGCTAAAAAACTCCTCAGATTCTACTGTTTTAAGTTGAGCATTCATGCTGCAATTCAGCCCTAGATATGCTCTTTAAAAATGGAATATTTCTATTTCTTTATTCAGTACTTTTTAATTATGGAAAGAAATATAAACTCTTGCTCTTTGGTGAGGTATAACCAAAACGAAATCCACAAGAACATGAAAGGTGTGTGAGAGTTGTGTGTCTTTGTGTTTGTGTATGTTTTCATTGGCCTGCCTTTGTTTTGACAGCCCTAAAGGCCCTACTGTGCTTTGTCATGTGTGGGAGTTGTCATGTCATGAGTGTGACCCCATAAACACAGACCACATTTACATGCTGAGGGCTCATTTTCGCAGATTTATTGAATTATTTAATATTACAATGGAAAAGGTTAGATATGCTGCACCCACCCAGGTTTGTGAAACAGAGCTGGAAATGTTCAAAGAAAGTTATTTTACCCTTTTAACTACATGCTCTATATACTGCAGGTGTATGTTTTGACTGAGCAAATGTTCCACTAAATAGTTCTCTTTTCTTCCTTTAATATCTGTGTTGCTTGTGCCTTCTTCTCTCCAACCTTTCAACTTTCCCAAAACATTTAATACACACAAATACACCTTTAACCCCTGGTCTCCTCAGTAGTTCAAACACTTGAACAAGGAAACTGTGGGTAGGTTTCAACCAGGACCTAGTCTAAGCTTTGCCAGATTAGAGCTGCCATTAAGAGCTTTGGCCTGTCAACCTGTTCTAACCAATCAGATCTGGAATAATCTCACAGTCTGGAGACCCCTCTGTGGCCTCTGGATTTGTGAAGAGAAGGTTGAACATATGGATCACTCACCAGAATGTCTGGTTACCGATATTACATCTTTATCAATCAAGTCCATTTTAGTCGATTTCAAATAAACCCTAATTAACAAACCTTCATGCACAAATCTGATTTACGTCTGTGTGTCTGCATATGTAACTGTGTGAGTGCCCGTGTCTGTATGTGTGAACGACAGGTGGGAATGACGAGCAACAGTGTAAGTGTCTTGGTATATACTCACACTGCTGGGGAGCAAATGACAGGAAAATGCTGACACTTTTGATCTCTAGTGTCATTGATATGAGGGTGAGCAGGTCCACAGCTAAAGGCCAGGATATCTGTGTTTGTGTGTGTTGGTGTCAGTGTTTGAGTACTTTGCACATGCATCTCGATCATTGTGTATCTGTGTACCAAAGACATGCAAGCATGTACAGTATTTACCACCATTGCTAGTCACCACGACCATCTCAAGCTGAAGCTGTCCTCAGTGGAGATGACGAATGCTCTACAGAGAAATATATTCTTCTGGCCTAGATAGCTCTATCATCAGCGTATGTACAGTGCATGTAAAAATTTCCCTTCGATGTAGGTGCATTTTTGAAGTGCGACAGAGAAAGAGGCTTTTACTAGTTGTGGTGACGCATTTGATCCTTGTCTCAACTTTCAAGAACTCTCCAGACCCCATGTCCTGAGAGGGAAGGTGTACACATGTGTATTCCATTGAATATGTGTGGAAGTGAATACTTGTTGCTTTAGTTGTACATTGGGTGGGTAGATGTAGGAATTGTTAGAGGAAAGATGCAGTTTCCTGGTTGGTCGTCTCTCCCCTTTGACTGACTGTATCCCCAGGCTTTCACAGGGGGTTGAGCTGAAACTTTCTACACCTTGGGAATTTGCAGCCTTCTTGATTGCTGTTTTTTTTTTTTGGAGACAGTAGACATGTGTTTGATCAACAGATAGAAGTAACTTGCCTGAAGCTGTATTTTTCATAGTAAGCCACCCTTGTTGAAGTGATTCTGTAAATTCCCCACTCTTTTCACTGTTTTGGCTGTCAGGATCATACTGGGTGGCTCAGCTAGCTCAGCCAATGTGAAAGCAGAAATCTCATATATTAAATAGATGTACTTTGCATACATTACATAGCCATGCGTGACTGAAAGTCAACGTGTACACAAATGTCAAGGGTGATGAATTACTTGGCTGATCCATTTTAATTCTTTCATCAGACGCAGGTCCTTCTATCTTTATTGCAATCTCTGGATTTGTCTGGAAGGTCTCACTTGCTCTCATTTTCCCTGTGATCTTTTTAGCCTGTCCCTTCTCACATCATCATCTCTTCTCCCATTCCATGTTTGCACTTATTTTTCTCTGCAGATGTTTTGACCGACAGGGTTATTGCTCTAGAGGCTGATGCTTGGACACAAGATGACATTGCACTGCACAATGAGCTCATACTCAAATTAGGGAGGATATCCGGAATCCATCCCTACACGTCTCATTTAATCATACAGGGTGGGGAGCAAACGCGTTTATGGACCTAATAGTGTAGTGAATACATTGCGTAGGTCAGTGTGTATGTGTTTCTTAAGCATGTTTGTGTTTTAACAACGCCTTTCTAATCTCCCGAGTAGACATGACACATAAGGGCAGGTTGTGTTTCCCCTTAAAATACAAGACTAATGTTCACCGGGGAAAAGGGGGAAAGAACAAAGAAGAGGAGGGAGGAGAGAGGGGATAAGCTCAAAGCCTCTCATAGTCATAAAGTCACACTTAAAGCTTCCTTAATTACCTCTGCTTTTCATCTACCGCTCTCACCTCACCATGAATGTGTGAAAAGGAGGAGTAAGGTCGGGTTTAGAAAGTAACCAAGAAAACCGAGTTGGAGGGAGGGCTCATGGTCAAAGCAAAGTTTCAGTGAAAGTGTTCACAGGTGTGTTTGAATGTGGTTCTGTCAGGTGGTGTGTGTGTGTTTGTGGGGGATGTGAAGTTGTTGCAACACATTTTTGCCCTGTATACTGAAAGTCCATTTATTTTCAACTCTCCCCTCTTTCTACTATGTCTCTCTCTGTGGTCCGTGTTTTGTAATCAATTGAAGTTTAATTAGCTCATGGGCCGATGTGGGCACGCTGCCAGCAACTTGGCTGACGGCATGTGAGCTGCAGGGAACTTTTAAGTCTTAAAGATAACTCAGCTGCCAACAGTCCACAGAACAAACCTTAATACAGATTGCTTTTTGTCTTCTATTTCACTCCAAATATCTGCTTTCTGTTTTTCATTGTTCTACATTAAGGCAGCCCCAGTGTTCCTCACCCACTACCTATGTTCCTCTGTATTACATTTGATGCCTAAACCAATATGAAGTCTGTGTATATTAGCTTGCTGCCAGTCTCCACAGACATAATTTGACATTACAAGAATGAAATCAGACTGAGAAATATACCCCTTTATTAGCTGCCAACACCATCTCATGCAGAATAATTTTTCCAACACCGGCTTACAAATACTTTCTTTGACACTCTCTCTCCACTCAATAAACACACTTGGTGTAGATTATGTCTGTGCGCACTGTAAGTTTAATGTCCACTAACGTTTTTGGTAATCACACAAAAGGCTCCCAGAGCTTGTTCTCTTTTCAAGACAATTTGACTTTTCTGGAACACAATCTGTCTGTCTGATGGGATTTATACTCTAATGCCGGTGATTTGTTCAGCCTGGCTATTTCCTGTGTCTTGTTTGACTCTGCTGCACCCGTGTTTCCCAAACTAATCCCAGAAGCCATAAAATGTATTAGTTTGTGTGTGCCTGTGCACATGTTTATAACTGTGTTTAAGAGTGAGATATAGATGAGCTAGTGCACACATTTGTATGTAAAGTTTCTGGCTTAAGCCTTATCAGATTAATCAGAAAATAGACTAAATAATAGGTGAAATAAGTGTCTCATCAAAGCAAGGTTTGTTGTCAGTGGAGACAATAGTGGATCTTGACCAAAATAAAGTCATGTTATGAAAAATGAGGTAAAGTAATGATGTGAAAAGTCAGGAAAAGAGGTTTTGGACAGACTCTCAGACTGGCCAGAATCTTATGTCAGTGACAGAGAGACACTTCCATCAGACAAGTGTGGGAAATTATGGTGTATACTGCCTGTGTGATTTTAATACAGAATTGTGTGTGCATTTTGATGTGTTGGATCTGTGTTGTGACTCATGCTGGTTTTTAAGCCCAAAGTAAGATGGAGCTGGCAGCCTTGCTTCCATCCCACCAGACTTACTCACTTCATCATCCCTCAATTCAAATTCACTCACTTTTCCATTTAATGCCTAGTGTTGAACTCCTCTGCTTTTTGTACTCCTTTATCCTCGCCTTTGTGGCTCCTAGCACACCATTAAGAAGTCCCTATGGTACGCTTCATTCTCTGATCTTCCAGTCATTTAACCGCTGTATTCCAGAGCATAAAGTACAATAAATGAGAGGAAAGGATGTAGGAACAAGCCAGGACTGGGCAGAGTGTATGAACCATAATGGATTATGATATCTATTATTATACTCTCTGCCAACCTAAACAAAGGCTTTACATGGCTTTGCTTTTAAATCAACCACAGTGCAATCTATCTCTAGCAAACTGTTAAGGCTAATCCTTATTGATTAGAATTTTCCTACAAGGATTTATTTCCACAAACGAATTGCTTTGAAGCATTTTTGTCTTATTTGTAATGGTCCAATAAAGAATAGTCTTGGCTAATGGTAACCTGTGTCCTTATTAAAAACAAAGCTAAAACACCTGTTAAGAAAAGTGCAAAAAAAAAAAAATCTTGATTAGACTCCCTTTCATCTTAGGTTCCTTTCACACCTCGACATCTATTCAAGGGTCTGGTTCGTGTTAATCAAATGTGAGCTTAAATGTTTCCCCTCTAACTTGCATGAAAATATGGGCTCTACTCAGTTACTGTCCTGAATGTGTCTAAGTTTGGGACAAAGAACCACTTTACTGTTAAGACACACATGTTATGCCCTGGTTTGTTGGATACCAAACCACATGAACCTGAAACCGACTTTTTTATTTTTCTGACTTATCATTCCCTTATGTAGAGTTACAGTTGGCATATGTGTAGCTTAAAGCTATAGGCTGGGTGCAGGAGTTTTTGCATACGTGCACAGCTTACCTTTCCATAAAAGTAGATCTCAGAGTTATGAATCAGCTGCTAAAAAAGAGTAAAGAGGATGTGTAGCAACATGTAATATATTAAGGCTGCCATGATACCATATCATTTTCATGCTGTATTTAAGTGTACAGTTGTAATTTTTAATTGTGTAGTTGGCATACCTTTGATTACAGCTATAAGTAGTTGTCACTAAGTACAAATACATGTGACACTCACTGCTGCTCCTCCACATTAAACTGTATCAATAGGCACACTGTGATTTATGTGCCAATAAACAAAAGAGAAATGAGGGAGGAGGTCACTTTAGGCCTGTGCCCCCATTAATGCTTAGGACCAGAGGTGCTGTCCATCAGTCTGTCAACAGTCTGCTCCAAAGCTGCCCTCTACATCTCCCCTGTATGGCATTAGCCATTTGAACATCTCTCTCTCTCTCTGCCCTGCTCTCTTCTCAGCCCCCACAGCCCCCCACCCACTGCCCTGTGCTCTGTCTCCTCTGTCCCAGTCCTTCTCTCGTCTGCTCATTCCCCTGCCTTCGATCATGTTTCCCTACTTTGGCCAAAGTGGAGAGCAATGATCCCCAAGCCCAATTTCCACCTCTCCTCCTCCTCCCCTCTCTCTACCACATTATAGCCCAATGCACCCTGAGTGCCCCTGGCATTTGTGGAATTGTTTATGTTTAAGAGTTTTGATATAGCTGCACTGCATTTTAATTACTGGAATGCTGATGGAGAGATAGAACTTGCTCCCTTCCTCGTTCCTCCCCCTCCTCCTTACTAACCACCTCCTGTCCTCTGACTCAAGCTCATTACCCCACCTGTTAGCAGCCTGATAGGGCAAGACAAGCAAATTGGGATTTAGGGCAGGGGTTAGCTGGGATATGTACATTTGTGATTGCATATGTGAGTTTTTGAAAAGGCTCAGGGAGGGTTTTTAGCAGGAGTGCTTTGCATGAACAGCACACGTGCGGCTGTTGTCTGACAGATGACTCATGCTCCCACTTATGGCATTAGACATGTATTTTTGACACACATTAATGAATCAACAGATCAATGATGATTCAATCAGTATTAGTTTATTATTACTAAACTGTTTGCTTGAAGACCGGAAGATTCTGTGACAATGCAGCTTTCCCGTGTAACCTAAGATGACAAATGCTGGGTGGGAGACAGCCCAATGTACAGTATTTCTACTAATTAAAACAAGGATATGTAATCTACACACGTGTCACTGTGTCACATATCTGTGTGGTGACCTGTGTGAAACCCAAGCCTGTAGCAGGATTAAAATGCTTTTGCCTGAGAAGATGGTTGGTTGGGTCCAGTCAGGAATGATTGCCAAGATAGGAATGGCTTACAGCTTCATGGTATGAGAACAGTGTCTCCTACCTCATTATCACAATATTACTGCATCTCCAAGCATGTGCATGCACTCACACTAAACTCACACAACCACTAGGAGTCGCCACTGTCAAAAGTCATCAATTATTCTATTTGCTCCTTTAAAAAAGTAAATAGTATAATGCTCTATTACTAACTGTATGATACCTGATGTCTGGGCTGAATTTCAGTGCAGTTTATTTACATACCTGCAATGGCTTCAACAGCACTGCACAGTTAGACAAACCTGCACACATCTTGGCTCAGGTGGTTTAAACATAATACATTGCTGGCTAGAAAACTGAAGTTATTTTGACCGTAATGCAATGTGACTGTAAAAATGGAAATACCTTGTTATCTGCAAACCCCAGTGATCTCAGAAAGTGGTACTGGAATGGCATTTGTAGAAGGAAACTGCTGAGTATCTTATCCCAGAGTTTACCATGCAGATACAGGACAACGGCCTGTCACCGCTCCAGTTGTTATTCTTTTATTATTACTTTATTTACTTTTGTTTAACCAAGTAGGGCAACTGAGAACTGAACAGGCGGCAGTGAAATCAAACACGATATAAAATACAGAAAGCAGGTTTGTACAAAGTACAGCAATACATTGCAGCGTACAATATATAGAACAGTGCTCGACTGAGAACATGTGCAGTGATGATCGAGTATTGACTGGATTGAGTTTACGAATAATTAAAATGGGATGCATGAGTTTAAGCTTTTGTTGTAATTGGTTCCAGTCACTGGAAGGAGGCTAAAGGATGAACTTTAGGAATGAGTAAGTTTATAAAATTGCCAGAGCGCTAGTTACAGCTATTATTACAGGTATTGAGTATTGAGCAGAGATATGGTTTTTCCAGAAATACATTGTTTATACTGTGTAGAAGCATATTCAAGTTACATAGACAGCAATTTACTCAAGTATAGCTAGCTTGGAAGTTATGCTTTGGAATGTCAGTATTTTATACATCCTTGCGAATTAAAAATAATTGCTTCATGCCAGATTTCATCAAGCCAACCAGACTTCATTTCCCAAGAGCCTTTGTGATGAGGGCCTATGACAGGGTAATGATAGCCACCAACAAATTTGCGTCTGAGTGTATGCGGTCAAATGCAGACTCAGACTCAGTGGTCAGACAGTACAATAAAACCCAACAATCATACAGGGGTAGTTAGAACATAAAAAGCTGTCTTTCATTTTTTTGTATTATTTTCTTTTGTTCTCACTCTGTTTCCTGGTACTTGAATGTGCAGAGAAACCCACAATAACTGAACTTGATTTATCACAGAATAAGAGGCTGGATCTATTTTAATGTGTAAGAAAAGCTGATAGAGGATAAAGAATAACTATCGAATATGGAGAAGAAGCAAGGTAGACTCTTATCCTCATCCTGTGTATTCAGAGAAGGATATATTTGAAGTAATAGCAATGAAGAGACAGGGAAGTGCCCCGGGCCCAGGGGCCAAATGAATCCAGATGTTAGAGCATGTTCATGAGGTGGAGTCCACTTGTACAGTAGTTGTTTTTCCTTGATGAAAATGTCAGTTGCTTCTTTTTATTCCGTTTTTTCCTGGCGGTCTCCCACCATATGTTGCCTTTTTTCTTCTAGGTTTCTCTTTGTCACTTCTCATGGCGGTTAAGCTTCTTCTTCTTCTTTTTTTAACGAGAACAGATTTTAATGATTTTGACATGAAGCCTTTGATGAGCATCCAGCCATGGCACTGTTGAGAAGCACAAGAATGAAATCACTTGAATTTGTGGTGGACTTTTTTGCCTCATAGCGTAACATCAAACCATAATACTTCCCAGCATGACCATTTTACAGTAACATTATGTAATGCGGTATAAACTTATCTAGTGGGCACTTCTCAGGTGTCATCTCCTATGTCTATTGAGCCTTGTGACCTGTTCCAGTCTGTACCACCTTTTTAGGCCCACTGACTTAGATGGCACTGAAGTGAAGCTGAAAGCTTTACAGCTTCTCACTCTTCTTGTCTTTCTGTCTGCTGTCAGACTCTAACAGTCAGATGCTAACTCAAACCTTTCAAAACCCATTTGAAATAAATTACAGCTTTAAATGTTCCATCTGTGGAGGCTGTTCTGATCATTACAGTGGTGTTTTCTGGTGCATTACCAATGCGTTGTGCCTTTTACTGGCTAGTGGGGAGTCCCTGTGTGTCGCAGACAGCGGTCATATTAGTGCAGCTGTTGAGTAGGACATGACTGTTGTTATCCTTCAGTCTGTTAGCTGGGAGGGGCTGGACACACATAGGCACACGCATAGAGAACATAGTCATGTTCATTTGGTAACAGCCACTGTAATGAAAAAGGGTCAGTGTGAGGTAGATGTTCTGCATAAAAATGTAAGTATAAGAGTGAAATGGTCAGTTAAAAGCTCATATTATTGTGATTGAAAACGTTAAAAATAATTAGTTGGTCATATTTTATTATATGCATATAGTCAACTAAAGTTTGTTCAGTGTGTGTGTGTGTGTGTG
>JAPSES010000030.1:2396044-2408404 GCA_029822895.1 Maxillicosta whitleyi | reverse complement strand
AAAAATAATTAGTTGGTCATATTTTATTATATGCATATAGTCAACTAAAGTTTGTTCAGTGTGTGTGTGTGTGTGTGCGTGTGCGTGTGCGTATGCATGCATGCGCGTGGTGGGGGTATGCACCCACCTTCTCCAGTTTCAATTTCTGTACAGTTGCTACTGCTCCTTCATGTTCTGGCATGCTTTTTGGCTGACATCACAGCTAACAGGAGAGTTTTGTGTCCAGGACAGCATACACAAACACACATACATGATGATACTAGTGCCACACATGAATACTGTGTAGAGAGAGACTGAAGGGTAGGTCTAAGTGGATGGTTTGTTAACAATACGGTGGGATGAATTAGGTGGCTTTTATAAGTTAAACCTAATGGCCTTAATGGACAGTTGTTGTTACATTATCATTTGAATGTTTACAATCAGTATTTACATACTGTCTATTGATATCACATAATTGGATTGTAGATACTGGTGGTAAGAGAAGGGAGGAGATTAATGGGATTGAGAGTCAATCTATTTCACTTTTTTTCATCCTAATGAAACCTCTCCTTTTCTGTCTTTCCACTCTGATGCATTACCTTGCTTAGCAAGAAGTGGCACAGCATTGGCAGTATGCCTCAACCTCTGCACTGACATCATTGATTGCTTTACAGCTTTAACTTTCTCACCAGGAAATGACATAAGAACTGAATGACTCAACCCTTTCTAGTATGTGCTTATGTGTCTGGATAAGTTTGTGCTCTTATGTTGTAAGATGATGCGTGTCAGGCACCATTATAGAATCTACAAGTTACAGTTTTACTTTTAACAAATCTCTGCATCGATGCACTTACTTTTAACTCTGTGTGTGTGTGTGTGTGTGTGTATTAATGCATGTATGCACATATTTTAGATCCATTTGGAGGTCTGGTTATGCACATCCAGTACATCTAGACAACATGTAATACACACAAAAAGGGAAGGGAAGTAAATCATGACTATTACAATATGTCAGAATAATCAAATAATGAAATTCTTTGCAATGTTTGTTTCTACTGTGATAACAGAATTAACAAGATTGAAAGAAAAATGTCAAATTTTTGATTGTCATGTTTATTGGGACATGTCCAGGGTGTACACTACATTCGCCCATAAGTAGCTGGGATAGGCTCCAAGCGACTCTATGCCTCTTATGAGGATAAAGCGGGTTCAGAAAATGAATGAATGAAGGAATGAATGTTTATTGGGTATATCATGTTATTCTAGCAGCACTTTGCTCTGTGAGTTATTCTGTGCACCCCCTAGTGGAGATGCTTAATATGTAGACAGTTAGTGTATGTAAACAAGTGTGCAACTAATTGTCTATAATAATAAAATATTGGATTTCTATAGCACTTTTAAAGGCACCCAAAGTGCTGTTACATTTTGGATCCATTATTCATCTCACATTTATGCTCTGGTGGAGGTACTACATCAGTAGCCACAGCTGCCCTGGGGCAGACTGACTGAAGTGTGGCCCCTCCGACATTCATACACATTCATACACCAGTGTGACTGACACTGGAGGCAAGGTGGGTGAAGTTTATGGCCCAAGGATGCAATGGCACATGAACAGAACAGAATGGGATTCTAACCACCAACCCTCTGGTGACTGGACATCCACCTCCTGACCCACCATACATGACTCCATAAAATATATAAAATATAAGGTTATAAAAGTTATAAATATATTTCTGTACATTTTTCTCTCTTGTGATAAACTGTGGTCTTTTCCTATAAGACACATTTATTATGGTGATTAATTCCTTGTTAATTATACCCAACTATGTTTAATTTATAAGCTAAGCTTAGCTGGTTATTGGCTAATTGGCCAGAGTTTGACTTGGGTTTAGATTTTCATTCCTCAACCTATTTTATTAAGATTATGTAGTTTATTTCTCCGCGATATATTTTTTCCATGTCTCTGACTAATGACTTAATTTCATAACTCTATGTTTCTCCTTTTCTCTGTTTGCAGACATGTTCCAGTACCTTCTGTCCTTCTCTCAGGGTCACCTGAGTTCTCTGTTGGAGGGAACGTACTCATCTCTGTCTCGCCACGCCCTGCCCCATGTAAATCAGCTCTTCTCGTCTCTGTCCCACTATCTCCGTGGGGCCAATGTCTCAGTGGATGCAGCAGTTCATCAGTTTTTCAACAACCTCTTTCCACTTGTCTATACACGACTGATCAATCCAGGGATCGAAAGTAATGTTATGGTTGCAGGTGAAATGAGTGACTGTCTGCGTATGATAAGGCAAGATGTCAACCCTTTTGGTCCTCATCCAGCTGTTATGGCCCAAGAGCTAGCTGGAGCATTGGGAGCTGGGAGACAACTGGGCTTGGCTCTGGAGGAGGGTCTGGAGGTGATGAATGCCACGGAACATGTCAGTCTGAGCAAAGAGTGTGTGAAGGGCTTAGTGAAGATGGTGTACTGCTCTCACTGCAGAGGCCTGACGCTGATCAAACCCTGTGTGGGCTACTGTCTGAACGTTATGCGAGGCTGCTTGGCCAGTGTATCTGAGCTGGATCAGCCCTGGAGGAGGTACACCAGCTTATTGGAGCAACTAACCCATGCCATGGCCGGGCAGCACAGCCTGGAACTGGCCCTGCTGGGGGTCCGGGGACACGTCAATGAGGCTCTGCTCTATGCACAGCTTCATGGTCCACTCATCACTGCCACGGTGAGTACACACTGTAGAAACAGAGAGCAGCAGTTTTAATGGCACATGCAAAAGCCTTGAAACAAGTTTGAACATATTTGTTTAAAACATGTACTTTGGCTATGTTGAGTGTATTGATTGGAAAGGTTTTGCAGGGTACTTGTGGGCTATGAGCTATTTTTTTCCCTGCAATGCAACAAAGAACACTGCACACTACATTAATGTTTGCATAGTGCTGAAACTATTAAAAAAAAAAAAAAAGAATGTTTATTCAACGAAAAAAAAAATCATCAAAGGCTGAGTCTAAAGAAAGAAATATTTTCTAAAAAGACAAGGTGGCTAAAAATCAACACTAAACTTTGGTCTCGGACTGTAGAGAAATATTACAAATTCACTGAAAAATGCAGATTGCCTACATTTTTATGCTTTGAGTACTACCATGTGCCTAATGCAATATCCTCTTGAGGGCCAGCACTGGATTTTTGTCCACTGTAGGGGACAAGAGTTTCACAGCTTTACTGAGAAAAAAAAATTCCTGTCCACTGAAAAGGACATTCCATAAAATAAATAAGTAAAAATCACATCTGAAAAACTATTGCATCATGCTTTTTCCAACCAAGGCAATAATTTAATGTAAAAAGCCAAAAAAATACTTTCCTGGGTCTCAGGAGGATATGTAATTGTAAGATGAATATTTATAACCTGATGTCAGACTTTAGGCAAGGCACATTTTTTTGTATAGCACAATTCATATACAGGGCAATTCACAGTGCTTTGCAAAAATGGACAAGAGACAGGTTAAAAAGACACAATTACAATTAAAACATAATAAAAAAAACATAATTAATAATCAATTAAAATAGAGTAAAAGAGAAGAGTGCAGATAGAACACGTTAAAACTGTGTATTCAACTAAAATCCAGAACTAAACTTCGACAGTGTATCTTAGATTGGTTCTGATCCATTAACAGCAAGCATAATAAAACTGTAATTTAGCATTTTCCTTGAGTGCTGCTAAAAATAAGTTTATATAAAAACAAACCAAATCAAATGTGAAGTTACACAGCCGTTGTTGGTTGTAAATTTACAAACACATGAATCTATGATATACTTATTTGTTGATATTCAGTCTGTTACCCTACCAGTAAGTTCAATAAATGCTTATGATTTTATAATGTGACAAACTTGAACTTGCTGTTTTAATGTTTTTAGGGCATTTGTGTGCTTTTCCAAACAATATCTTACAACTATGCTCTGATGGATGCCAACAGATTAAGTTTTTGTGACTCAACATTTTATGTACAGAGAAATAAAAGAACCGTGTTTATCATCACAAAACAACTGGGAGGGCATGACTGCTGCTTAACCTTCAGTTTTTATGGGCTACACAAAGTACTATATCATGCTTATATTCTCTAAAAAAAAAAAAATACAGGAAAAGTCTGCCATTGGAAAAACTTTATGATGAATTGATGAATTTGGCTGTATTAACAGTATATATGACCACAGAGACACTCAGGAAGGGACTGAACATTAGTATACTGCATTAGAACATTATGACTGATTATAAGTTCATCTGCTTGCCAAAAGCTGAAGGACTTAAAGACAAGCAGTTGGCTGGCAGCCACATCCCTCACGTAGAATGTATACATATTAACACAAATATCACCAAACCTAGTCTAAAAAATTGTACAATGAATATAGCATAAGAAAATGCTTTCATAAATATTTCATAACTGAATGAAAATACATGTTTAACCTGTTTATATAGGTGTTTTTTTTGGATACCTGTCAATGGGATGGCATGTCATAATAATCAGCTGCCACTGACTGTATATATGAGGCTGCAAATCTATTTTCACAAATGTGCATTTTTTTTGTTTTATTTTTTAATATAGTCTATAAACACTGTTACACACAGTAATACTTTTGTTGATACTGTCAGTTGATTCAGACAGTATACAACACACTGTGATCCATATTACTTTTATTTAAACAGTAACTTTAAAAACATTTTCATCGTAAGAATATTAAATGCTGGTCATGTGGGTGTTGGCCATACACCAAGGAGCAGAAGGTGATTATAGTGATTAATGTACACAATTATAAGGACCAAAACTGCACTCCATTTTATATATAAATCATAATGTTTTCCCATTGCCTTGCCCTCTGTCCTACTTTAAATTACACAGTTTATAATTCTCTTCGATCACCTCTAAATCGACATGACTTGAAAAGTTCCGGATATTCAACTTCTAGATGGATAACCTGATGATAGTCTGGACCTGATTTCTGAGGCTGCTGTTTTCTGTTGTTGTTTCCAGTCAGCCTTGTCCTTGTTTTTCCTCCCTTGACTATGAAGGGTTATAGAGAAAAGTTTAGAGGGTTTTATTCTACCCAAAGCCAAACAGCAGCTCTCTTGTGTTTTGAAGTACATTCAGTCCAAAGAACAAAGAACTATTTTCCAAATGTTGATAGGGCTTCGAAGGGTGCACTTGTTTCCCAATATATGTAATGGGATCACTTGTAGACAACTCTACACTGGAACTGTTCCCAGAACTGAGCTACAACTGCCACTATAGAGGCCATAACATTCAAGCTGTTAGTGGATTAAACTTCGACTCAGCCATCCTGGTCATCCTAATGTACAGATGCAATCTTCCACCGAAGTCTGTCAATTATTTTCAGTGCAAATTGCAAACTGGCAAAGTTATGTTAAAGGACAGGACTGAGAGTTTTACTTATTGTAACCCATTAAAAGTTTGGAGTTGTTGGATGGATTGCATAATTCAACTATGAAATTAGTATTGATATTCCATCCAGCTCTTGGCAAGTAAACAATATACAGTAATCGTGCCACTGGAGTTTTTTTTATCCATTTTTTATTCTCAGTTTATGTAGTTTTTTCTGCAGGTTGAGGTGGTAGTGCCTCTGACATTCTGCTCACACTAAGCGGTGGTTGTCATATGATTCTTTTTCTCTAACCTGTGATATTGTTCCTTATTCGCTTCTATCAAAAAAAAAAAAAAAAAAACCTCTGTGATATTTATTACAACTGCAGAATACACTATAAGTGTTTATGTCTTGGTCACTCAAGGGTCACAGCACCACTGTTGTCATTATTTCAGTGTAGTTGTAAAATTTCATGTGCAAAATGATCTTAAATATAAAAAATTCTTATACTTATTTATAGGATAGGCTACATAACACAAAATAGAAGTCATTTTAAGTTAATTAGCTTCCACATGTAAAACCACTAGCATGTTCCTTAAAGATTGACATCACACAGCCCAAATTATCGACATTAATTTCTCCCACATAAAAAGAACCACATCTAAGAAATAAGACTAATTGTGCGCACACTTGCACAAACACAGACAGGGAAGGGTTGGTTGCCAGGCTTAAAGACTGACTTAATACAAGTATGCAGAGAGGGACTCGGCTTGCATTTCATGTCTGTGTACGCATGTGTGTATTCCTGCTTGGTATTCATGGGGTAGCAGACAAGCCTTGAGCAGCAAGTCCGCCACAGGGACAAGTGGGATAGGGCTGAAAGGGTTCCAGCTAGGCCATACAAACTAGACCCACTCAGCTGGAAAACAGTGCTCAGGAGAATTGGATGTGGCCCCCAGTCAGACACTGGTGGCTCCAATTTTCTCTGCTCATATATTCTTCACCACTTCTTCACTAGGATCTCCTTGAAAGTGAGATGATGTATCCCAAGGGCTTTATCATTTATATTCGCACACACACAAAATAGCACATTGCACAGCAAGAAGCCCTATGTCCACGTGTTAGGTACAACGCCTGGGCCTTTTACATCTCGTATGTTTTTATAAAGCCACAGTGGCCTGTCGAAGCAAACTGTTAAGTCTCTAATGTGCAACTACTGTGTCAGCTTAACCACCCTCACCCTTACACCTTTAAATACTCCCTTCCTGAATTACACCTCAATGTACCTCATTCATATTTTATTTTGTAATTTTATTCAGTTAATTTATTATAATATATCATCTATGAGAAGCATGTTCCCTTCTGCACAAAGTGTCAAGTCAAGCGCAAAAAAGCAAAGTTTTTTGTCCTTTTGCTGATTCAGAATATTATATGGAGATGTTATTAAAGAAATTATTGTGACTGTGTGGTTTTACACTGGGATGCAATCCCAAACCATTCTGTGGTGGTTCTCTCTCTCACTTGGCAAACTGCAGACTACACAGAGTCTGCACTATATGTTTCTGTACGTCATAGGGTTGGACCTAGGTCATAACACATTCTGTAGATACACACACTCATTAACATCATTGCCCCGTGCACAGGTATCAGGTTTTTAGAAGTCCCGTAAGGAGCCTAGATGTGCAGCCCACCCTGTGACAATACAAGCAGGGAGCGCAGGTCTGAAAGGCAGCTATTGATAGTTGTGTGGGGCAGCAGTGGAGATTCTGTTTTAACACATTCCTGCTCTTATTGAGATGGAGCGTGAACGTGAGTTCGAAGGGAAATGGTTATGGTTATGGATATTTGGGGAGGCTGGGGCTGGATTATGTCGAGTAGACACAATTAAGTTGAAACTGGAAAATATACAGTGAAAGTGGCTGCTCTTATTGTACCCTAGAGCAAATGGTCTCTCTAATGTTTAGCAAAGGTTTTCTCTTGCTGAATATAACCCTATTGAATTCATCTTGGACTTTCTCCATTCAGAGTCGGTGCTTGTGTTTCAGAGACCACGTACCACTGTTTATTGACATGGCCATAAAAATGATATGGCTCATATGACCCAGGGTGGGGGGGCGGCATTTTATTTTGTACTTATAGGCGATGAATAGGGTTAATCACTCACTCAGTTTCTTAATGAGATATCAACAGTGTGCCTATAAGAAAATACTAACAGAGGTTCAGATTAGTGCAGTTTATATGCAGGTCTACCTTATCCGCTTGTTGGTTTTACCCCAGTTTCTCATTACAGTCTTATGGAGGAATGATAATAGCAGCCTGGGCCTTTAGATAATGGAAACAAGGCCAGTGGGATGACTGGAAGGTTTCCATTCACCATGGCGGCACCTCAGTAGTCTGTAGTGTCTTACATGGAAGTCCTTTTTCTATAGCCCATAATAAAATGAAATAATGTCAGTGGTATGAAAACAAACCTTGTTGTTATCACAGTTCGACACTGTATTTTATTCTCTCTGAAAGCCTATATTTTCATGGTGCAGCATCACGTTACACTAAAATCATTGTGAAAAGAAACTTCATTTAAATCAATACATTATGCCTATTTGAGGAGCCACATTCTGCAAGTTAAATATATGAATTTCGCACTTTTACAATTCTGCTCTGAATTCAAGCCCATAATGGAAAAAAAATAACAGTTACTACACAGATTTTATTTTATTTTGACACACATCTAAATGGATGCGATGGAACACATACCCCCACGGGCCCCACAGTGCTGTAACTCTATCAGGAGCCCTATTTTTCAGTGTCAAAAAAAAAGAGGGAAAAAATCGAACCCCTGTCCGTCTTCATGGATCTGCCCCAAAATGTAATGTGTTCATCCTTGGGCCATTCCCTGCACTTTCATGAAAGATAAATAAACATACCATCCAACAGACACAGGAGGAAAGTGTCCTCCTGGGTAGAGGTAATACAGTTTGATGTATATCTAATAAATATCTGCTTCTTGTTGTGTTTATTTTATTCTGTGCATGTGGTCTTTTTTTTTTTTTTTTTAAAGCAGCAGGAGCTCTGGTCTCTTAGTCCAAATCAAAAGGCGAAATATAAACATAGATGATCTGATTTTGATTTTCAAAGTGTCTATGACAAACCATGGAGGGAACATTTCACTGAAACTAAATAACATTTTGAAATTACAGCTGTCATTCAAATATTTCCCCTTTTACAACACCTATGAGCATCCAAAATATAATCGAATCATCATCTAGATTTTCTACAGCTTGAAAACAGACACGGCAGATGAACCCATCTGCCGTATAATTCTTGTTTCCTGTACGAGCTTTTGAATTGTGATATCCTAAGAATTAATTATGGAACTTTTGTCCAATTTCAATTAATTGTCAGCTTGTTTCAGGAAGTTGTGTACATGAATTACTGTTTCTGCCTTATTAACTAAAACACTGCTACAAAGTCATTTGTTTTAGGCAGGGGTGGAGGAAGTACTGAAGTTTAGTACTTAAGTAAAAGTACTCTATTTATAAAAGTAAAAATACCCTATTTGCTCACGTAAAAGTAGAAGAATTTTACTTTTGTAAAAGTACAAGAAAAAAAGTACAAGTACTCACACAATGTCCGTCTGTGGACTGTGTCATTATGATAAAGAATGTAGACTTATTTATGCCTCTGCCAATGGCACTGCTCAGTGTCACAACAATGTTATGTGGATTGAAAAGATTGGTGTTAATATTGTGTGTGTGATTTTTCATGTAAGTTAAATTTTTCATGAAAAGACGAAAATATGTTAATATAATGTAATGAGTAATGGCATCAATTGCCGAAATGTAAGGAGTAGAAAGTACAGATAACTGCCACAGAATGTAGTGAAGTAAAAGTAAAAATATGCATTATTATTTTTACTTAAGTAAAGTACAAATACAGAATAACCTACTAATAGGAAACAGTTTTAGGTATGTTTAGAATATTTTAAGTGTAAGTAGTACTTTTCTGTTGACTCCCAAATTGCATGAACTTAACTTTGCACATAAAAATTGACCTAATGGAAAAACAACATTTTCATCAAAACTCTTGTTTTTCGATTAAAAGTTTTTGTGCTGCCAAGAGGTGATTTTTCAGGCATTGCACAAATGGTATATCACACAAAATGCAATGGAAAGACCTTTTTCTGCAAAATAAGAAAAACAAAAAACACATGCTGACGGACGTTGCAACAAGTGAAGAAGAATTTTAAAAGAAGCATGGTGTGGTATGTGTTGACACACCAGGAAACCAAATCAATTTTTAATTTACTACAGTATAAAGGGGTAATATATAATAATATAAGATAATTGCCATGTTCATGGAATGACTTCTCATGTCATCTTTTGATAGTAAATCAACAAATCATCGCTTTTGTGATTTAATGGAAAAACCCACATCATGCACTTCTGTTTTTTCAACATTTACTGAAGTTTTGCGCAGATGTCCAATGGAAAAGCAACTAATGTGTGTTCATTCTAGACTTTTAATGTATTATTTGTGACTGTTTGGTGATGCATAATGTACTCAAGGCCCGTCTATGGCCCTAACCCATCTTTTTGAGTTTTCTGTGTTGGCTTTTTCCAGTCGATCCAACCCTGGAGCTGACTGACTCCCTTTCAAAGCAGTCCATTAGCTAATGATGCAGCCTTTCTTCCCTTTAGTCAACCTCACACATCTTTTTCACTTACTCTCCTCTACTCTTCCCTCCTTTTAGCATTTTTCTCGAATCTTTCTTCTTGCGTGCCTCCAGCATCTTCATATGCTGATGATAAGCAGACACCACAAAAATGCCCACATTTCTTGTTCTCTCTATGGAAATGTTAACTTTCAGAAATCACTGTAAAATTGATGGCTGCGCCATTAAAATTTGATTGGAACACAAAGCCATGGTCTGTGGTATATTATTTTTTCTCCGAGACCCATGACTTGACTGGTGGAATTATATAGTTCAAGAAATCATGTAATTTCTCAGATATGTAGTCAGTTATCATTTGATGAAATGTTCACAGGAAGGAGAGCAAGTTATGTGGTGTTTATTATTATTATGTGGCCTGTTACTCAAATGATTTCATAGAGAAACACTGGAGAGAGAAAGGCAGAAAGAAGGAAAGGGCTTTAGCAAGAGGATATATATGTTCATGTTATTATTTAAGATTACTAATAAATCTCAACAACACCCCTGTTTGACCTTATTTTTTCAATATTGGTCACATTATGTGTCCGTCAATCAACAGTCAGGGACCCAATACCACTTGGAATTTGCTCCACGTTTTCTTGAGTAGCAGGAAATGTTGGAGTTTTGCCAACATACATTGACTGGTCACTTTAGCCTGCTTCATATTAGCCCATAGCAACTGCAGGAAAGCACTCTTTCGTGGTATATAGAGAACGTTATCTCAAGATTGCCACCAAAAACCTGGTCTGTTTGTTTGCATTAATTGAATAATAAATGTTCCTCCAAGCTAATTACATAGTTATGACATAAAACTGTCAGTTAAACATGAGTGACAGAAGTATGAATTACACTACATGCATGTTTATACTCCTACATACATTAGTGCATTATATTATGTTAACTGTTATCCAAATGGATGTACATTTTTATGGAATGAATATAAATAGGCCTACTTTCTTTTAGGCAGTACCACTATACTATGACAAACGTGTTTTTCTCATACTGTTTTAATACACTGTAGTTAGTTCCTCCTTTTATACCTCAGTAAGCTCTTGAGCTTTTCCTCCTTTTCCACTTACTGTATTATCAGCTT
Organism: Maxillicosta whitleyi; assembly: GCA_029822895.1. Classification (NCBI taxonomy): domain Eukaryota; kingdom Metazoa; phylum Chordata; class Actinopteri; order Perciformes; family Neosebastidae; genus Maxillicosta; species Maxillicosta whitleyi. The sequence goes on along the minus strand of JAPSES010000030.1, from coordinate 2,397,249 downwards.
CCTCTTTTTCAGCCTATATCTTATCAGCAGCCTTGTCTGTTACCTGTAGGCACTCAAGGCCTGGTATTACTGCACAGAGAAATGTCTCCTTGTAATATCTGGGTCCTGGCTGCTGGGAATACTTACTACATCTGTGTTATGATTTTAATAGTTTTTGCTGGTTCATTGAAGGACTTGAAAATGGACATGTGGACTGTTAAAGTTTCTACAGTATCCGCAAGCTTATTTTCTTTGCATGTGCGCATGTATTCCAGCATGTTGCAGGCACAGACGCTGTGAACTCACTTGACCTTTTTCTGTCTCTTTGCCTCCATTTGTGGTATTATACCACTCGAATCCTCTGAGACATTTTGCCACATTTAGTGTCTGTAATTCGCCTAAATTTGTTTACAAAGATGGACATCTGTTGTCAACAAACTCCAAAGTAACACCCATATTTACAAGGAAAAAGACCAACAGCCTCTCATTTTTAAATCATCTGTGAGTGATTTAATCAGGATAAACAAGTCTCAGTGTGGAGAGAGAGACTCCATGTGCTCTTTTCTGATTGGACTCTCAAGGACTTCTCCTTGTGATATACGAGTCACAGAGTCTTTCTTTAATTAGCACTGACATCATTCACATAAAAGAGGAGACAACTATTGGGAAGGGGGGACTGACTGACAGAGACTGCAGACTGAGCACTGCAAAGAAAATGATGAAGACAGAACCGTTTAGAAAGACTGAGGACAGATCTAAAAGATTGGTAGTAAGGATTTGTTAGGGAGTTAGAAAAGAAGGCAAAAAGACGAGAGATAGTGTAAATCATGTGTACTCAGTCAAGGCTCTAAAGGAGAGGCCTAATGGAAATCTGTCACGGTTATGTCCATGAGTGGTGGTCCAGGGGGTGTGATATACTGGGGAAAAAAAGCAAACCAAATTAATATATTGGCTTTAAGCCATAACACTTCATCATCTACAGAGTACATCATGTTTAGTATAGCTACAAACCCATAAGTTGATGATTTTTACCCTTGCCCCTGTGGGGGTATTGCAGTTGGGTCTGTCTCTCTTTATGTCTGTCTGTCTGTCTGCACCTGTGACATAGATGCTGCAGCACATTTTTACTTGATCTTACGTAGAATCATTGAAAATCCTTGAGATATGATAGAGACTTTAAACCAAACCTCAATCCTCATAGATGGTCTGGATCAGGATGCACATTT
>JAPSES010000030.1:2373009-2387143 GCA_029822895.1 Maxillicosta whitleyi | reverse complement strand
ATATTTAGCCAGTATTTGTGATGAATAGTATGCCCACATATGCCCACTTATTATTATTGGTTTTTTTTATTTTCATGTTAGTGAACAATTATTTTCTTATATTTTGACTTGAACAACTGCGCTACTAGAGCAGTCTGTTCCTTATGATTTGACAGTGTCCTAATATATTTTGTTACACTACTTAGTCCTGGCCAGTTGTTCCTTGGTTTTGGCTCTAGTCTGGAGTTCAGAATTGACCATCATTCATTACTGGTACACTTTAGTTTTAATAACCTTAAATACCATGCTTTGAGAAATATGAGTATATTCAGACTTAGGATAAAGTGACAGGCCTTGCGTATTTCTCTGTGTGCTTGTGTGAGTCAGTGTAGCATGCTGTTGTTAATCAGCGTGGAAGTAAGGAAGTCATTAAATCCATCTCCACATTCACCAGGCAGGCAGAACAAATAGTCCCTGGCTTCTCCTCTGCTTTGTATTTCAGTTAGTTAATGGGTTGTTATCTGTTCCCTTCTTTCTTGCTTCTAGTTCTTATTTAGGACATTTATGAGGTTTTATTTTTTTGCTGATTTATAGGTGTGGCCTTGGAAACTTTTCCTGCATCTCTCAAAGACTGAGTACTTGGTGTGTGTGTGTGTGTGTGTGTGTGTGTGTGTGTGTGTGTGTGTGTGTGTGTAGATGTATCCTTCCACTGACAGAGAACAGAGAATGGAGGCAGATTGTTGAGCCAATGCAAGTCTGTAACTGATTCCCCCTGCTGGATCTGGTTCTTAAACACTTTAGAAACTGCAATTATGATAAAGTTATGCTCTCCTTTTGTGGTGGTCCCAAGCTGGCTACCATTATCATGGCAGCCTCAGTTCATGGTAGTGCCAATACTGGTCTTAACATTGGAAAACAGAGGTCCGATGTTGCCTTTTCCACTCACACAAAAGTCATACTGAAGATCCACTCACACAAAAAGTATGATACACTTTATTCTGTTATCCTCTGTGGTTTGTAAATCATTTTGTCACAATTTTTAGCTGTTAGGCAGCTTTCAAAATCTCATTATTGTTTCTCTTCTTCTCTTTTGTTTCTCATCTCTTGGCCTGGCACTCCCTACCCATCCCAAATGCTGAGGATCTGCCAATGGCTGAGACATATTAAGCAGACCACCCATTTATCAAGGCGTATGACAGTTTGTCAGCTCACAAAGTGTAGCAGCCAGCATGTGCACTAGCTTCGTGATCAGGAACACATGAGAAAGTAAACAGAAGTTGAGGCAAATATTCAGTAACTAAACCAGATGAAACCTTCCTACCGTAGGTCAGTGAAGATATTGCTACTCTTTCCACCATCCCATCACTCCTCTCTGTTCTACTTGTGAGTCTTTTCACTTCCAAGGGCACAGACTTTCAACAACAGTGCTAATGGGTTGTAATGGTGTGTTATCACACACTCCCTGGTGAGACTCAGGTCTTTGCTTGTGGTGTCATGTGTTCTTTGGTTGAATAAGAAAACAGTATCCTACTGAGACATTTGGCACCACTCATAAACTGCTCACATTGACTTGTGGCTATTCAGCAAAACTCTTCCACTGTATCTGACACTGTTGGCATGTGTATGAGAGAGAGAGAGAAGAACAGGACAAAGCATGAAAAGAGTTGGCGTTTTGGTGCCGTGGTGCCCCCTGTGCCTCCCTGTGCCCCCGATGAGGGAAGCATGGTGGGGTGAAGAGGGGGGAGGGGGACCTTGGCAGCATAAAGACCCATTGTGGAGTCAGTGAAGTGGGGCATAGCCCTGCCGTGGGGACCCCCAAAGCCTGGAGGGGGAACAAAGACCTTCCTATGAGGCTGCATGGGAAAGACTTGGACATTGCTGCCACCATTGCCACTGACCATACCATGAATGGGAAAATTGCATGAGATATAGAAGAAGATATAGAAAATTGTTTTTTTTTGTGTGTTTTTTTTAAGTCTAATTTAAAAGTTGGGTTCAATTTTTGTACAGTGGGTAGGACACAAGCCCTAAAAAATGAAATGAGTGCATGAGGCCATCACTGGTGCTAAGCTTCTTTGGCGTTAGTCGCTGTCATACTCTGACTTGTGCTTCCTGTGTGGTGGGCACACAAAGCCTCTGAGGGATTGGTGGGTTTTCCCCACAAGCAGTAGGACGTAAACACATATACGCACACACAGTCAGTCACATATCAATCTGCATGGGACCCATATGCTATTCAACAGCTGGAGAGGATATACATTTAGGCACAATCATGCTGTGCAGCGACACACATCAACTTGTGAAAGCACACACACACTTGTATGTTATAATACTTCAAAGTACATCAAAAAGCGTTTGATGTAGGGGATTGAAATTCCCTTCCTCTCTTATTCAGCATCTGATGACAGAGGAGGCAAGCGGGGGTAGAGGGGGGGGCAAGCAGTTGTACTTACAACTAAAAGTGCATGTTGGCATGTGTTCAAATATCTCTGCACATTTACAGTATCACATGTGTGAATAGTTTACACTCTCTTTTCCGGAAAAGTAACATCAACCAAAATGACCATATTCTTTGTATAAATTCATAGATTATCCTGTATTTATAAGAGGCACTTAATGACAGACTGAAATAAGTCAATACTCTTTCCTCTTCAATGAAGGTTTTGATAAATACCGTAATTTCCGGACTATAAGGTGCACCTGAATACAAGGATATATACGCAGGAACTGATTTTAGTAAGAAGAATTAACTTTGTACACACAAAAGCCACATCAGTGTACAAGCCACCAGCGTGCACACTTCGACAGTGTAATAAGTAATTATTTAGTCACCCATTAGTCATCGTGGTATTGTAAGCAGCACGGCAAGCAGTAAATGACCAGATGATATTGATGTATTCTGCCATCAATGTTGCTATTGTATTTAAACATTCCCAAAGGTAAAGTCCTCATATGAGCCACAACAAAATAAAAACTGCAGTGTTTGTTGTATGGGAAAAAAAGTAGCAATTTATAGGCCGGAAATTACGGTAGGTAAGTTTTTGGAAATGTGTGCTCAATTAGCCAAAATTCTTAAGAGATATGTACCACACACACACACACACACACACACGTCTTTAAAAACGTCCAAGTTCTTTGTCAAAGATAAATTCTCCTGTCAAAACCATGTGATTTTAAAGCAATAAAATTACAAGGATGCCTTCAGACACCACACACACAAAAGTTATCAAATACACAAACACAACATAATAGCCATTACACAGTGGTGAGATCAATCTGAAACACTACCATTACTGCAGTGAATAGGACATTTTCCTCCTATTTGAATGATGCACACAATTTAAGGACAAGGGCTGGTTATTTATTCTCAAAATGTAACTGAAACTGAGTGAAAAAGTCAGCATATTGCAAAAATATGCAACTCAGAAAAACAGAAGCAGAAGAAGGTACTGCAAAAATAATTTTCAGTGTATGAAATTCTGAGCGTAAAATCACATTTCATCCTGTCTCTGGTCTGGGTTAAACTGAGATTCTTGAACTTGAAGCTATAGAAGGTACGATAAAGCAGCTCAGACATTACTGCATTCTTTGTGCATTTTCTCTCATTGGAATCCCATGAACAAAACGCTGATCAGCCAGACTTACATAAATCTCTCCTTGTTTCTTCTCTTTCACCTCGGCTGTTATGTCCATATCTACCTTTAAGTCTTTGTGGATCCAGCTTAAGCGAAGTGACCTATGACCTTTAGGTTCTGATCTCTATGTGAACACTATGTGAGCAGTCGTGATGTCTTGAGTTAATGATACTGAATGACAATGCTAGGAAACAGAGAAATAGTTTTAGGAAATGAGCTTGTTTTTTAGTTTAGTAGTTTAGTTTATGGTTTTGGGATGTTTAATTAACAGAAGTAGAAATAGTGTTAACACTAGAAAGAAAAACTATATTGAAGTTATTTTCATGAGTTTAAGTGAGTGTCTGTTTCTGTTTGTCACCAAAAACCACCATGGACTTACATGAACCTTAATGAAAGGGTTGGGCATGGGCCTAGGATGAAACCATTACATTTTGGAGCAGATTCAGACAACATGTATGTATTTTTTTCTAGATCCCCACCACTTGCCATAAAACATTGATAATAATGAATGCTGAGAACCGGAAGACTAGTCTGTTACACACATGTTCATGTCGCAGACCAGTGGAAGACACAATCTGTCAGTGTTGGACATTTGTGAATTCTTCTTTTGTCATTATTAATAGTTTCAAACCACAATTAACCAAAGTTTTCACTCAGGAGCACACATCGGTTGTCCTACTGTTTTCAAAAATTCCCCAAAAACTGTATTCAGTCCATGTGTTTGGAGATGATTTAGCTGGACACGGGTACGTCATCAGCTTTTTGTGACTTGGAAACACTGTAGTGTTTGTGTTGACTTGATTTACATGCTGACAGTGTTCTAACCAAGTAAGCAATCAGAAGCTGTAATACTTAGTTGACAGCTTGTTTCCTGCTATTTGTTTTTATATGTATCATTGGAGACATTAAACTCTAAATTTACCACAGTGACCCAAAAAATTGCATCTTTTTCCCCATTGCCAAAGAGGTAATGTAATTGCTTATGTATGTTGAGTTGTTTGTTGTTTTGTTTTATATTTCAGTTAAATTAGTTCAAGTCTATTGCAAAACTATGATGTTTTGTTGAAGAGTAGGACATGTACCAAGGACCAATCCAAGGAATTTGGAACAGAACCATAAATAGGAACATAACCTGGGACTGTTACTCTATATTGTCAAATGTTGCGAGATAACCCATGTGAGTTACAGGAGTCCTTGGCAGAGATATGAGCACTGACATACTCACATGTCTAAGAGTATGTCAGATTGCGGTCAGATCAAGGATGAGCGGTTTATATGAGTGGGTGCGTGCATATACGTTGTGCAGTAAAGAGCCGACATGTGCGTCTGAGCATGCACTTCTATAAGAGTGAACACCCAATATGATCACCATATTCTGAGTACGATTTTGTGTTAGCTCAAGGGGATGGATCACAGACAATTCAGCAGTGTGAGTGCTTCTGAATGCCTTGCATTTTTATAAGGTTATGACAATCCATTTGTTTATCATTTTGACATCTGGAATCCATTCTGTTATTGTAGGGAGAAGCAGGAAGAGTGCTGCACCAGGCAAAGTTCTAACCCCTTACTCTCTCTCTTTCTGTCCTATTCCAGTCCCATCAAGTCATAGTATTTTTCTTTCCTGCCTTCTCTGTGTCAGTCTCTTGGGTCAGAGGAGTTTAGTGAAAAAATGTGAGGGAATAAGACAATGAAACTCTAGCAGAAGGGACAATAAATTAATTACTATATGAGCTATGGTTATTGAATAATGACCCTCGGCTTATATAAGGTGAACTACAGTGCACATGCGCAAACTGCATGGTAGACATCAGCGAATGGTCATGCATTAGCACCCTTTAAAAGTTTAATTCTGCTTATGTCTTCACCGCTATGCATCACTCGAAGTAGACACTTTTTTTTGTCTCCAACAGTGACAAAATGCCAGCTTAAAGTAGAAAACAGCTGGTGATGTAGACTTCATGTTTTTTCTTTCTTTTTCCCCCTGCTCCCCTTTCACCTCTGCCATTTGCATCTGACATCTTTAACAAACCTCTTAGTCCGTTCTCTGTGCATCCGACAAACCCTCTGTTCTATTCTGCCTTAGCTCTGATTAAGTGGCCCATCCCTTTCCCATAACCCTGGGATGCTGCCGGGGACCTCAGCTTGACCTGTTCTACATTGCTACACTGCTTAGACATCTATCTCTCTTTGGGCCTGAAGCTTTGTGATGTGTGTGAGAGGGAAAGAGAAAACAACAGTGATCGTATTCCAGTAACTGAGTTATTTATGCTCACAGCTTGGATGGCGAATGTTTGGAGTTATGTTATTTCTAAATCAGTAGCTGTGCAAGAATAAAACAGGGAAGATTGAGGATAGAAGATTTGTGTTGATGGTGTGTAAGCAAGTGAAGTTTTGTTGGCCTCAAAGTACAATTTGCCCATTTGAGACCTAAAATGGCTCTGAGTGGGAAGTGTTTATGTGTTTCAGCTTTCTCAAATTTTGGTTTTATGGCATGCCTTGCCTATTCATTGTATGTTGCTGAAATGTCCACCCAGCCTCTGTCAGTCTTCCTATTATCACTTTTATGGAAGAAACACAATTTTACAGCCTCTCCCTTCTCTTATGCATCCAGTGTATGCAGTGGCTTGACCTAATGTAATTAAAATGCCACAATAGACTGGCATGCTTTACTGAAAGAGTTCCTACTGGGCAAAGTAGACACAGTGGACTCAGCAACCTCAGCCCTGGCTCTCTGTCAAAGCATCAAAACCCCTGCAGGAGACGAGGAGGAAAAAAAAGAGGAGGAGATGTACTAAGGAGTACGAGGGGAAGTCTTGATGGGTAAAGAGTGGATAGAAAGAGAAATGTAGTAACTGATGAGTAAAGAAATGAGAGATGTAGGTCAATGGGAGAAGGAAGCAGTGGCGTTAGGAGAGCCCTTTGTCTTTGTGGCTTAACTGTGTCATAGAGGCTGTTGGAAGCCCTGGTTGCATGCATGTCTTGATGCCAGGCAGTAATGTGTGTAAATCATTTCCTGTGTGTGGCCTGTGCTGCTAAACCCCTGAGTTTTGACTCGTTTTGATTCTAATGTTAGTTAATGCTATAACACCAAACATATCATATTTGATAGATAAGCTTTGAAGCCCTTTACATGATCAGTGTGATTTTTTTTTTTCTTGAAAAACCTGATGTATACAATTAGATATATGTAATACATGGATAATCCATCGGGTGGGATTCGTTCACCAGACGCCTTTCCAGTGACACTACAAGATTGTCAAAAATGAGGGCAGAAGTTTGCCAATTTTGAAAAAGAATTACCAATTTGTTAGACATGTTTGTGTTATATTATGTTATTGTTTTTCTTCAAAAATAATAATATTTAAGCATTGAGACCCAATGTATCAAATACGAAACAAAATTGAAACTCATACATGGAAATTGATATTTGAAAAACATCATTTGTTGTTCAGAAGGACCGATAAAGGCTCCATTTTTAAAAAACTGGAGTTTTCTGTCAGTGATTTAATGGTTCAGGCTTCACAGTTAACAAAAGAAAAATCCTCAGATAATGTATCCCTCTTGTAATTATCAGTGACTTCACATTTACATGTGAAACGAAGTGGTAAACAGTGAGCCATCCAGGACTAACGTCTCATTTTGGAGGTAATTTTATCTTGTGACATGAAATTACTCTTGGAAGGCACTGCAGCTATGCAGTAAAGTGGTCATTATTCCCTGGCACTCTCTCTATTATTTTTTTTTTTATCACATTATTGTAATAATAGAGCTGTCTCTAGCTGTATCAACAGACTTTGGTACCCAGTAGACTCATGCAGTAACAGCACACTGAAATAAAGGATTCACATATCTATATAAGCAATACCTTAAGTGAGTTTGGGATTAGTAATACATTTTAAACTGAATTTTAACTGTAGTTATTGTAATTAAAACAAACATGCTGATACATGAGATAAAGGAGTTTTCAGTATTATGAAGGCTTCATATATTTAACTTTCTTATTTCAGAAAAACATTTGAACGCTGCTCAAAATGGAAGACATTTCACCTTTGAATCTTGGATCCATATATTATAACCTTATAGATCATCACACTATTTCTGTGTGCTACAGACAGTGTGTACCCTGCACACAACACATTCACACACCTAACGCATATCAACACTCACCAGCATGGCTACATCTGACTTACAGAGCTGAACCTCTCTGTGGTGACTATTTTTAGGGATGCCCCTTTTCCTCAGGGATACAGCAGACTTTACAAAACGTACTTATGGTTCATTAGGATTAGATTTCTTCTTGAATGTCAGCTTTATTCTGTAAAATGTTAATAGCTGCGATGTATAGCTTTAAGTGTGAAGTCAAGGCCCATAGCAAGCCTTGGAAGGATTCCTTGTAGAGTTTTAGTGTGAATGTGTGTACAAAAATTTTCAGTGTGGTATTTACCATCAGAGTGAGAATCTGAATCCGAACACTTTCAGGCTGAGTCCAGTTGCGGGTTTATGCATCGCTCCAAGTTGTTGTCCAACTCACTGAATGTTTATGTAAGTTCAAAATGAAAATGAATGACAGGCACGGGAGGAGAGAGGGAAAGCTAACAAATCCAACTCTGTACAAACAACAAAAGTACAGTATTCTACTGTGGTGGGTGTTGTGTGAGGGCCTGTGATCCATGCCCTGTGTGTGTGTGTGTGTGTGTGTGTGTGTGTGTGTGTGTGTGTGTGTGTGTGTGTGTGTGTGTGTGTGTGTGTGTATGTGGTAACCTGAAACCACAGGGAAAACGTTCCTAGAATTCCGGGTGGGTTTGGTGTCGTGGCTTGCTCACTGGAGCCCCCTGAGTGGTGCTGGGAATGCGGCCTCTGCACGAAGAGCTACAGGATGAAGGGAAAGTCCCCCATCCCAACCTTCACACAGCTATACCTATGCTTTATGATGAGTCTTTTTTTGTACAGAATTGCCCTGATAATTGAGATTGGTCTATAACTTCAATCAGGAAACCATCAAATACAAGGCAATATACAGTAAAGACCCAATTTATAAGATTACGGTTCATGTATTAGCAGAAATACGAGTTAAGAAGAACAAATATGTATAGCACTTTTTAAAAACAATCATCTAACTGCATCATCTGCCTTCTTTAGGTTAACATGATACCTTTATGTAAACACTATGTTGTGCTGCAATGATTCTACAGTAGCCTAAAGTGGCCCAAAAGTATAAAGAAATACTGGATCTTCAGAAGAAATTAGGAGTTTTTATGTTGAACTGACAACTACCCAAATCTCTTTGACTCACTTGGAAGTGAAGAATAAAACATAAATATTCAGTCAGATGCAGTGCAGACACTAGTTAAGACTACACACAGTCTCTAAACCTAATATGGTTTTAGTCTTTCTCAGAAATAAGACATTGCGAATCTTTATGTCGTTGATATCTATTTTTAGATATATCATCCAGACATGTGCACTAAATATTGACACATTTCACAAGTCAGATGTGCAAAGTAGGGCTTCCATCAACCCAGCTGAGTCAGGCTTGTTGCAGCTAAGTGATGGTGCACACAAAGACCACAACTGAACAGGATGTGGTTTGGATATTGTTGCCAGATTTGGCAAGGTCTAGAGGTTGCTGAGTTGGGCTTTTCACTGCTGAGAATCAACTTCTTTAAGTAGCAATCTGGCCAGTATTTTTGCCCAGTGTCAAAATGCATTGGATTTAGGCCCAACAGTTGCAGAATAGTTGCCAAATATTAAGCCAGCCCATATTACATCATTATATCATCAAGAAGTACATTGGCTTTTTTGTATGAATAAGGTAGTATAGGTTTGTTTTGCAGGTGGTCTGTACTTTAGCTAGAACTGCTAAGCACTTAAGCACAACTGGTAATGGAATCGTTCATTTCCTAGTAATGTTTATGAATGCATGTTTGAAACTGCACCAGGTTTATATCAGCAGCACCAGATTAATTCAACTGGGAACAATTCACAAATGGTATGTGACTGGCCATGCACGTGTGGGTTTATGTGAGCTGCACAAAGATTAGCTGAATAATTTATTAATCCCACTAACCCTTTTTTTATCCACCCATTATTAATCAAGCACATTAAAGTGTAGCATGTAGTTAATTTTACTGTAATATATATTTGGTCGTTGCCAGTTTAGAATTCATTTACAAAGGCTAACCTGTTGCACTGCACCACAAAAGTCAAATAAATGAGACTTTAAATCATACTGAGTCCTTCGTAGTGTTTTACAGACATAAAAGGTAAAGTCAAAGGGAGAGTAATAGTATATATTTTATCAAGAGTGCTAAAGCGATTAAAGCTTTTCACTTTATTAGAATAGACTAAGATGTCAGAGGGGATAGAGAATACCAGAGACAGGGATACTGTCAGTGACTCATGGGAAAAAATTCTAAGCAGCGGTCCATGTCTCAACCAAACCAGTACATCTCAGATTCATCATACTGAAATACTTATAATGATGTCTGCAGTTTCCAACCTTTAGATGATTGACAGATAAGCCTGATCCTGACAAACATGATAGTTATGGCTGGGATTTCTGCCCAGAAAGCCATTTTAGCCATGTGTTTGTCAATGCTACCATCTGCCTGACTTCATTTGGATAATAGGCCCCTAACCTTTGCTCTTCTTGTCTCTGCCAGCCATATAGTCCTTCTCTCTTACTGCTAGAGCTCTGGAGCACTTTGCACAGCATCGCAGTATTTAATCCCATATATGTTATTCCGGTGTCGAGTAGCTGTAGTTGAGCAGCCTCTGTATCTCCTCATCTGAAACGCGCTCTCATATGCCCATCTTATTGGCCGTCTGGGGACCACTTATAAGTGTATGTGTGTAAAGGATTGTGCCTTTCTTCTGATTGCATATGAGGCATAACAAATGCAGTACGTGGTTGTCTGTGTATGCACCACATGTCTGTATCATGGCAGGAGATTGGTGTGAGTAGCACTCCCATGTGCCCTTTACTGCAGTGAAGAGAGACTGATCCCTGACCCCTTCACTCAACACCCTCATAAGCCCTCTCTGCTGTATGTGGGTATGTCTGAGTATGTGGATGCCTGTGTGTGTCTGTAGCCTAGAGTCAAACATGCAGTACGGTCGCGTATAAAGACTGTTTGCACTGGGTTCTCTTTGCTTACAGAAGCAGCATATAGAGCACAATCCACATCTGACACAACGTTTCGTCATCTGCGCCTATGTTTATGATACACTTTATCTACCGGACCTTTCTGGAATTGCAAAGCCTGCTCCGTGTCGATGTAAAATAAGGAGGGCAAAAACATGACATACGGCATATTCAACGTCATCCGCAGTGAACCCCTTGACTGGTTTTTCGTTTACACTGGAGCTGTCAACTTTAAGCACTAGAGCCCGCCATTCAGGCCTGGATCAGACAGACAGACATACAAACAGGTGGTCTTACCACACCAGAGGATCATGGGCCACTCCACCCGTCTGTGCTCGGGGGCATAGTTTACTCTCCTGGCTCTGCCCCTGCCTGCCCTTGTCTGCTGTCCATACACCAACTGCCCCCCCCTGCCCGCTTCCCCAGACCTCTAACCTCAGTTATCCATGCCCTCCTCGGCATGTGGGCATGTGGCTGGAGGGGATGACAGATAATCGCTGTAGGTCTGCTTCTTGTGATGCCTTTCTTTCTTTCTTTCTTTCTGTCTGTTTCTGTCTTTATTTCTTTCTGTTTCTGTCTTTATTTCTGTTTTTTTTCTTTATTTCTGTTTCTGTCTTTATTTCATTTTCTTCTAGTTTCTCATTCTTTCACACACTACACTCTAGTACTTTTTCTTCCATCTTTTTTTCCTTGGTCTTGTCACTCCATTCTTTCTTGCTTTTCTTCTTTTTCTTTCATTCTCGCTTTCTTTCTGTCTCAACAAGTTCATATGATCCTACAGAGCTGGCTAATGCTACCACCTACTGGAACATCAGAGCCATTGAAGGTTACTTTGGGCATCGGGTTTCCTTTTTATGGAGCAACACTTTTTTTTTGCATGTGTCAAGTACAAGTGGATGTGGTTTTGTATGGAGTTATTGTAGGCTAATTTGTATTTGTAAGTCGGTGTTTTAATCATATATGTAAAATGTGATGTATTTATGAATAAAATTGATATTATTTATTGAATAATGTACATACCAAATCATTCTATAAGTAGGAAAAAAAACATTTTTAGTGTGGGGCATCAGTCTTTTCCATCCATGTGTTTCTTTTTGCATTTGCTGTTTCTTATTTCTTCATGTTTGTGATGAATACAAGTAAGGAAATTCTGTGTGAGTGATTTTGTCTGAGGGCATTTCTGCAACAGGAAAAAATGTTCTTATGTTGTCAGGAAATGATGTTTGTCTGCATGTGATGTGCATGTGTGGGCAAGGCGGACATGGCTTTCTTCTTTCGCCAATCTAATAGTGCTTCCCAGAAGTCTGTGTGGTCTCTTGACTCAGCCTGCAGTATGTCTGCTGGTATATCAAGCAGGCGACACAGAGAGGTGGGGAACAGTTACACCCAGTAAGAGACACAGTCGGGACACTCAGGCATGGGAATGTCCTGAAACCAAACCACAGGCCAATTACTGCTGTAATCTACAGTATGTAACTTCCAACACAGACTATTAAAGCTTTAAAGATTATAACCATACTCTAAACCTATTTGTCTGTCTCACCACTGGATGCTTCAGTTTTTCATTAGACATTCATTTTCTTTAACTCTTACCAAGTACCAAGTGCGACCAAGCGCTTGTACTGATTCGTAGCTGGTTTGGGTCCTGGGTTCTGAGTGTGAGGAGAACAGTTCTCTCACTTCAGCTGCTTGACAGTTTAAGTTCCGATTAGAATGTCAGTTATCAGTATAAAAAAAAACTCGTTGGACACTGCATGCATTTGTGAAATATTACATTATGAATCAATCTTAAGTAAATAAACTCTGCCAAATATTGTTTGATTCTCCAAACACACATGCTGTTTTCTGCATGGTCCCTGTTCCATAGAGGTCACAGAGGTGGATGTTTCAGCTAACCACATGTTATTTTTTTCTTGCTAATGGTAAATAAAAAAAACCCTTTGAAACATATACATTTTACACACAAATATTTTATAATCACAAATATTTGAGATGTGTAAAAATGTAAGGGTAAATTATTAGACCATCAATCATAGATATTGATGTAAGAACTGAAGTGATTTGGGTTTTTATCAAGAAAACATGGAAAATGGATAGATGAAATTAAACTGTTATGAGATATTTTTGTTGTTATCATTATATTTGTCCAAACAAATTTACCTTTAGTTGTACCAGGCATTTAAATGAACAAGAAACTGAAGAAAACAAGGTTGGTCCAATCTTTTTTTCCACGACTGTAGATAGAGCATGCCTACATTGTCAGAGTTTGGATTTTTTTTTCTGTTTCATTGTCTAGATGAAGCTTTACTCTTCCTGTTGCTGTTGCCTTCTTTTCAGAAAAAATACTATTCCATTAAATATGGGAACATCACAACCCCAAAACCACAATAACTTCATGCCATTATGTATTATCAGTGAGTCTTTTTCTTTTCTGAAACTTGAGTCAATGAAGACTTGTTTGTGCCTGTTAGAAATCTTTGCCCTAAAATGAATTGATGCTGATGCAAGCCCAAATCCCTTTCAGCCCTGCAGGTATAGTCACCCACTCATGAAAGTGGTTAAGAAAGCCTGGGGCATTGAATGTTGTGTACCGCATGCAGTTCTGTATATTGTCCACAAGGGTGCAGTGTGGAACCACATTTTGGCACACTGTCAGAAAAGCAACTACCTCTAACTTAAAGGCCTTACCTCTGCATTGTGAATAAATGCAGTTCCATCACATCATCTTAGATTTTGATGATAAAGTGATGCAGACCTTCAGTGTTTATGGACCGAATGAAGCACACAGACTTTATGTTGGCTCTGGGGCATTCACACACAGAGTAAGGGAGAATATACAGTACATTACCCTGTAGTGCAAGTTTTGATTTGCTGCTGTCAGGATTTTCTTATTCACCCAGAGGGATGAGTATGTGTGTGAGAGAAAATGCAAGAAAAATAGACAGCAATAGCAGTTTGTTGCCTAGAGCGAGTCACTTACACCAAATTAATTCAGCTCTTTGGAGTTGGCTGTGATTGTTAGATAAATCGATAGTTGTTCATTAGCCTGAAGTAGCTCTGAGATGAAACATGCATGGCTGTATGGAGGCTAGTAATGGGCCACTGATGAGCCAAACTAGATGTTATAGACATTACTTAGCCTGCAGACTGAAATAGAAATAGACATGTAGAATAGGTCTAATGGTGAGTATCAAACACCTCCCAGGTACAAGTTAATCACAGTATGTAATTACCTGTTAAGTATAAGTGCATGTTGTGCAAGTGAACCATAGTCCATAGTTGGGGATTATATATATTTATGTGACCTTAACCCAGTGGTTTTCAACCTTGGGGTCAGGACCCCACGTGGGGTTGCCAGGAATTCAGATGGAGTTGC
>JAPSES010000030.1:2360636-2372493 GCA_029822895.1 Maxillicosta whitleyi | reverse complement strand
GGTTAGTTGAGAGAGAGGATCACATATATAAAAGACATGATAAACTGTGAAGCTGAAACTGAAGCACTGTGGTACTGTTCTTTTATAATTCATAGTTTGAGTAGTTTGTTTAGTATTAATTATTATCCTTGTAAACACAAACTGGACTGACTGTTCATATCCTGACCAAAGAAAATCAAATTCTCACTTTGTGCAGTAATCTGAACCTGGATTTTCTGCCTCCACCCAAAATAATATACATTATATAGTCTAAATGCCATCTAAAATTAATGTTTATTTGCAACATAGATTAGCAAAATAATACATGATCAAAATCAAATATATTTTAGCAAAAAAAAAAAAAAAGAAGAAATAAAAAAAAAATCTCTGTTTTGAATGTCTGGGGTGAAAATGAAAAAGAAAACATTTGAACCACTGATCTAATGTCTTATTTTGACTCTTTTTTGCATATTATTCCATATTAAGGAAGTCTAAAGCAGCAGCTACATACTGTAAGCTCTATATGTTCTGCGTATCCAACAAGTTTAACAAAATAAAACACTGTTCCAACAAGACTTTCGCCACTGTTTTTCCAACCAATATAACGACTTGAAAATCTGTTCCTCAACATCACCCATTATCTTTTAGCTTAAGGGGAATCAGGGTCAGCTTTCATTTTCTGTCACCCTACAGTCTTTGGGACACTTCCTTTCAACAGCTACCGCACCGATCATACAAGCAAACATCAGCAGGTAAACAGATCAGTGTGGCGCACATGAATTTAAATGAACACAAATCTGAATTTAATGATCATATATGAAAGTTAGATTTCCTAATTCCCCACAGCTCGGCCCTGTGAAAGAGATTAATGTTGGTGTGAACAGAATTAATCATGGGTTGAAGGGGAAATATGGACTGAATACTTGACCCACGCTGGTAAATGCGGGGTATGTGTATTTGATAGCATTAAAAATAATATAGAAAACAAATATACAGTATGAACGAAGCCATTCACAACCGCGGTAACATGTTTTATTGCACTGTAGAGGATAAGCTTTCATGGTGTAATGGCCATGAGTAATTTGAGCCGTTGGACCTTCAACCATATAGCCGTTACAGTGTAACCACTCCATAAACCAGCCTGGTCTTGGTAAAATCACCCTGGGACCTCTTAAGAAGTGGCAAAGCAGTTGAGACCAACATAGTGGTGTGTAATTCCAACCCAACCACACAGCCATAAACAGCCATATTTCACTGGTTCACAGCGCCACAAAGACAGATATACCATCAGGTCTGCACAGGTGTCATGCCTCAGGTGAAGACCAAGACAAAAACAGCTTAGTACACATTAACCTATACCTTGTGGACAAGAATTTTTCATCTTTTTTGACATGGGATAGTGCAGTCGGGTGACTAGAGATAAAAAAAAAAAAAAAAAAAAACAGACTGTGACCTCTTTAGATTCTTCTTTGTATTATACTCGATAAAAAAAAAATTGATAATATTAAAGTATGTTTACTAGAAGACACAAATTAGCCTGAAATTGCTATTCTTTAATTTGCAGCTTCTCTCTTTGTTGGTAATATTAGCAATTACAGTGGGGAAAAAGACCACGGTTGATGACTGGAACCAGAACTTTTAACTCTTTTAGTTGAAACTTCTCTTTTCTCTACTACTGACCTTTTCATAGACGTATTTCACAAATAGATTTGGATGGTTCTGTGAAAAAGTTGCATTGTGGGAAATATTTATCCATTCATTTTCAGAACTACTTAAGGTTCTGGAGGGTTTTGGAGGTGCTGGTTTCAGTCTATTCATTTAGGCTATGTTCAGACTGCAGCCAAATGTGGCCCAAATTCAATTTTTTTGCCCATATGTGATTATATCTGATGTGTTGAAGACAGTTTGAACAACACAAATCTTTTTTTTTTTTTTCAATTCGGACCCAGGCCAATTTCATATGTGGTCCTAAATCCAATACATATCTGATATTTTGGAATATGAGTTCAGTTTGAACGGACAGGTTGTATTTATCCAACCTTTATGTTGTTGAAATGTGACAAACATGACAATTCTGCTTCCCAGGAGGAGACGTGACAGGAAAAACATATTTACTTATCTAAACATTTGCCTGCGTTTCTGCGTATTACATCAGGATTTCTTTTGTGTATGCAGGTCAATTCAGGGTCATATTTAGTTCATACTCAAAACTGATCAAAGTCACATTTAACCCTTTGATACATGAGTTATGAGAACCTTAGTCAAATGTTTTTTTCCCTGAGTGTTTTTATTCCTTAAGAAAGTGATTTCATTTTTTTTTTTTTTTTAATTAATTTTTTATGGAGTTACAAAAATGTCCACACCATTAATTTTTGAAGCAAAGAAACATATATTTTAAACACAACATCAGTAAGTGACAAACAGTATGAAAACTATGAAATAAAAACATTTTTAATGCAGCTAATCAGATGTTTTGTCACAGTTTAGCATACTCTAATACTGTAAAAAAAAAAAAAAAAATTTGGTTTAAGTACAGTCTAATAACAACCAACAATTAATTTACTCACACATCTTTCAGCAGATCAGGTTTATCAAGAACAGCAAAGTTACAGTAATTGTATCAATTGTAATGTTTAAGATGGTGCACTAGCATCCACTGTGTTGGCTGATATGCAACTAAAACAACAAAACCCATGAATATACAAGGGAATAGCTGTCCATTGTAATGACCACTACATATGAAAATAATATGTAATATGAATAAGCTCACAAAAAAGTAGGATTTCACCAAAAAGTCCTAATTGCTGCTGTCTGAACGTAGCTTTTGTCATCAAGGAAAAAGCTCAAATTATTAATTACAGAATGGCAAGTCAAACATAACAACTTACACTGGCAAAAATATATATACACATTTTTTAAACATCTAAAATAAATAAATGAATACTGTGACTTTCAGTTTGTGCGTTTATTTTATTTATTTATTTATTTTTTACAAGGTTCATCTCTACTCATTTTCACTGAATCCAAAATATGACCATATGGCAGATGTAATGTTTATTTTTTTATGAACATTTCCTGTTAAATCTCCCTAAATCCTCTTAAACCTGAACCTTCAAATTGCTGCCTTTTGAGATTATATAATTGTGCAGATTCTTATGACGATGATTCACATGCATTTAATTGTGCAGCCCTGTTTATAACTGATTCAGCCTTTTGGGACGTGTGCTGTGTAGCCTGCGGATCACTCTCCTTATGAATTATGTTTAACTAGATCAATGTGACAATACATCACTGGTCTAAACATAAGATTAAAATTATACATTTCCAATTTTGTATTAGATTTCATGTAATTGTATTAATGTGTAATTTTGCGTTCGATATTCCACTCTATCTTCGTGTCCCCTGGCGGCTGCAGCTGTACCCCTGTGGTAATCCTGATGGGGAATCATTAGTAGCATCAAGTCAAACAAAGGCCACAGCATCAATTCTGTTGGGAATCTTTGACATTCACATTTACAATCAGGCAAACTGACCTCCACGTCATCCCAGGACCTAAACCCGTACACAGAGGAAGAGATAGTCAGTCTCAACTCAGCAAAACTGCTTCAGACTTCCAAACAACAATGATGAGATTACTAAATTCAGCAGCTGACTGTGTTGTTGATCCTGCTGGGACTGTCAACAGGGCTCCTATTTGTGTGCTTCTCTTATGTTTTTGACCCAGGCTGACTCTGCCTACATCTCTGATTCATCACTTGATGCAGCTGCTTGCCAGGCTCCAAAGTTGCATGACGGGGCCTACTGGGCTACAGGCCAGGTTTAGTAAAGTACACAGCACCCGTGATGCAGACCTTAAAGGGATTAAACAAATCTACACAAATAATTTCAACTCAATGACATCTCAACTTGGGAACTGTACTCTCGGCTTTCTAAACAAGAAATCAAATTATTTGAAGCAATAGTCCAGTAAACTGGCCTATTCTGCCTTTTTACTGTCGTTAAACTTGGTATAACTTTTTCTCAAAGTCAGCCTCATTATCCACAGTATCATACTGTTTCTGAACATCCATTAGGTCGGTGTCTCACTGGGACAAGCCTGGCTATAGAACTGTTTCATTTCCAGTTCCCCGGGCTGCCAGCTGGAACAAGGAAGAGGTGAGGTCAAGAGATAGGAGGAGACAGATAAAGAGGGGAAAAACACCGAGCTGTTGGGACAGAAGTGAGTAAAATTAAGCCAAGCCTGAATGCCCCAGGTACTGCTAAGTCTTCCAAATAAGTGCAGCTACCAGTGGCGTTCTGTGAGTTCATGTGGTTACCAGCCGAGTAAAAGTTTTGGTGTGTGCAGAAAAAGTCATAAGGAAGAGGAAAGATGGACAGAATACAGAGCTTCTTAGTGGACTTAGACTTTGTTTAAAAACACAAAATAATCTGTGGGGTTTGGGTTGGAAGACAGAGAGCGAGAGCACAGAAAGAAAAGTGCACTGTTTGAGCTTGTTTCCCCTGCAGATGACCCCCTCTGATTTCCTTGCCATTATTCGTTTCTCGTTTTATGATCTGAGCATTTCCACTCTAATAAAATTGTCTTTGAAGAACAACAAGCTGCAGCACACATCTGTTACAGCAGCTTTTGGACATGCTTCAATGAGAGCAGCCACAGATTTTACTAGTACTTAATTTTGATTTATAAAATATTTATTTTCACAGTGTTTACTGTTGAAGTCGTTGAGTTGAAAGGTTAGTGGTAGTATTAATGTCAGAGTGTTCTCTGTGTGTATGTTCACATGCATTACAGGGCAATGGCTTGTTTGCACATGTTCATGTTTACTGTCTAAAAGACAGGACAAGCACATATCTCATGTTGATTAAATGTTTGCAAAGTGGCTTTTGACCATTTGCCTGTCCGTTCATGTGCTTGGTGTTAGTACAGTGAATTGCTGCTTAGCTCAGAGTGTGTGAGAACAGTCTGGCCTTTCAGAACAAAACCTCCTGTTCAGAGAATTTCAACATGTCCAAGTCTTGCTCGTAAAGTTAGCTGGCTACAAACATCTACTCAGCCCCTCCCCAGCACTCACTACTGGATTCACATGTGCATTCGGGTCCTCTTGTTCCAATGGGCCGGAAGAGAAAGCTGTAATGTTGCATTTTACAACCTCGTGGGTTTAGTGGAACTGAGAGAAATCTATACAGTATATGTTTTGATCTAATGTGGAATTATGTCCCTAGTAACATACATTAACTGTGTAGTAGAACATTTTCATCCAATTATAGGAGGAAAATGTTCAGATTCAGTTTGTTCAGATTCGGGCTGATGTTTACCTCTGCCAACTTTATGAACTCAATTCATTCGTACAAATTTGGCTACAAAATGCATATTGACTCAAGTTTCTAGCCTAATAATTACTGGAGGAAAAATAACAATCTAAGACAAATTTAATCAAAGACACGATCTGCATTTTTTTGGAGTGACATCAGGTACATTAAAACAGGAGCCTGTTTTGTTTAATACATCGTTTTTCTGTCTGTTCTGGTTTGTTATTTATTCTTGTATTATCCAGACATATTCAATTATTGCAGTCAAGGTTCAGATTAAAACTGTGCTGACCTTAAATTCCTTATAAAAAATTGGTGAGGCCAAAGCTCATTTTGTATTCTTTTTACTTTTAATGTGATTTTTGAAATACAGCAGAAGAACTAAAGTGTTTTTAGAAAATGAAATATAACCATGAACTATTTGAAAGCACTTTGACATGTAACAATCCAACTAGTCCATCTGAACGTAGTTTCTTATGATGGACGTTTTGGGGCCACAAACATCTCTGTGGAAACGCTGGATGACCGTTGACTGTTTTTTTAAAGAACCACACAAACGTAAACACAAAGATTATCTGCCAAATGAAATCCCTAGTGAGTGTTGTGCACTCATTAAGCCTTTCAGCAACACTGCGATCATCAGTCAAGAACTGAGTACAGATGAAAGACAACAAGAATGTACTTTACCTGGGGCCAGTTTACTAGACGCCCCCGCACTCTTGCAGCAGCTACCCTTCTCTATACTCATCAAATGTTTACAAACTATTGAAATATTATTATTCATTATATATCACAGCTTTGTTTGCAGAATATCCACACAGGATGTTTAAAGCATGAGCGTTCCTGTAGGCCTTTAACAGTTCAGTTTGGGGTCACAATGAGGGAGTTGAGGTCATAGCTTACCTCTGCTGCAGACAGGGAGACAGACAACAACAGCTGCCTTTAGGGAAGTGCATCAGCTGGGTTTTCACAGAGGAATGAGGCATTCCCATTGAAAGGAGTAATGTAGTCAGGAGGATGGTGTAGGGAGTCAATTCCAATGTTTTCCTGACTGATATTTTCAGAACAACAGGGGTAAGCAGGAGTACAGAAACCTATTTTATTCTCTTTTATGAGCTACATAAGATTAATAGTGTAGTCAAATAGTGTTTTATTTGTCTTAGTTGTAATTTAAACCTTTGACGCATGAATTAGAAGAACCTTAGTCAAGATTTCCGGAGTGTTTTCATTCCTCTTGAGGGATGAAAAAAAACAATGAGATTGACATTTTTTAATGAACTTCTTTTTTATGGAGTTACAAAAATGTCCGCTCAGCTTTTTTCAAGCAAAGAAACATGTATAAAACAAAGTGATATACTGTGTGAAAACTATGAAATCAAATCATTTTTAATGTATCTAATCTGATGTTTTCTAACATTTGAACATACTCTGCTACTACATAGTTATTACTTACTTCATGGAGATGAGGGTTAAATTTAGTGAAACATAAGGCCTGACTCACAGTGTGGTTTGTGGGCGCAAAAATATGTAGAACTGAGACAAAAATATAGTATGTATTCACAAAGTACCTGCAATGGGTGGGATTCACTGAAAACAGAAATGCCCAAAAAATAAGTCATGGAATATTTATACAGTTTGGATAAGTTCAACTAAAGATTCATCATATCCCACTGTTTCTTGGTTTAGTTTCGATTCTATTTGTGAAGCGTGAATAATATTGAATTATTCGTAATGATATGAAGCTCAGAATCTAAAGTCAGACATCGGGATCAAATCGGTATACATTCTATCTCAGAGTTTTGGATCAGACTGCAAACACTTCCCCTTATTATCCTGAAATCCCACAGTGTAAAAGCAACATTATGACACTGCATTAATGATCAAAGATCCTGTTTGATCTGGTTTTAATAAAATTACAGAAGCTGAATCATGCCTGCAAATGTGAACAGTCGCTTTTGGAATTTAGAGATGATGTTTTGATCGAGCTTTGAGTGTCAAACAAACTAACACTGCTAATATTTCTGCAAATTCCCAGATATATTCAGTATTATTTAGCATTCATACAATACTCAAAGAGACTTACCTGAATTAGATAAATAGCTGGAATCTTTTTTGATGGACATTTCACATTTGTATTGTGGTGCAAAATAATATAAAAACCAAAAAAAATGCATAAAGGCTGTTTTGTGATCTCTGTGTGTTCACGTTTCTGCTTTTTAAATGCGCCCAATTTCAGAGTTTTTGCATTTTTCATTCTGGACCAATCTGTATGAAACACCTGAAACACTACAAACTCTTGACACAAAAAGAAAGGCAAATTGCGCTTGTGAATGGGTCCTTAAAAGGAATTGAGTGCCGAGACAAATGCTGTACAGTTCCCTGTGCAATTAGCGACCACAATTCATTCTTTGTGGATTCGGCCTTTAGTGTTTCTGAGAGAACTTTTTGGAAACAGTGCGTTATTGCCACTCACAGGAAACTATTCAGTGTCTACTCCAGAAATTTGCAGCATTAATAGTCTGTCTGTCAGGTAATCAGCTCTGGGATGTCCTGCTGTGTCAGCTGTCATCTCCTACATAATATCAAGCATACCCTGCAATGAAATGTTCCAGGCGTTACATGCTGCCAAATGCACCCTGACACTTCTCTTTCATTAGCATCCCATCTGATGAGCTCATTTCCACGCCAACACTGTTATCCCGGGCCAAGCGTTGAGACAGACACGCACACACCCCATAGTACACAGGCATCCACTTTCAACCACTGCTTAGGGAGCTGTTTGATACTTCAGTTAATCATTTATGTCAGAGAGGGGAAGTTGAAAGTCCAAAAGCTATCGATTGTTTCCATCTTGACAAGAGAAGATTCAGAGCTGCTGGCAATTAAGAGCTTCAATCGCTGTCAAAGCAGACAGTGGTTTATGTGCGCAACTGCTGTTGGGAGGGGTCAGGGGTGATCCGTTTCGCAAAAACGAGCAATCGAGGAGGAAAAAGAAATAAACAAGCACAGGTTGTAAAGTAACGTGTATCAGCAGAAGGTTATGTGGGAAATTTTAGCATTTTTATAGGCTCTCAGTAAAGCACTGTCAGCAAAATGAAGCTCAGACCTTATCAAGTCATTGCTTAGATCACAGGCCAAAGATTCTCAAGTTCAGCACTTTTATGATTGCCTCTGCTCATATTCTCATGAATACATACAAGTGTGTGCATGCTTGACCACATACAACACACCATAGATAATTCCATAAACACAGATATATAAACACACTCACTTACATGATCTGTAATCACTTCATCAGCTTTTTGCTGCTTGTGGAAGCATCGATTGATTTGATGCCAACCCAAGTCATTCCTGTCCAATGCTGTTAAATCCCCCATGCAGGGAAGATTAACAGCAAACCATAATTCTCAAATTAATTTGGATAACAATATAATAGCTGTGGTTAAGAGGAAGTTATACGATACACTGCTCTGCTGTGAGGTTTTTACTAAACTTTGCGTTCAACCCAGGTTTAAGAGGATGGAAATGTTTGAGGAGCACATGCGCAAATGATGCATGCAAGAGTCAAGTATCCACATGAATGATACGCATGCTTTTAATGTAAGATAGAGTCTTTTTAAACAGTATAAACGCTTTTAAGCGAGTTTTAAAAAACAATAATGTTGGATACATTCACTGTTTTCTATTATCTTTCCAAATTAAAACTGCTCTTGTAACTTTACTGACTCCTCTTTGCTTTCAGCGTTTTTAACTGAGGCTGTAAATTTTATTAGTATTAGTAGAACTTACCCGGTAATGACAAATACAAATACAAAGATATTCGTGATTTTTGTGACTAAAAGTATGTTTACTGCTTATACACCCTGGAATCCATTACACACGCAACCATTTAAAGCATAATTTGAAAAATCTGTTCATTCTGCATCTGCCTTAACTGAGATTGATTTGTTAGAACCTGCAAGTTGTTTCAGCAAAACAACTTTTTTTTTGTCACTGTTATTGCACAATTAAAGCCCATCGCCTCTAAATCAGGCTATGAAAAGTGTTAGCCCCTCTCACATCAGCTCAACAACAGCTATGACAAAATCAACAGCTATAATCCCTGGCAAGCTTCATATCCACTGAGCATGCGAGGGATTATACTGCAGAGTCAAGCACACTGTTTTTCACTCACTAGCGAGCTTTATTTTTAGAAATGAGTGTTATCATTTTAATTTAACAGAACAGCAAAAGCCATATAAGTGGGGTCTTTTAGGGACCGCCTGCAGGCAGAGCCCCTCTCACTCACTCAGAGATTTTTTCATCCAACACCATTTTAACCTGAAATTTGACCCCCTCAACATGCTCAAAAACTCACCAAATTTGGCATGCATGTCACACATCTGGGGAAAATTTTGATGCAATATAAAAAATTATACTCCTTAGGTGCCAAAAGGTGCTCTCTAGCACCACCTAGGTACATGAAAACACCTCCAGCGGCCAGTAGGAATTTTGTAGGAACTTTTTTTTTCTCATCAAGTCCTAAAAATCATATGTTGATCCCCATGACCTAACTACAACAGGAAGTTGTCAATTTGCCTTTCAGTGTAAAATGGTCACCCAAAAACTTCAATTCTTAAAAAAAAAGAATCTTATCCGAGGGCATTTATTGTACTGGCTTCTAAAAAGCAACAAAAAATAGACTAAATCTGTTTCAAAAAAAGTTATTCACAGCTTTGACTTAATTTTTTATTTTTTATTTTTTTCATAAGCCCTGAAAGTTTCCAGGCCTATGTCACCACATGTTTGACTTCTGACACCAATAAATGAAGAAGACAGTCTGAACAGTGGCATCAGGGAAGTCAGCCAAAAACGCTTTATCTCACATTTTTTAAATGGAAACAACACCAATTTCCTATCAATAGTTAGTCAAACAAACGGACGGATGGATGAATGGGAGGCGGAACCAGACCAGAGCAAGAGAACCCAACCAATGCTAATTATTATTTTTTCTCCTTGTAACTTTACACAGAAATAACCACGCCAGTTAAAGTCTCGTCTTGGTTTGGTGGGGAGGCCTCCTGCTGTGGATTTACAGGTTCACACTTATCCTCCCAAGTGTTGGTACTCCCTTGTTCCTTGGTGGTTAGCGTACCAGCTTAGAAATGTATGAACACCACCAACTGCTTCACTGACATCACGTGAAAATGTACAGAGCAGTCCTGCTGCAAAAATCACATTACGGTGCGAGGCAGTTGGATTTGCAAGACCACAAGATCGCACAAGAAACCAGCCTTGATTTCATACATAGCCTGCCCATTACATTTCCGCTGTGGTGGAAAATGTACTGCCGAATCCGATACATTTCTAGTAGTGTTTATTGTTGTGTCATCCAACCATAGCAAGCATAATTTGATAGTTTATATCATTTGTAATATTGATGTCAGTGTATTTTACTTTGCTTCCTCATGTTAATGTCTTGTCTGGCCATCTAAGGATAAGATAAGGATATTTCCCAGTTTCCTTTTCCCACCATTAAGCGGGAGTTGCGTCGCTTCCTCAGTTTAGCTGGTTATTATAGAGGTTTTTGTCCCAATGTTGCTTCTATTGTATCTCCTTTGACTGACATCCCACAAAGGACTTGGTTTGGGATGCTAAGTGTGAGCTGGCTTGTCAGACAACTAAAGCTATACTTAGTTCATTCCTAGTGTTGCTGGCTCCCAACTTTGAAGTGCCCTTTAAGTTGGAGGTCAACACAAGTGGTACCGGTGCTGGTACTGTACTTATGCAGGAGGATTCTTCTGGTATCAATCACCCTGTATGCTACTTCACCAAAAAATTCTCTGCAGCTCAATGTAAGTATAGCACCATTGAAAAAGAGACCTTAGCCATGCTCTGGGTCCGCCAGCATTTGGAGGCTTACGTTGGCTGTACACCGCAGCCAGTGCTGGTCTTTGCTGATGATAATCCTCTTGTTTTTGAAATCGCATGTATAATAGACTCATGCTCTTATAATAGACTCTCATGGCCCAGAATTTTAATGTTGACATTCGGCATAAGAAGGGGTGCAATAATGTTGTGGCTGATGCCCTTTCAGGTGTGTCTTAAGATGTTGACAGTGCGACTGTCATCGTAAGGGTAGGGGTGTTATGTGCCATTGTTCTGCTCTGTGTAGATGGGCAGTAATCTGACTGAATGTGCACACCTGCAGGAGGCTGTGGGTTAGGCAAAGATAAATGTCTCATTTTCTACTGTGCTCTCTCTTCCTCAGCTCACTGGCACCAGATCACCGCTTTTTAGACTGATTGTTTTTTCTTAATGTTTATTTTTCTTTATGAATATCTAACCATTTTTTGCATTCAATCTGGTGTTGTGTTCCTCAGTATGCTGTGACTCTGAGCCAGTCGTTATAACCTACCTTTCTTATTTAATTGAAATTTTATAATGTATGTATAATCAGTTATCTTGTACTTTTGTAATTTTAGAACTCTGCAATCAAATATTGAAATTTCATAATGTATGTATAATCAGTTTATCTTATACTTTTGTAATTTTATAATTCTGTGCAATCAAATCTTAATGTATTTCT
>JAPSES010000030.1:2285398-2355737 GCA_029822895.1 Maxillicosta whitleyi | reverse complement strand
TGTGTGTGTGTGTGTGTGTGTGTGTGTGTGTGTGTGTGTGTGTGTGTGTGTGTGTGTGTGTGTGTGTGTGTGTTTACGAAACTAACTAAAACAAACTGAAATTTGAGGTGAAACACCCTTCGTTTTTGTCTTTGACAGTGACTTTATAAGCCTTTTGGATCGGTATGAAATCACCTTATTTCACTCAGTTTTACGCGAGCTGGTGCACTTTTACGGCACCTCATGGTCGTCACTTCTCGGTCAAAGTCGGCTTCTACTCATTACACTACCCAAGAACATGGCAACAAACGATTGGAAGAAAGTGGCAGAGCCAATTTGGGATTTCTTTGAATATGACTGAGAGACAGATAAAAGCAAGTGCCTCGTAGTGGAAACGAGTGATAAAATATGTGGAATACTTCAAGGGGAAAAAATCCCACAGAAAAAAAACAACTAAAACTAATACTCAAACTAATAATAACTAAACTAAAACTAAGCATTGGGGGGGGACTAATAAAAAGTAGTAAACCCACTTTAAAAACTAAAACTAACTGAATTAAAGAAAAAAAAAGTCAAAAACGAAATAAAAATAAACTATAATCAAAAATACAAAACTATTCTAACCTTGGCAGATCCTTATAGTAGATGCTCATGCCATGCTCTACAGTGTTTTGAATATGATTGCAGTACCAGTTTTGACGACAATCCGACATGCAACTTTTAAGTTTCCTCTGTTTCTGCTCTAATAACCCTCAACTTCAATCTGAACTCAAACATCTGTATGATAAGTAAATTAAATAAAGGAAAATACCAGATTTTCAATGAAACGATGCAAAACACAAAAGATAATATCACAATAAATTATGATAAATCACTTCAGAAGGGGTACATTTAGAGGAAAGAGATCATATGGGAACTGTCACAAAAGTAGCACTAGGTTGTTAAACAACAAGGCAGTTTTTGAGTCTGAAATATGCAAGTTCTAACTGTGATATTAGCAAAAAAAATGAAAACAGAAAAATGTTGTGTAGCACACCTACTGAGGCGCTTAGCATGGACTACATATTCAAGCACCAGTTGTTATTTGTGATTGTTATTTGGTCCTTTCTGTGTCTTTTTCTTCTCTTGTGTCTTTGTAGAAAGCAATTTGAATATCAGAGGCTTTTAGAATCACTTCAGCAAAGTTAGATCATTTAGCTAAGTCTTCTCCTCTTCAAAAGACTGTTTACTGTTTGGATTAAAAATCTGTGGATAGAATTACAATTAGGTATCACCTTGTGCGTCGTCTTTCATCCTTGATGCTTGTTAGGTTGCCAGTCTGCATGGAAGCAAAAAGAATGTCTGCAAATAGACATATTAGACAGGTTTTAAGTCACATCCATATTCTATTTTTTGACTAAAAAGGTATTTTGGTATGTTAATGAAGCTTTAATCTGAGCTTTTTCAAAAAAAAAAAATTCAGTAACCTCCACGTCCAGGATTAGTGACATTCATGATATTTTTTTTAATACTGAAGAGTAGTTAGACCCAGGTCACTGAGACAATAAGAGGATTTGAAAACTGCCACGGATGTATTACAGACTCTGGCCCTTCATCTACACAGGGTTTTTTTTCCCTCTTAATGCATTCGGAGCTGCATACAGAATGAATGTGTGTGTTTCTAAGTATAAAGTCATGACAGAGAGCATATGTCTGATTCCTGTATACACGGAGACAATCTGTGGCAGACCGGTTTACATATCTTCACCTCAAGCATCCCACATTGATTCATATACAGCTGGAGACACACACACACACACACACAGGACAAGCCTAATTTTTGTGTATCTATTAAATGGTCTTTTATGTGAAAAGGCCAAGTCCTCGTCGTCTCCTGTGTATCTACTCTGACGCCCCTTTTTTACTCTCCTTCTCTCTGCCTGTAAATATTGCTAATGTGGACAATAAATGTTTCAAAGTGGATTTTTGATTCCCGGCCATCGGTCCAGCTGTTTTTGGGTGGGGATCCTTTTACAATGGTCTATCTGTTTCTGTGTGAGTAATAAGACCAGATCATTTGTCAGTTTGTCAATTTGCACTTTGGTAAATCCAAAGTCAGTGGCAAGTGGCAACACCGGGGAAAAACAACCTAACTCTCCTTCTCACGCTTTATTTGCTTCTTCATTTTTTTCTCCCCCCCTGACACACACAAACGGCGTCATTAGAGAGCATGAAAGCCGTTGCAGACGGTGAGTTGGAATGACTCCAGCATTGAAATTCGGTACAGAGAGGCCAGTTGTATGTGTGATTGATGAAAGTGACCACTGCTTTTCTGCCTGGTCGGCCCAGTATCCTGACCAGGTTCCACACCAGAGAGTCGTACTTGTGTTTAATGCACATTCAGCAGTATCTGTTTAGAATGTGGTCAATTCTTTAAATTCTCAGCCAGGAAAATGACTGAGACACAACGTACACTTATGAGTTAGTAAAGTTTGTGAGTTCTGTTACAAAGAAAAATAAGTGAAGTAAAATAGGTTTTGTTATCTTCTATGGAGCATACGTGCCACTTAGAACATTTATGCATATGAGTAACCCACTGTTAGTGTTATAACTTCAATATGCCTCCACAGTGTATAGCTCCTTTATGTTTTAGCAATGCCTGCAGCAGGAAAAAGAGTCTGAGCTTTTAAAGAGTTAGTGGAGGCCAGGGAATAAGAAAGAGCTGGGGCTGAGCTGGCAGCCCGTCACAGGGAGGGGACAGATTCTTTCCACTTGAAGAGGAGGATGGAGCTGGCCATCACCGGAGCTCTGCTGCTGCTGTGGCAACGACACACCAACAACTTCCACTGCCCAGGACTTTCTGCAAGCTTGGTAACCAAACTTCATGAACCCAGAATTTCATTTCAGCATAACATTTTTAACCACTATAATTAGATACGAAGCTCATAAAAACCCAGTAAACTGTGACTGTTTTTTCCACACGGGATAATATTTACTTGACTTGTGGGTTTAAGGTCCATGAAGACAGAGTCTTGACATGTGTTTTTGCTCCCTCAATCTGATATGATGTGCATTTTTTAAACCAAATCAAAACACTATGTTCCAAAGGTTATCTGTGACAGGGATTACAAGCTGCGTGTGGACTCGTATTTACTAAATAGTGCAGCATTATAGGAAGGAGGGGCTGTTAGGTTTTCTAAGTAAAATTATTCCAAACATAATTTTGGATTAAAGCTGAATGTTGGCACTGATCTCCCAGTTAGATTAAATGTGAACCTATTCACTTCCTTTTTGTTTGATCCAATTTTATGTGATTCTCAGAATTAATTCTTAGAACCTCCCCAAAACCCTGATGAATTGTATAACCATTTTACATGCTATTTGTGAATATATACAGTATGTAGTCACAGAAAAGCAGGACGGTCTTACTTTTAGTCCCTGAAATATGACTGTACTGTGGAACCTGCATATTAATTGTGATCAACTACTGATGATGACCATAATGCTTCAGTAATTCAGACTTCTACAGCCTTTGTGTCGGTGCCATACAGGCCTCTGTGGCCCAGTCTGAAGCCTGACAGGCTGCTGTTACCCAGCCAAACGGCAGCGCTCACGGTCTGTTGCCCCTCATATCTCACACCAGTTTTCATCAAGTAGGTAGCCGTTCCAACATGCTCTCAGAAAACTGCTGATGTCGCTCAAACTGTCATACATTTTTACGGGCATCCTCATGATTTGGTTGATCGAAGCCAGAGTTTATTCACACATACATACAAAACACACAGTTCCTGACAGGACTGGGGTGTGACAGCCTGATGCTACAGTTGGCTACAGTGATTGACTCATGAGGATTACGTGGGTCACGGCCAATAGAAAGTGTCAGCAGCAGTTAGTAAAGAAAGTGGCCTGTTCTAGCTTGCAGTGCAGAGTGTATGACTGCTATTGTTCAACATGTGTTTAAAGCATTACTCACACCTCATGGGAATTGGGTGTGTTTTCAAAGGCCCAAATTATTATTATTATTGTTATTTTCTTTTTGCTAATTTGATTTGGGTTACTATTTTTAAAGACTTACACGTTTATCAAACGTAACTTTATATGTAATATGACAAATAGTGAGTAAGTTGCGATACCTCTAAATGCCTTAAACCTTAAAGCTTCAGTGGTTGATAGTTTTTTGGGTGTCTTGGGGGAAGAATCCCTTTTTCTGCATATCATGATTCTAGTGGTCTAAGAGGATTCAAGATGTCTGGGTGCTGTATTTTTAGGCTGTAGAAAATCTGCCCTGTAATGGGAGGTTTTGGCTATTCACAGGTGTTTTCAGACAGGTGTGGAGCTTAAATGCATCACTTGCATTGACTCTGTCATATTCAACTCTACTGCTCTATTCTAAGGCTCTGCAGAGAGAAACAAACATTGTCACATATATTTCATTGGACTCCCTTAACCTTTAATTATTGGACACGTTTGCCTTGGCATTCTTTATGCAATGCAATACTTGTGCAGTGTCACAATAAATGGTACATTTGTTTCCATGAAGAGTTTATTCTTCCATTTTTCTCAAAAGTCTTGTGTTGGTGATGGGAGAGTCAGACCACTGTGTAAAGTCTTTTCTATCACATCCCAGAGATATTCAATGGGATTTGGACTTGGTGGTGGCCAATGTGCAAAAATGTCTCATTTTCTCTGAACCACTCTTTCCTAACTTCATCTGACATTATCATCTTGGAACATATCTGTGTCATCAGCAGAGTAAATCTACTGATATTCAGACCTGATCATTCAGTATATTCAGGTTCATCTGACCTCATTTTTGGACGCCTGATTTACTAAGATTCCAAATGGATACAAATTTGCTGGCTCGCTCTAATGTATGTACTATCGATTTGCATTTCACAGGTGATCAACTAAGATTCCAGCATAAATGACAACAGGTGCAAAGTTTGGAGACCGCCCTATTTAAATGAGGATTTTGCGTGCCCTAATGGTTGTTGTCATGGAGACAGTGCATTGGAAAAACTACTCTGGGATACACCAGCACTAATGCCAACAGTGCGCTGGAATGATCCAGACATACAGAAATGTAATGTTGGAAGAGTTTTGTCATAGAAGGCATTGCATGACTCCTCCCTGTGACTGACCCCAAATCGTCCCCGAGTTCATCTGGAATTCTCATGTGTCTCAAATATTTTTTCTTTCGTTGACTGGTTCTGTGTGTTGCCTTTGTTGGGCTGATGCCGTCTGCTTGCAGCCAGTTTTGCGCAGAGCTATGCCAGTTAAAATCTTTGTTTCAGACATGCTAAATATAGACCAAAACCAGCCACTGCGATCAGTTGGCTAATCTATCATCTACTCCTCCCAATAATTTTGAGCATTCTGGCTAAAACACCCATATTACATATTCATCAAGTCAAACATGATAAATGGGTTATGTGAGCTCTTTTGCCCATTTGAGGGATGCAGCCCTTGGTACGTCCTGTTAGTAGATAATCTATGCGTTTTTGCATGCACAGTCGATTTTACACACGCAAACCCTTAGTAAACCAGGCCCATAATGTTACTCATCCGAGACCTGACCAAGTGAAGCTACCCCAGATCACCAAAATACCCCCACATGCTTGTACTGTGGGCACTAGGCATGATGGGAAATCACTTCATCTGTCTCTCCTCTCACATGCTTAGTTAAGTCAAAGTGACTATTTTTCTGTCTAGTGTGGTAGGAGGAATTTTTCAGTGTGTATTTTTTTTATTTTTTTTTAACTACATTTTTTCCCCTGATTTCGACCCCTGTAACTGAATGTGAAGGTTATATTTGATGCTGTAGAAACATGATTCACCTGTCTATAACTCCAACATTACAAGATACAGACATATTCTTCAAAAAGCATGACAAAATCACCACTGTTAGACAAGCAACATACTCGTAGTGTGTGTCTGTATGGCACGGGTGTAGTCTTTATATGTGTTAACGCATTGTTTTGGACTAACACAATGTGTGGGACATTTAACAGCTCCAGAATGTGTATGTTTATGTGAGGTGGTAGTTAGTGATCTTAGAGGTAACTTCATTATTTCATTGTCCATAGTGAAATATGAACTTCACTTCCAGAGAAGATCAAGGCAAAAGATCTGGCTGTCAAATGTGGATGAAGGCTTTTTTTATTGGGTTCAACTTTAACAATGGAAAAGGACAGCAGCACAAAAGTACTTGGCTCTCTGTGTTGTTATGCCTTTGATTTCAGATTCACACATGAACTGGTCTCATTTCTATGTTGAGGAAGGCAGCACAGACTTTTGCTTTAGTCCAGACTCTGCCAGACTGTACGGCTGTGCACAACTTACTTAATTTGCCAAAGTTTTCTGTTAATTATGAACTATCCCGAGACTGGTTGGCTTAAAAAGCACATTTAATCCAATGTCAAAATATATTGTATCTTTTTCTGAATCAGCAGTTCGTGATGGCTCAGCAGGGCAGTGTACCGTTGCAGCACATCAGTCTTTTTCTATGCTTTCGTTCACTGTTTCTTATCCTTTCTCTACCCGTCACACCCAGACTTTAGAGTTTTTGGCTGCTTCTTGAGTGAAGAATGATGTAGAAAAAGCTGGAGCCACTTCCTCTGAAGCCAGGGACATATAAAGTCACACAGACACCCATAACTACATACACACTTTTTTTTTTTTTTTGTCGCTCTGTTATTTATTTTTCAATTTAAAACATTTCTGCAGACTTTCAGAGATTGTCACTTTTTCCTTCACTCTCTTCCAGATTTCCTTTCCTTTCTCCTTTTCTCTGTCCACATATGCAGTCCTAACACGAACGTCCTGAATAAAAAAAAGCAAAAAAAAACAAGATACTGTTTTTAAATTTAAGAAAAGGAGAAAAGGAAAGGCGCACATGATTTGTTACTGCTGGCAGAACAGATTTTGTTGTGAGTGGTCAAATAGAAGCAGGAATTCAGCCCCTTGATGCTCTCAAACCTGCCCCACCATCCTCTCACTAAAGAATGTTTTTGAGAAGAAAGAGAGAGGGGAATGAGTTGGCAGGCTGAGAGGAGACCTAGAAAATATTTCATGATTTGGGATTTTATTCAAAGCCTTTTGGGAATGCCTGATTTGTCTTTGGATGCCAATGTAATTTCAAGGCAAGTCTAAAGTAAGAAGGGTGGCATCTAGTTTTTTCATCCTCCCCATCTTCAGCTCTTTCACCTGCTCTTTCAAGCTGCTGGTTTTCTTTTTTGCACAGTACTTTTATTTCACAATACAGTTTTTTTTCTCTGAACCTGTCACTCTGTCATCCAAACTTTTTATATATATATATATATATATATATAATGCCTTTGTTTTGATACGGACAGTAGACAGATGACAGGAGACCAAGGAGAGACACTGAAAGACATGCAACAAATTCTGGGTCAGTGCTCGATCTGAAATTCTGACGATGCGGCTCAACTTCAGAGTCTTAACCCTGCAAGCCACAGTGCCAGGGGTCTTTTTTTTTGTAAGGGCCACATCTTTTTCATCTTGCAAACCTTTTTTGTTGCCTCAACAATGTCACTCTGTCAGTTATTAGTTATAAACAACAGCTTAAATAATTAATAAATCCTCAGAATAAGATTGAAACGAGATTTGAAAGTCAACTAAAAATCAAGTCACAGTTTCCCAAGTCGGAAAAAGAGCTTTTTTTTTTTTTTTTTTTTTTTTACATTTATAGTATTCATGAAATATAAATAAAAACTGTGCTGCAGATAATTATATTCAGCATGGTTTTACATCCCAAAGAGACAGATGAGATATGTTAGAACAAAGACATCTGTCCCTGGAGAATTAAAAAGGACTGTGGATATCTGCGATGCTGCTGAAAACTGCAGCATCATTTGTTACAATGTGACAAATCAGCAGCACAAGTGTTTTTAATGTTGCTTTATGTGACTTGAATAAACCTTTATTTATTTTAATACATTACACATCTGCAGATGATATTGGATACTTGATATTGTTTTCATATTTGTTATCAAATAAAATAACAGTATATACTATATGCACTCTCCAATTGTAAAATATGATAAGGTTGTCACAAGTTGCTTTTCCATTGACCTTCAAATTACATGAATGTAAATAATGGAAAAGCAGCAATTTTGCCAAATGCTTATTTTTAGATTAAAAGTTTTTGCACTCGTAAGACGTGTGCAAATGTTATATTATGCAGAACTGCAATAGAATAGACATTTTTCCACAACTAGAATCACATGAATTAAAAAAAAAAAGGTGTTGACAGGAGTTACAAGCCAAAAAGAAGAGTTTTAAAAGAAACGTGTATGTGTGAATACAGCAGGAAACTGAATAATTTTTAAAATTGAGGACAGGATGGATGGTAATAATAATGAATATATCTGTAAGTCAATGAGATATTTACATTTATCACCATGTTTATGGCATGATTTCTCGTGTCATCTTGCGATAATAAATAAACAAATCATCACATTTGTAATTTAATGGAAAAACCAACATTACAGACTTAGAT
Source organism: Maxillicosta whitleyi (assembly GCA_029822895.1). Lineage (NCBI taxonomy): Eukaryota > Metazoa > Chordata > Actinopteri > Perciformes > Neosebastidae > Maxillicosta > Maxillicosta whitleyi. The sequence continues at coordinate 2,347,258 of JAPSES010000030.1, read as the reverse complement.
ATTTTCAATATTTATTAGATATCAGTAAAGTTTTGCACAGATGTCCAATGGAAAAGCAACTACAGTGATGCATAGTGACGTAGCTAGTCTAGTATTACAAACAATTTACAGAACTGCACAGATGAAGTCCATCTGATGAAGTCATAGAAAAACGAAGAAAAATGCTCAAGACATTTATCTGTTTTTGTTGATGAGAGCAGATATAGAAAAATAAAGAACACGCTGCATATTAGCATGCAAAATAATTTAAGGATATGTCATGTTGCTTCAAAGACAAATTAGAAACATCTGCAAGGAAACGCATGCAAGTTACTTGGAAAGTAAATGTAAACAGAGAAGTATCTTAAAACTATGGCGGTTTTGCAGTCCCTACATAGTTAAAACAAACCGCTCTGGACAGCAGCCAGTGAACATTACAACTGCTCGACTGTGGTTTCCACAGCGACAGTGCCTTAATTGATTCCTTCTCTAATTAACATGCTTTATGTCAGCTGGGCCAGGCGGCATTGTGTTAAACGTCGCCTGAACGCCACGGTTATTAGCTTAATACCCAACTGGTTATCTGGATGGTGTTGGTACACAACGTTCTGCGGCTCAGCAGAGCATTTGCTCATGGAATGTGCGTTGAATTTATTTAGTTGCTTTACATAATAAAAAGGTCAATGGGTTTATCATGGTTGCTGTCCAGAGCCAATTACCATGTTTTCTGCATCTTTTCATTCTCTTTTCCTTTATAATGTTTCAGCCTTCATGCTCTTTGAATGCTCCATATATTTGTCTTGTTTTTTGTTGTTTGCTTGCAGCATCACTTATTTTTAATAAAAGCAGAAGTACTACTGATGCAAAACAATTCAGTGTACATTTAAAATCTGAGGAAGGAACACAAATTTAATGATGTCTCTTAAGGGTTCTGACACTTCAAACTAAAGGGCAGGAATCGGTAAAGGACACACAAAGAGGATGTCAACAGGCTGTAACATGAGCTCTATCCATAACCATACAATATGCAGTCGTAACCAGCATGTAGTATTGTGATTGTTTCAGTGTCTAATTCACCTGAACCATACTGAGTCTGTGAAAACTGAGCCTTCCAGCTATCGACTATTGGCTTTCACTTATGCAGTGAAAATACAGTAAGTGGTATGTTTTGCCCGCTTTCCCTCAAGAGCTCACTTGAGTTTCATGAAGCCTGGCTGTGTGTTGTGGCTGCACATGACTCATTCCACTGTAGAACTCATTAAACTTCACTCAGACGTGAGTGAGTGGGAATACATAAATGCAGGTGATAAATCGGATACATGGCAGATGTACAGTAGGAGATAAACTACAAGAATACCAATATCAGTAAAACTCATAGCGGTTCTGATGATTTGACGCCATTTTAACTGCTGTCAAATCGCTTTTTTATCATCAATCTGTCAGTGTCTGCCAAGTTTTGTCAGTCGTTTCATTTTTTTCTTCATATGCGTGTAATAACACTTGATTGTCCGCCTTATTTTTACCTCACATAGTGTTTATCGTTGCTTTGAAATGATTGTACATAACCCTGTCTGATCTCCTTTTGGAGTTTTTACTGAGTACGAAGCACCTAGTTAAAGGTCACCTTGGCTGACAGGCGTATTGAGTGACAGAGTCTGGTGTCAATAGCAGGGATATATGTCATCCTTCAACAACACAAGCCCCTCCCCGATTCCTCCCACCCGCCTCTCAACCTGTCTTCAGTGGTTGTTCATTGTAAATGAAGGTCAGCATGATTTAGCCTTCAGCCTCCTCATACATGTTTAATAGTGTGTATATGCTTGTGTGCATGCACCCTACATGTAAGTATGGTCAATAGTTGTAGAAATGAGCACTTCTTCGCTTCGCACACATCTAATATTCATGCTTTGTACATGCCCCAATAGTCCAAAGCATCAGTTGTTGTTGTCAGGAGCACTTCTTGTCAAATATGATGTTGCGGTACAAAGGATACCTTGATGATGGTCTACAGTAGGAGGAGCCAGCGGGTGGTCCAATTACTAGGCCTCATAATGAGAGGAACGAGCTTTATGAAGCACAATGATTGACAAGTTTGTATAGCAGAACTTTGCTCGTATTATGGTGAAGAATTGAATCTATAGGGTGCACATTACAATTTCATGCAGTGGTGAAGTAAGCTTGGAAAGGCTGCAGACACATTCTGAATTATTGATTCAACTGAAAGGAAATCTGAGATCCAATGTATGAAAAACTAATGTCAAACCCAAGTGGTTGATGTTTAACACTTATATAGAAATGTCATGGTTTGCTTGAAATTTGATCAGTGAACTTGTACTTTATAAGACGGCATTGGAATAAGTAAACAATACCTGTCGTGTTTTAGTTTCTTGTGTTTAAACACAATGTTAGGGGTTAGTTTTTGCTACATTAATCCTTGTAAGAAATTAAATATGAAAGTCCTTTTTGTTTTGGGGCTGTTTCCTCAGCCTTATAATTAATTCTGCTATAACGACGTGGTTGTAATTAAATGCAACATGTCACTTAAGGCCACTGCTGATGTTCACCACCCACACTGCCCTTACATTTCACCAGAATTCTATGTACTATTGACGTTTACACTGATTGATACTGTATGTCAAATTTAGGGACAAGATTTATTGTGCTACTGGTGAGAACACAAGACAGCCTCTTGCTAGCGTCTCCTAAAAGTTCTATAATTTACCACACAAACATACCTACATGAAAACTTTTTTTAACTTTTTGCCTATGAGTGTTCTTAAATTCTATAAAAAAAAACAAAAAAAAAACAACATTTATATTTTAAGAGTCAACTAGAAGGGCATTCAGAGTGTACAGACCTTCTACAAGGCCAATAGTCAGCTCTCGTAAACTTAAAATAAACTGCTATTTATATTGTAGCAAAAAACTAAATCGTAATTCTTCAGTTTGTGGTAGTGTCTTTATTTATTAATTTATATATTTTTAGTTTAATTCTGACTCTTAGTACTCACTCACTAATGCAGACCTTTTTCTAAAAATACTTTTTCTAAAAATGGTCAAACTAATTGGTCTGTTCACTAAGCCATTTGGCTGCAGGCAGAGATAAGGAAAGCACATTTCAAAGATGAAGATACAAATGTCTACTTTTGTGTGTTTTTGCTCAAATGTGTCAGGGCTGACTGATCACAGCAGGCACACAAAAAATGTAAAGTATCCATTTGTAACAGCTAGGGCTAAAGACACTATTAATCCTTTTATTAATCCATTATTGTCTTTTCAGATTGACATTCATTACACAAACCAGTGATGAGCATATACCAGTCAGAGTGCGGTTGTTTACAGAGGTTAACCTGAGGCTTTCCTCTGGGGTAAGGAAACTGTCAAAAAGGTTTGTGTGCGTAAGCTAAAAATGCATTGTATTCTATAGTTGTGCAAAAAAAACAAATATTAGTAAACTCTTGAATGAGTTCAGTCATACATAAAATGTGTTGTGTGTATTTTATTGTTTTGACATCAAGAATTACAAAGATAAAATGCAATATTACAATTGCACTTTCTCCATCATGAATACAAATTCACTAATGTGACTCAACTGTCAAAAATGTGTCAACACTTCAGAGAATTTATTTATCGAGCAGAAGTTGCATCAATTTCACAAACAGCAGGACTTGAGATACAGTCTGCGCATATCGAGGCACTGGGATGGATTCTGCAGCAGGTGCCCTTGACCCCACTGGTGCTGTGAGTGCCGCATGTATGGTCCAAAGCACCAAGGTTCCTTAGCTAACAGTCCAATGTAACTGATAGGAAATCAGGGCATGAAGAGTATGTAAAAACACTATGTAGCAGCGCATTAGCCAGCTACACTGGAAACTATGATATACCTCAGCTCCAACAAGCACTTCACATGTATTTTACTTATAAGCTGCATGGGAATATGCCTGGTCAGTTGAAATATGCTACTAATATTGTTGGCATATTGCGCAACACTCAGGGCAGCTCCTGCAGATTCCATGCCAGTGCCTCAATATGCGCCCACTGTTTCTCAACTCCTGTGCAATAGATATATCTTCTGTTTGATAAAAATGCCTGTAAAGCGGTGATGTATTTTTTACACTACAGTCACATTGGTAAATTCATATTCATGATGGATAAAGCACAATCGTGAAGTTGTATTTCATGTGTTTAATTCTTGATGTCAAATCATTTTCATTATTATTTGGACAGATAAAATACACACAATATATTTTATGGACTAATGAAATTATTCAAAAGTTTGCAAATGTCTCTTTTTTGCACAACTGTAGAAGAATATGCACACAAATCCTTTTGACAGTTTCCTTACCCTGTACTTTCCACTGTCAAAAGAAAGTGAAAAACTATCACAGGATCCTTCAGGCTTTTTATGTATCTGCTTCAAAACACAGGGTCATGCTCTACCCATTCTGCCAAACTTTGAGAAAGTCAGAGTAGTAGTTTGTATAGACAAACAGGAGTGGAACCTCTTTCACAGATATAAATATCAGCAATATTTTCAACTTTCAAATCAATGATTAATGATTATGTACAGACTGGATTTCTACAGAGTAAAAAAGGTAATATGTATAGAAAAATGTGCTATAACTTATATAACTATAACTTCAAATACTGTGTTTCTGCAGGAGACCCATGAGAGGTTTCCAAAACTGGGCCAGATGGAGGCCTGGGAGGAGTTAGGCAGTGGGGAAACAGAGGGCAGCACCACAGACTGCGATGATGAGGATGGATGTCAAGCCTCAGGAGATGGTCAAGAAAGGATGTGTAAGTACTTTGTGCACAGATGAATACATATACACTCCAAAAAGTTTCTGTATTGTGTTTTTCCTGTAACCCATAAAGACCCAGAGCCACTTTTATGGCAGGTCCCAAATCTATTTAACCTTTTCTTAAGCAATTTATCACTATTAATTATAATATCCTGTGTATTTTGGGGGGGGGTTCAGTCAATATCAACAATTTTCCTATATTTAATTCTCTGATCTTGTAGATGTTCATAAAAGCTCAGATTACAGTTAGAGTTATTGTATCAAAAATAGAGAAAAGTGACAAAAACATAACTTTACTTTACTAAATGTAAAAGTAAATGTCTCCATTCACTGTCATTGATCCAACTCTATGGGTTTTACTGGTGAATCAATGTTACAGAAGATGACAGTATTTCCACGTTCACTACGGAGCCTCTGAACCTCTAAATAGCTCATATCTGATGACCATGAAAAGATGACAAATTGTATTTTACACCAATTATTTACATGTTTTGATAGGATTAGTGCATCCACAGGTATTAAACAGTTTAGATCAGTAGATCCTTTTGGTTATCACAGCAGGTTTAGGTCTTTATGGGTTAATTATAATGTCTGCAAAAGCAAAAATCAAACAGATTTATTGTCACACTGTTCTGTTCCGCTAACAAATTCTATCTAAGTAACAATAACTGTCCTGATTCATAATATCACAGTTCTATTTTTATTTGTTTTGCACAATTCATCTCATTATGTATGGTGTATGACAAAGGACAAATCTGTCTCACGGTGTTTTATTCTTATCTCCATCACAGTCAGCCATGAGCTGCTTTGTGAGACTTTCTACACAGTTGCTCTTCCTTCCACCTCCTACATGGCAAAGGAAATCTACTTTAAAACACATTTTCACATTTTGCCATCTTTACCTACTGTGTCTCCTTGAGGTTCTTCACATCTTGAGACAAAAGCCAGTCTGCTTCAGCAAACACGCACGCACACATACATGAGTACATTGAGGCGGCAGTGAGGAGGTGTTTGTGTTTGTTTTGGCTTTGATGAGATTCATTTGATCTTCTGCAGAAGCTTCGCATTAATCATACCTAATTATCATGTTGTTGTTTTTTTCCACCTACACAATATAACAAACGAGTCTCATGTGAGGCTTTGTCTTACTAGCATGGAGGATCTTAAAGAGCAGAAAATGCACTCATCCGTGCACAAAATCGCAGCAGGTGAAGGAAATTATTACAGACAAGCGCAATAAAAATAAGTACAGCAAAAACACAATGTAGATCAAGCTAGTGACGAGATTCATGCTTGGGAAAACTGAGCCATTTTGGCATTTTCATAAGACTGCAAAAATGACAAACACTGATTCAGCACTCTTTCAGGCTAACACATCTTCATATATATCAGCAACTTCAAAAAATAAAATAGTTTAACGCAAATGCATATAGATGGACACATAAATAGATCATATAAGCATGCAGAAAAATACAACAAGAGTGTCTTATTTGCATAGGAATTCATTATAACCATAATTTTAAGGCCAAGGACACCAAGTTCATGTACAGTAAGTTCTATCCTGTCAATTCATGTTTGCTTCTTCCAATAAAATAATAGCATGATTATTAGAACAAGCTTGTTTAAAACAAAACAAAAAAAAGCTGCTTATCACAAAACAATGGGCCATAACATAGGGTTATTTTTTTCATTTGTTCAGTGAGTGAATAAAATCGTACCTGTGTCGCATGCACTCCGCTCGATGCTTTCTTAAATATCTATTTACAGCAAGGTTTATGTCTGCAGTTTAAAGCAAACAGCAAATTGTCAGTGCAGATTTGAGCACATCATCCAAAATGTTTATATGAGGTATTATACAGATATAACACAGCAATTTATTCACCTTATATTCAGTACAGTGCTGAGCAGATATAAGACATTGACATTCAAAAGGTGACAATGGTCAGTATGATTAAATATGAACACTACTCTGCCTGTTTTAAAGCAGGATAAGTCCACCCACCTCAAAATACAACTAACACACCAATCAATAGCAATTACATTCCCAACTACACACTGCTGTGAACAGGTCATTTCAACCCTGCTGCTTGTTGTGATGTGGGTAGAACATGCCATCCTTTCTTAGAGCACCAGCAGTATCACTACAGCAGGGCATAATCAATCAAAACCACTGTCTGAGATTTACAGAACAAACCCCATTAGTCTGTCCTCCAAGTATAAATCCATACCCTAGTGAGCTCTGTTGCCTATTCAACTGTCCTTTAGGTTTCAAAAGAATATTTATCATCCAGTAACAAAAGCTCACTGCTCAGAGACATGATTGGCCTATTGGTATATCGAAAAAAATAAATAAATTTTTTTGCTTTAAGCTCGCCATTTGACATTTTGTGTCATTGTACTTCTTTGCCTCTTGACATTTTGTGATTACAGTTCATGCAGGAGGCAAATTTATTCCTTTATTTGTTGAGCAGCTTGGTCACTCAGTTGTTTGCTTTAGCTGAGATATTTGTAAAAGTGTTGTCTAAGGGGAATCAGTTGCATTTTTAGTGGTTGTTGAAACCTGAATGATTATGATTTCTTTCGGCTTTTCACTTTCGGGGTCGGAATCACCTTCGCATATTGATTTGGCAAAAAAGTTTTTCCATCGGATGCCCTTCCTGACACAACTGGGCTTGGGCCCGGCACAATGAGACTTACACCCCCTTGTGGCTATTGGGATGTATAGCGCAAAGAACTTTTCCCAAGGGATCACCTGGGTCTCAAACTGGACATCTTCCACGCCAAAGTCAGCGGCGTTAACCACTGAGATACGTTTGTCTGAAAATCTGAATCTGTCTGGAAAAAAAAAAAAAAAAAACTTCAAGAATATTACTGAGCCACAGACTATATCTGAAGTCACCCAGAAAGTACTTCCATCAAATATGACAATAAAAAAAGTGTAATTCTCTTTCTCTTTTTCACCAAATATTGGTGGATGTGTTATCCAAACAGTCACTTTGACATCTGTTGAAGAGTCTTAATCCTTATGAGAAGTAATGTGTGGTAATGGTTCGAAGCTTATTTTACTTTCCATCTGTGTGTGCATTTGTTTGCATCTGCGGAACTGTGGCAGAGCTCCCAAGGTTCATGTTAAAAGGGGGCATGACCGCCTGCTGTTCTGCTAAGAGAGACTTCATTACCAAGCTAATGAACAGTGCTAATCTGCAGAGAACGGACTCACTGTCTCTATCATTGCTCTGATTTGATGGAGTTGCAGAAAATCCTATTGTGGACATGAATACTGTATGTCTCAGTTTTTTCTGATTATAAAATGCTCTCAAGGAGATTCAGTCCAATACATAAAAGGGTCCAGAGGTGTGTATGTGTGTATAAAAAAAACTATATATTATAAAGCAAAGTAGAGAGTTTAAAAGCCACATTATTTTGTCAACAATTTGATTCTACGATGTCACGCCTGATAGTTCTGGTCCTGCTTCTCTTGCTTACGGACATGCTAGTGCTAGTGTACTTTTTGTGGTAACCAAACAAGGTCTGATTTCATACAAACTGCCATAACCACAGCTTTTAACAGTAAAATAAAACTGTGAATATTTAATAGTTGTATCTTTGCTTTAAGCTATGAGAGCGTCTTCTGTTGTACATTTTGTGCCATGACTATGGATTATAAACTGTTTTATCTGAGGAACACTTGTGTGTACTTCTTCCAGAGGAGCTATTCATTTGTAGTTAGCTCATTAGTATATTAATCTCCAAAAGACCAACTGTGGCACACTAGACCACCATTTGTACATTAGGAAGAGAGGGGAAACTCTAAGCAACAGTGTTGGAAACAACATCAGCCCAAGAACTTACAGTTTTGAAGTGTATGTACTAGGTTCTGTTCTTCATTTGGAATTACTGTTTAGAGTGGCTCTACTACACTAAATGTATTCATGTTTTAACCCCAATTTAAAGAACTTAACATTAACCCATAAAGACCCAGACACCCACAACAACCACAACCATCTACTGATAACATTTTTTATTTTAATTAATCCATAAAGATCCAAACAGCCAGTGGTGACCAAAATCATCTACCAGTCAAAATGTTTAATAACTTCTGAACCTTTAATCCTATCAATAATTGGTGTAAAACATAGTTCCTCATCTTTTCATGGTCATCAGACATGACCCATTTGGACATTCAAAGGCTCCATGTAGTTACCATAGAAACACCGTCAGCTTCTACAATATTTATTCATCAGTAAAACCCATGGAGTTGGATCAATGGCAGCAGATGAAAACACTAAGTTTATGATCATATAATGAGAGATTTTTACTGAAAAAGTCACTTTTTCTTCAGTTTTCTCTGGTTTTGATGCATGTACCCTCAACTGTAATTTGAGATTTAATGAACATCTACATGATCACGGAATTAAATGTTGGAAAATACTGAATTTTCACTGAAAAAAACCCACAAAATTCAGAGAATAATATTATAATAAATTGTAACAAAGCACTTAAGGATGGTTAAATAGAGAGAAAAACTCATTTGGGAACTGCCACTAATGTCACACTGGATCGTAATGCGTTAAAGCAGTTAGAACCATCTTGACCAGTTAAACGTTAATGCATACAGTGAGAGAGCAGTCATGACATCAGCAGTGAGCCAGATCCACTTCAGTACAGTATGTGATATACATTATACCAGGTGTGCTATAGTCCTAGAATTCTGATTTAAGTACGACATGTTCTTCTAATTGAGAATTTTTTTAAACGTTCTTGATACTTCACTTGGAAATTGTTCTAAATCCTTTTTTGGATCCATGTGGTGTTGTATCCAGCAGTGTTAGTCTATTTTTTTTTTTTTTATTTCCCTTTAACTATAAAACTATTCTTCATTTTCACAAACTGTGAAATACTATACTACTATACTAATACCAACCTGGAGGCCAAAATGAAGCTGTCTTCCAATGCCTGCCAGTTATTTTACCAAGTTTATTTAGCTAAAGTGCAGTAGAAGACACTCACTGCCAAGGAGATTACTCAGGGTTATGCTTCAACAGTCCCTTCTGAGAACAAAAGCTCAGATACATATTCATTTATTTATTCTTCTAGCGATGCTGTACAAGTAAATACAAATCACAGCAATAGACTCATTTAAACTATAGCAGTTGAGGACCTGGCACTGGAATCATGTTTAGGATCAGATTTAAATATAGTAAGATATTGTACTAATATTTCCACAACATCTCTGTCACTCCATAGCGGCAGAAATCAATGGCCGTCAGTTAGCTAACATTAGCTGATTAGCCACATCTTGTAACAATGAAGAATTTCTTGTCAGTCACTTCCAAAACAACAGCAGCACTAATAATCTATTCAGATGTAAAATACAGAACTGCCTACTTTTGGGCCGAGACTTCTCTGGTCTTAATACAGTGGTGAGTGCTGCATATGTACTGCAACCACAACTTATCACATATCTTTGTATTAATTATTTTTAGAGGTGATATAAATATTTGTGGCTTAAAACAGACGTTAAATTGAACTGTTTTTGCCTTCCAGGGCCCAGACCGTTCATATGAGTGAAAACTATGAATAGTTGAGTTTACTTTGTCTTTTTGTGAAGGTGTGACTTTTATGCAGCTCCACCTTTTGTCAGTTGCAATATAACATTGTTTCTGGATATGTTCGTGCAAGGCTTGAGAAGACAAAAGTAAAAGGCTAAAAAAAATAGCAAGTTATCCTTTATTGTTTCCTCCTCAAAGGAAGAGAAGTATGTACGTGGATGAACCCTTCATCTGATTGGTCCACAGGGATGCGCAGCAAAAAAAACATTTATTGCAAAGTCAGGAAAGTACAGTTCTCTTTTGGTAACAAACGCCATCTGTCAGGAACACGTTTGAGCTCATCAAGAAAAGAAAGACACTGCCAGCATTGCTCATTTGTTCTGCCTTTCAGTAGCTAAACCTGTCTGTTAGCATGAAGCCATGAGCAGTGATTGCTCTGTTTCAGCATCCTGTTCCAGATCATAATTATCTAAATGTGAAAACATCACTGTTTGACAGGATGACAGGTATATGGTGCTGCCTTGTATGTCATTGTTATGGAACAGGTAGCTGTGTATCTACACCATGCATGTATGAGTGCTCATCCCTCTGTATAAACCAGATGACAAGATAAGTTATCTCTGAACACTGTCAAATCCTCAGCTGATAGTTTTGTGGTCATTTTGGGCTATGGATGTTTTCTCTGTATTTCCAAACAGATATGCACATATGCACACATTCACATGAATAACAAGGTATGTCTAAGTGGTTCTAGAAGGAAGGCCCACATCAGCAGATTCTGAATTCAAGGCTGAAATATGCCACAGCAAAATCTGTGCTCCCCATCCATCAATGCCCAATGTTATTAGTGTGTGTTTCACATACACACATACTATAAATGTATTCCATGGCTGTATACATCACACTGAAATTCTATAAAAATGTTGTTTCTTTCACTGAAATGTCCAGAAGACCTGGTCATACTCGAAAGATAATGCATTTTCATATTTGTTCCAAGCCAAATTTGATAGTGTGAAACTCCCCACAGGGTACGGAGTAGATCACACAGCCAGCCTTCGTTCTGACCAAAAAAGTGGTCTTGGTTTGGCTCAAACTAAACTGCAGTTCGGTTCATGTATACAGTAATTCCTCGCTATAATGCAGTTCACCTTTCACGGTTTCACTGTATCGCAAATTTTTTTAGTGCAGTTTTTTGGGGTTTTTTGGTTTGTTTTTTACAATATGTTGTGTTCTGCATCCTAATTGGCTAAAGGACGGTAGACCAGTGTCAACAATCTCCACGCCTTGTCTCTGTACAGCTTGCCAAATTTACATTTACAAATTTTCTCCCACAATGTGTACGAAACGTTCTGCACCGGTAATGGCAAAAGGAAAAAGGCGCCCAAAAGGAAGAGGAAGATGTTAACTATGGCAGAAAAAGTTGAACTTCTGGACATGCTGAATGAAGGTAGAAGCTCTGTGGCTGTAGGGCACTATTACAGGATAAATGAATCTTTGGTCCGTTCCATAAAGAGAGAGGAAAGTGACATAAGGATGACAGCAGCAATAAGTTTTAACAAAGATGCAAAAAGACTCCTGCACCACAGCCTTCAGTAGAAAAAGACGCTACAGTAGGAGGAGTCAGGAGGAAGAGGCAATTTCAGAGGAACTGTGAAATATGCCTGAGTCACAATGTGTCCAACCTTATATTGACTATTAAAATTATTATTTTACAGTATTTCTAAAAAATATCATAGTTTCTTTGTAAGAAAACATTTATATTTTTATTTTTAAAATACTTCTTTGATTTCATTCTATAGTACAGTGTTGTATTCTATAATAACTGTAAAAAAAAAAAAATAAAGCTGACTACTTCACAGATTTTGCCTATCGCGGGTTATTTTTAGAATTTAAGCCCTGCGATAAACGAGGATTCACTCTAGTCTGAACACACCCATTCAGGCTCATGGACTAATCACAGGGAATTATACAAGGCTAGCATCACTTAAATAAATGAAGAAGAAAAACAAGTGGAAGACAGAAGAAGTAAGAGAAAAAAATGGGAAGTTAACAACATGCCAACATCAGATATGATATAAAGAGAAAAGAAACCATAGCTGGACTTTGGTGTTAACTTTCAGGTGTGAAAACTGTTTAAATCTGCCTTCATGCACATCAGTCAAGGCTCCTACATTACTGTCTCAATGTCAAAAGGCATAAAGGAAACTTATCAAAGCCTATAAGGCAGTAAAGGTGTAGCAACCATTTTCTCTGGCAGGAGAAGGTACATTCTTGATGTGAATGGTTGCGTGGGCAGGATATGGCCATCCTACATTCGTGTTAGCAGGATTACATTAGATCGATTCCAAACTCGCTATAGCCTGCTGTTGCCCTGCACCATGCACGCACCTACCTTTCATGTCTGAAAACTTGCAAAATGGAGCAAAAAAAAGAGGATCAAGGGAGAAGTGCTGTGATTTCAGTCTGAGAGCGGACACGAGGTCATGGGTGGAGATGGGGACAGAAAAGATTTTAGATCAGTATGATTACAACATACATGCTATGTTTCAATTTAACGTGAGAGAGAAGGGTTAGCAGGGAGGGTAGGGATTTGTTGCCTGTATGTTCTGCCAGTCAGAGTAGAACTGATACACCCCTTGTTCTTCCTATCCCGGGTCCTGGACTGATCCATGACCTCTTTGGAATGGCGTGTATAGAGGCCGGATGGCCAACAGATGTAGAGGCTGTGTCCTGGTGCGGATATTACCAGTAGGACTGCCATTTCCCTTAGCCTTTCATCTGGAGCTCAACGGCCCAACAGAACTCTGCAGGGCACAGTAGGATTGGAGAAGAAGAAACAAAAGGATCAGCAATGGCTTTGGCTGGGCAGAAAGACGGTCTGCTTTGTAGAAGGATGTAGAAGGAATGAATAACATTGTTAATCAAATATGCAGAGACATCTATTTGTTCTAATGGTACAAAAGAAAAAGTGTAGCCTTTGTAACTTTTCACAGTTTTTTTTTAACTTCTCTGCTTTTTTGGCAGTTGGCATGAATGATATTGTGGAGCTTCAGTATGATCGTCTGTTACCTTTTTAAATTAATGTGAGGAAGATATTTCTCAAGCAACCTAATTAGAGGGATAATCTTAAGACTAAAATGTGCTTAAAAACCTTTGTCAGCACCTGACAGATATTCTGTTTTATGATAATTACAGTATCATACTCTATTGTACTTTATAGACTAGCATTTGTAATCAGATGTCTCGCATATTCCTACATCCATTATACCATCTTCCACTTTTCTTTTCAGTGGTGTCATTTTCATTCTACTTTGGCATATTCTACCCTGTGGTTTTTATGGCACTTTGAGAGCATATTAGCTTGAAGGGCTCCCTTGGCACTTGGTCATCAGAGAAGAATGGTTCTCATTAGCTCACATCATCATTTCAGTCCTAAGCATTATCACTGAGGTCTTTATGATTGAGCCTCTTGAGCACACCTTTGGGACCCTTGTTGCATCTGTAATCTTGTGTGGAAACATGTTATAAACTAAAGGAAGTAGCGAGAAACTAACTGAGAATTCCGTGAAAATGATACCAGTAAATTTGTATTTTGTATGGCTGCTATGGCGTTTACTGGCTGACAAATGTGGAATGCTCCTGACTCAGTGCTGTGATACCATAGCCACATAAAAGTCTTAACTACAGTACCAGAAAAAGAGCTGTTATTCACAAATCTAACAAGAAATCCCTATAATGTGCAGGTTTCCAGGCTGTAAATAGTACTTTAAAGATAGTTAAAGATGGTGTCCAGACTAATAAACTGTTTTTTATTGAAACCTGCAAATTCAGTGGATATGACTTGAATTTTATTGTGTGCATAACACAGTTGCACATGTCGCTTCCACTCCTGCCTCCTATTAGTCCTAGACCAAATGTTAAGGATATCATTGGGAACAGATTTAATCAGCACGCAGAGCGTTTACTGACACACTATTTCGCTGGCTACTGAAGCTAACAGGCCAGTGCAAAGCTTTGCACCAACTTTGCGATGGCCCCAGTTTATTACAGCTGCTCCATTAATGCCTGTAGCCAGGATTTGCTGTGGGGGGTTCATGTAGAGATTGGCTGGGAAGGTGGGATGGGTTGTTAGAATGACCCCCTTGACTCTCTTTACTTGCCTGGAGCCCTGTTTTGGCTACTAACACAGAAACTGGCATTCCTGCTGTAACACAGTACTAAGCAAATAAAGGCAGACATTCCATTGATATTGAAAAATACAGTGGGAGGATAAGCGGGGATGAGTCCGATCCTCTTTGTCTTAGCCATGCCCGGTATGCACTTGGAAATACAAATTAGGTGTGGGGAGAAGGAGAGAGCACACAGAAAGACTTGGGCTAGGATCAGTCATTGGTACATGTATTTCTAACGAAAGATGTGAACTTTTGTTTTACAGACAAACGAGCAGTTTCTAAAGCAAACTATCCACTTTAGATAGTGGAAGAGCATTAGCATTGCATGAATGGTTAGATAATCTAGGTCTGTAGCATTGAGCCAGTTTTTGTATCGACTACCTGCAGTGTGGGTCTGTGCGCAGGCCTGTGTATGTGAATGTATCAAAGTGACACGCATGCACAAGTCACTTCATTAAAGGTCTATCTTATTGACCAGCGGTGAAAGCAACAAAGCCCTTGTGCCTTATCCATAATTGATGTGGCAATTAGAGCTGGACTTGGGACAAACTTAGGGCCTTAGGACTGAGCAGCAGCTGACCTCTCGTTGTTTCGCACTGATTGAGGATCAGGCACAAAGGGCCAAAACAGTGTACATATTGCAGATTTCTTAGTAATTTGATTCTAAAACTGCAGCTTGTTACGCAACCAAGAGTTTACATCAAAGTATTTGACTCGCCCCCACAAAATCAAACATTTATAACATCACTGGAACTATTTTTTTCTAACCGTCAGAGATTTCTGAAAACACTTTGAAGTTGAAAAGGCAAGTATCTCATAGATTAGATAAACTCAGAGGAGACTGGTCACATGGAGAAACACAAGGCTGCATCTTACTTTCGTGTGGGCTCTGGTTGTACTTGGTGTCATCATGTTGGTGGCACCATAGTGACAATTTACACACACCAAAGCCTCTTTTCTGTGCTTAAGCTCTAACAGTCAGACAGTCACTCGAACAGCAACAGCAAGTTCTGAAGCACTGAATGTCTCATTGCATTCTTGACTCTCCAGGCAAGTCTAGATGATGTGTAGAGAGAGAGAGTGAGAGAGAGTGAGAGTCAGGACAGATGAAAGCATTTATCTTGAGACTGTACTGATTGGCTGATTCCAGTGGGCAAAAGGAAGGATCCATGTGTGAAATACTATGTCTTCAGTGCTACCTGATTTCTGATGTGCACTTCCTCTCAAGTGTAATAGTTTGCGACAATGTATATATGTGTGTTTGTGTGTGAGGGAGAGAACAGGAATGTGAATCCACCCTTCCATCCTTCATGCTTGTCTGTCTACAAGGACACCCTGACACCTGCCAGTGTAATAAGGCATCTGTTGGATGAACACACACAGGTGTAGTGCGAGGTGTGTGTCTGAACATTGATATCATTCAAATGACTAGTGGGATACATCATGTGTCCCTCAATGCGACCTGACTGCCAATTTCCCGCTGCATGATGTCAGCTCCCCCTCACTTTCACTTCACTTTTGATACCCAATATTTAATTTATTTTCAACTGCAGTCCACCGCTCAATATAACTGATCACCATAAAAGTTTGTTATTCTCGTATCATCTGTACTTTCTGACTTGACCTCAAGGTGGTTTTGTGGGTTGCAGTATCTGCTTGTCATTTTCTAGTCTAAACAGTCAACAACTGTGGAGTCTGTATGCTCGTTTATTGTAGATTTTTCTTATTAGTGAGACATGAGCTATCGATCAGAAGGGACTAAATTCAGTGGACAGTACAGATTTCCATAATCTGTGTTTTACATGAAGTAGTAGTTTTTGTGTCTCCAATTGATCCATTTACAGCAGAGCATCATTTCCCCTGAGCTGAACAGCACAGATAAAGGGCTGACAAATGAAATATAAAGTGTTAAAAACTGAAATGCCTTATAAACCATTTGGTGTATATTCTGTATCAGGGGAATCCATAAAGATTCAGTTTGGAAAATGCAGTGGGAAGTAACATGCAAACATTAGCCAACCGACGTGTTTCTTTTTCAACCACTTTATCTGGTCTTCATTGTCAAATGTAAAGTGATAGAATGACAATTAGGGATGTTTTAGGGACTCAGGGATACAGTACTGCAGAAGGAGTTAATATTACAGCGTCAGTGCAATAGCATAAAATGACATAGTACAATATTGACTAGAAAGAGTAGATTGAGTTTGTTCAACTCCATCCACTTGCACCAAGATCACATAGTAAAACTGACAATTGTGTCTGATCAGTCGGTGGTCTATAGTGTTTTCATACCACAATTTGGTATCACCTCAGTGTGGAAGGCCATCAAGCTGAGGCAGAATCCTTAGAACCTCAAACACTGAAGTGAGGCCAGAAATGAACCTGGTACAGTTCACGACTTGAATGTATTTAATTTTCATTTCTTTTATTTACTACTTCATTTAACAGGGACATGGTACATTCATTCACATTGCGGTTGTTTGGTTGGTTGGTTGGTCGGTTGGTTGGTAATGGCCATATGAGACTGATGAGGTGTTTAACTGTGCTCTTGTATAGACTTGCTCTTGTATAGACTGTTTTTTTCTTCAGGATCCCCCTCCATCTTGAGGGTATGCCACATTGACTGGTGGAGGTCACTGTCCTCCCAGGGCCCCTTTTGCCTATTTGTTTCTATCTGTATGTGTTTGTGTGGGTGTATATGGGAGTAAATCTTCATCTTGCCAAAGCCTAATAGTCTTATACAGCCAAGAACTGCACTGGACAGATTCCACTGCACTGATCCCTACTCTGGAGTTGTCATGCAGCCGTGCCCGTTGCTAGGTTAGCTGCAGGCTAGGATGTGTAGCCCGCTGTATTTTTGTCTCTTTTGCCCCTTGAGTGGCCTTCCAGAGACCCCCATACCAGTCCTGGATTCCCTATACAGGTTGCCTGTGAACCAGGGGGACTGTTCCCAGAAAACTGTGTGTGTGTGCGTGGGTCCGTGTGTGCGCGCTTGTGTGTGTGTGTCCAATATCAGTGTTTTACTTTGAATACAAAATAGGGAGATTAGTTTAAAGGGATGAGGAGCCCCTGCCTGACATGGAACCACATAAAGACGGAGTTGTGGACAAAAACAGCACAAAGATGGATGGGCAGTAGTGAAGTGTGTGAAAAGCATCCTCCCCTTTCCCCTGCCTTCTGACCTCGTCCCCTTTTGTAAGAGAGCATATGTGAAAAAAAGATAAGGAAATATTGTAAATACTCAGAAAGGTAAACGTGTTTGTGTGAGACACAGAAAGAGAAGCCTTAAAATAAGATAGTGACCCAGAGAGTTTTAGCATTCTCCAGCTGTACCAAACAGTGTCAGGACAGCCATGATCCATAGCCACCAAGGGGAGCATCAGTCTTGTATTAGTCTCCTAACGTCTGATCTGAGACAGACTGATAGCTCTGAGTTTTACTAATCGTGGCTTTACCCAAGTATAAAACCACGCTGTTTACTTGGTTGTTCATGAGTATCTGTTGTGATTTGTCTGAAGATTATCCTCAGCCTCACTTTATTCTCATAACACTACTACATTTTACATCATTGGTTATGTCCTGAAAAAAGGGGAATTGGACAATTATGCTATGAGGCTGATGTTATGTTAGTATTTAAATTTTGCCATGATATTTTTGCAGTGAATAAGTATGACTAAATCACCATCTCTATATGTGTGTGAGAGAGACTACTTTAAAATTCTTCTGTTTTTTCTTTCTAATAAAATACAACATCTACATTATGAAATGTCTCAATATCACTGGATTGAAGAAGGGGGAAAATTTATTTAAAAAATTGCTGAATAACTATTCAGGAACTGCAGATAAAAGAGCATTGAAGGAAACTAAAACTCAATTAATATCAGCAGTGTCTCAACCACAAAAGTATGTTTTCAGGAGGCACTTAAAAGAGGTTGAGTAATTTCCTTGGTAAGATTAGATTTTTAGATTTCAAAGGTTTCATTACAGTAGTTGTGATTAATTTAGAAAATCTTAAATCCTTTACACAGTGGGCAGAGCTATAAGGATATTTTTTTATATGATTTGGTATTCATGTAGTATATTAACACTGATATGAAATAATTTAAACTATGAGTCACACTTGAATTGGTCTTGAAGCTAGAGCAAATTCAAGCCCACGGGTCTAGTCCACACTTAAACAGCTTTTCTTTTTTTCTAGTTACCTTGTGTTTAAATGCATGTGGCATGCAAATGATTTGTTTTTGTGCACCTTATGTCCTTTGTTTGATCTGCCAGTGGGGTTAGGGTTATCACTGCATATTGGTTTTACATGTTTTTTGTTATTATGTTTACATTGTCTTTCTGTGTGTTCATGCGGGCAGATCCCTGATTTCCACTGGGTCTCACTGTATCCTATTTCAGCTCCCGTACATAGTTCCAGTGTTTCCATGGTGCATGGTGCATGTTTGAAGCTCCCCCAGAACCAGCTCTGTGCTCTGCTTCACTTGAAATACACAAGTCGATTTTCTGATGGATGCGGTAACAAGCGGCACATAGCAGATGAGATGAACAGAAACTTAGACACACAAATGGCGTAGAGAATCTAGTCTTAAAGTGAGACTCTCAATCATGTAAAATTACTGTACCAAAAATATTGATATGAAATAATAATGTGGATGAATGCATTTTTAACAACAGCTGCAAATATTTGATCCGTGCCATTCATTCTATTTAACTGTATTAACAGCAGGGAAATAAAAACACACCACAAAAATCATATAAAAACGACTAAGGCTCTGTGCAGACAGCATGTCTCAATGCACAATTTGGATTTTTTGGTGAAATCTGATTTTTTTTTTTTTTTTTTGTGCTCATTCATATTACACATCAGATGCAACTTCTATCAGTTTTGGGTATGAATTGAATGTGACCCTAAAGTGACCTGTATGTGACCCGAAAAAGCTCCTGACATGATGTGACCACGCAGGCATGCACTATGTTTATGGAAATATGTTTTTCCCACCGCTCATCTTCCTGGGATGCAGAATTGTGACGTTTCATTGACGTGAAGGTCAAATAAATGTGACCTGGCCGTTCAGACGGATGTAACATTGCAAATTATTGGATACGTATCCAATTTAGGACCACATATGAAAGTGGTCTGGGTCAAATTTGAATAAATCAGATTTGTGCTGTTTAAACTGTCTTTGACAGATCGGATATATGTTACATATGGGGAGAAAAAAATGTGGATTTGGGCCACATTTGCCTGCAGTCTGAACATAACTTAAATCAGGAGATCAGACAGATGAAAGATTCTTCTGAACTGTCCTGGTGTGGATTGGAGTCAGAGCTGAACCATATAGGAGGTCATAACATAGTGTAGTTGCTCAAGGATATGTTTTTTTTTTTTTCTTTACTGTGTTTGAATGTTATGAATGTACATAAATGGATTCTATACTAACATGTATGTGCCTGCATTTACAAAGTGGGAAAAAAAAAACATACCTAAGGTCACCTTTTCTAATGAAACCACCCTGTAAGGCTGCCTTGTCAAAATCCAAGCTCCTTCAGTGCACTACTGCCCCCCACGCATCCGTCTCTCATCTAATGCTTGGCAGGGACCCCCAAGGTCAAGGCAGGGTTGTGAGTGAAGACACAGGAAGATGGTAAGAATGAGAGGTCAAGCAAAACACCGATCACCACCCACCTCTCCAGATATGCCCTTTAACAAACCTTTACCTTCTTTGTATTGTGCAGAGAATGTAGAGCAGCGGAAACTGCCACAGGTACTTTAAAGACCACAATAAACAAGCCTTTTGATTGTACTTGTTATTAAGTACCATGGTCCAAAAAGGGCAGCTTAGCTTTCAGCCTGAGTTAGGTGTTTATATTGTGTGTGTTCTAATTCAATGAATTATAATAGAAGAGAATACTGAATGGTGATTGTATGGTATATTTGTAATGACTGCATCAAGTCAGTGCTTGAATACAACCTTGTCATCTTGAGAGCACATATTATGGCAACTTGCTAAGTCACCTTATACAAGGGCGCCATTCCACACTGGATTACAGCTCTGGAGCCAGTATTTAGGCCAGAGATTCATGTAGACTTGAACAACACAAATACAGTAACGCACACAGGCATACGCAACTTAAAAATCCCCGTGTTCACTGACAGGTTTTGTCCTTAAATCAACTTTGTTTTGCTGCACTAGAGTGACTCATATCAAAGAATGCAAATATTTGTGTTAGCAGAGAGTAAAGATGCCGTGTGTCCTTAGGTATTGCGCATGTATACTTTAAATGTGTGTATTCTTGTTAGGGTATGACGTATGCAGAAAAACAGACAAAATCTTATCAGCGGGAGACAGAAGGAGGATTGTTTGGGAACAGTTTGCTTCTTTTCTTTGCATAGGTTTGAGAGTCTAATCTGTGCACCAGCAGTGGCTGTATGCTGGCAACCCCAAAAACAAACACACACACACACAAAAAAACAACAAAAAAAAACAAAACAAACACAAGCATTTGAGAGGATGGAGGAAGATGGAGATGGGGGACAGTAGCGGTAGAATTGCTCAAAGAAACACCACGCAATTTTTCTGTTACTCCAAACATTTTTAAAGGAGTGACGACTAAGGCATTTGTTATTCCTCCCACTCACCTTCCAACCCCCCCTCTCTCCCTCCCTTCACATCCTTCCTGCTTTTGGCTAAAGTTCCAGGTCCACCTCTTCTTCGGTGCAGTGGCTTGTTAGATGCAGCTGTTGTTGCTCTGTGGCTAGTGGGAAATGGATGCTCCCCCCAAACACACAATCTGCCCATCTGGAGAGGCATTAGCAGCAAAGGACATGATGAACCGTTTCTCACACGCTTAGCCAGAAGCACCGAGGTCATCAAAGTACACGAGTCGACAGCCTCATTAACAAGCCGCAGACCTTGGTTGAGCTGTGTTGCTTTGTGTTGAGTTATTAAAGTAAAGCAGGTCGGAGCTGGTGTTTGATAACCAGACCCTTTTCTGACAACCTGACATTGTCTTCTTTCATTTCACTGACCCTGTCCACTGCAGCCACTCGTGACAAATAACAGATAACACCACTTTTTTTTTTTTTTTTTACTACACACACACACATTCACTTATCTAGTCGTTGTTTTCTTCACACACATCATCTGGAGTTTTATAAGCATTTTTGGAGTCCATTTGCTTCACCATCACACTGGAAACTGGGCTGTTTGTTGCTTCTACCTTGACGTCATCTTCCTTTTCTTCTTCCGTTCTTGTTTTTTGCTTGTTCTCCTGTCTTCTCCCCCACCATATTTTGGGGATTTACACATGAGCCAGCTTATGAAGAGAGGCTTATCCGCTAACATTGTCTCATTATGACAACAACAACACATTCCATTGTCATCCTGCCCTCTTGCTTTTTCATTACATTGTGCCTCAGTGTTTATTTTCTTACAGGGAATTAACTGTTTCATTGCATCACTTTAAAGTTTGTGCTTTTGTTTGCCTTCACGAGTTAATAATAATTATTACATGTCAAAAAATATTCTAAATGAAAATAAAATGATAACAATAAAAAAGGGCAAACATAGTTATTATCTTCTTAAGTCCTAAGAGTTAATTTTCCACACTCTCTGAAACATTGCAAAAATCGAAATCTAAAGTGTATTTTTCTCATTTCTAGTCAAAATATCTCACCACACTTAAAATAAGATGTAATCACTTAAAGAATAATATTTCAGTGAAATATAAGAACTTGTTTTTTAGACAATAGATCTTGAAAATCTTATTTCAAGAACTCTTACCAAGATAATTTTCACGGCAGATTTTTTTTGTTTGTTTGAATTAAGCAAAAAAAAAATAAAAAATATGAATTAATTTCTCGAAAATAAGATTTTTAAGATCCATTGTTCAAAAATAATTTCTTACATCTGACTGAAAACATACTCTTTAGGTGAATATGTCTTATTTTAAGTGTGATGCGATATTTTGAATAGAAATGAGAAAAATACACTTTAGATTTTTGCAGTGTGTGTATTGACATCTGAGTGTGTTGGTAATTTTGCTGAAAATTGTACCATATCATATAGGCCAACGTCATGGCAACATCACATGTCTGAAACTGATGATTGAAATAATTTTTATGAAACAAAATACCTATACTCCAACAATAATCTATAGATTTATTTTGGCCTCCTATTTTATTGCCCGTTACATTAATACCACATAAGCAGTTTGGCTTTCATTTTTGTTTAGATGTTACAATATTAATGATATCTTTAAAATAATGCCAGTTTTTCTCATATCAGAGTCTCATCACAGTCAAACAAGCTCATCAACACACATCTATAAAGATCCCAATTTCCATGTACTAATTTGTGTGCGATCTAGAATTCTGCGTGTGGGGTTGAACCGTGGTTTGCGGGTGATTTACAAAGATAACGTGCACAAATTAAAATGGGTGCAAAGTCTTGGTGGCCACCTTATTTAAATGAGGATTTGATGTGATCTACTGGAGACAAAACTGCTCAGGGATACACCAACACTGACGGGGAACAGCGTCTGAAATGATCCAGAGACAAAGAAAGTTTTGTCATAGATGGTATTGCATGACTCATTTAGTCATTTATTTTTCATTTAGGGGGGGTTTGGATTTTCACAGATGAGTAGCTGAAAGATGAATAGTTTTAATAGGAGCTGATTGCCAGCGTTGTAACTTTTATTGCATCCAGTTTGATTTCATTTCAAAGTTTAGAGCGTTCCGACACCATGCATTCTTAAATGAATGTGTATATAAAGATAGCAAAACTGCTGTCTGTTTCATAATTGCTTGTTCTGGCAGGAACCTGCTCCATTAATTAGCCAGTTGTTTAGCCTGCAGTGGAGTTGTATTAATGTTATGCTGGCCCATTCAAATGCTGTTTTCTGACATCTCCCTGATGAGATGCAGCACATTTCCATTGAAACAATAACAAGCATCTGATTTAGGATAAATGATGTCTTTGTCTATTGTCTACTGGAACAACAAAAGCCATTGGCACAAGAAACACTTTCCTCTCTTGAGCCCTGCCTAGCCCCATCCACACATGCATATACAAACCCAAGTGCACAATGGGGATGGGTTGATAAGCATTCTCAGTTTAATGAAAGAATGTATTATTTAGGTTTTAACATTTTGATATGTCGATCCTGTGTGTAACAAGCATCATATCTCTTACTACATCACACACCTGCCTGTTTGACAGCTGAGTCAGAGTTGACAGTTCCAGACATATCAGTCTGTACACACATATAATCATCATAAACATGCCCTATCTTCTTGACAGCTCAAACGGTATTGACACTCAGCTCTTGTGCCATCAGGGTCCTGATAGTTTACCCCTGTCACAACAAACACAGTAATTTTATCCCTCTATCCTGCCTCTGTTTTCTGTTTTTCATTAGCTTTTCCTCAATTTATCCTGTTCATTCAATCAAGGCTTGCAGACATGGTTTACTCTTGCAAAAGGTGAAAATCTCTATCCGACACGTCTACAGTTCGAAAAGGTCTTACGTGTCCATTCCACTTCTGCCAAAAAGCTGTTAAGGAAAGACTATTAGCTGTGTTTGGAACAGATTATTGTGTCTTGCCCTTTACACTTTCCAGACATGGTTTGACAACACATCACTGAAAACAGCACAACCTGCCCTTCGATAATGCACTCAGTAAGAGTGCAGTTGAATGGAACAGAATTAGTAACACTGGGTGTGTGGTGCAACATCTGCGTTGAGGATGAGATTACCATCCTCAGCCTCTAATCTATTGATGAGTGTAGAGCTGGGATTCATTGATGAGAACAGAAAGAACAGTGGGTAATGAGCAGAAGAATCCATTTCCTTTTGATTTTAGACACACAAACACAGTCAGATCATATAAGAAAGAGAGATGACAAAAGATACGTTCAGAACCAGAACAATTCAATCTTGTAAGAAGAGGAGCGATCGAGAAACTGTGGGAAAAGACAAAAGCGTGAAGTCCTCATTATGAAAAGCTGAGGTGCGGACAGATGTGAGTTGGATACTTGTGAGAGTGTCGGTGAATGTGATGTTCAAGTATGTTTCATTGGATTATGATGAAACAACTGTTTTTCCACTCTATAACACAGTGAAGTCTGCCCTTCATCTGCTGTTAGATATAATGGGATTGATTGGAAATGATGGTGCGTGTGTAACTTTAACCCATAAACAGCCAGTGCTTCTTCTGTGGATGTTCCTAAATGATTTTTTTCTCCATATCTAATCGTTCTTATTTGATTTATTATAATATTATGATCCGTATTTAGCTTGTTTTTTCAGTGTAAATCATGAGTTTTCCCATATTTAATTTCCTGATCATGTAGATTTTTATAAAAGCTCAGATTAAACTTGGAAAAACTGAAGAAAATGTACTTTTTCAACTAAATATAACATTACTTGAACATAAAACACTGTCATTGATCCAAATCCATGGGGTTTACTGGTGAATAATTTAGATGATGCTGTTTCCACGGTAACTATGAAGCCTCTGAATGTCCAAATGGGTCATATCTGATGACCATGAAAAGATGATAAACTGTATTTTACACCTTTTATTTACATGCACTACTAGGTTTAGTGGATGAACAGGTGTTAAACAGTTTATATCAGTAGATGGTTTTGATCACCAGTGGCTGTATGAGTCTTTATGGGTTAAAAGAAAGAAAAAAAAACTGGCTGTGACTTTTTGTATGCGATAATGATAGGAAATAATGCTGTTATTTATTCATTACACATTGGCTGAAATCTGCAAATGAGATGATGGGAAAGGAAATGGTACGATTATAGTAAGACTCAAACGTACAAACTCCAGGGAGTCATAAAGAGAATCACTCACCTCTGTTTATCTGTCTTTTTCTGTCTTCTCACAGCTCATACAGACGTCTCCAGTGAAGGAAAGTCCACAGGGAGACAGCCTGGAAGTGACGGCCCATACGAGAGACCTGTCAAGCCCACATCATTTATGGTGATAGGGACCTCATCGTCCGCCAGCTGGCCACGACCCTGGGGCCTCGCACTGCTTCTTGCTGCACTTTGCTCACAGTGGACCTTATTCTGATGCCAGCAGCCTCTGTGAAGACCCCTACTCTTGTCCTTTTAGGAACCACATACATGCACAGACACTCCATTTACATACCATGTAATATCCCTCCCTCCCCCCCCTCCTGACTTCAACTCACACGGATGGACTAAAGACGGAAAAAATAATGGAAAGCTGAGAGAAGACTGCATTGTAGGAGACTGTAAACGGGGGTTCACGGAGGAACAACGTCACCAATTCAGGTGTTTGCACAAGCTGATACCATGCATGTTCTTCTACAATGATCTACAAAGCCTGCTGCTTCTTCTGTTCAGTATACAGTCCAGTCCAGGCGGCAAACACTAGAACAGCCCTACTGCTCTTCGCTTTACTGACACAGACTTCGTGGTTCAGATTAGGACTGCATCCTTCTGACTTTTACTTAAAAACGCTAACTCATATACATACATTTTTAATCTGCAGATACATCTGTCTTCTTACCGCTGCTGGTTTTTACTTATCCTATCGAGCTAAGACCTCATCACAGCCATTGCACCATTTGCCAGAAAGGCCGAAGAATCCGACTCATTTGAAAATTCAACTCATTTTCTGTTTGAGGATTAAAGAATGCATGATGGATTGATAGAACAACCCCATGTGTCTGGCCCAGAACAGCTGATCTGATATACTATAATGACTGTGTACCTTGGCAGGGATTAGGATGTAATGAGTTCACAGGTAGAGCACAGGCACACTGGCATGGCTGAACACATTGTGCAGACAAACTAGGTGTGTATAGTATGTAAGTGTATATAGATGGAAAGATATGATGTATGAGGCTCTGACAAAAAGCTCATTTAAGCTGAAAGGATTCTTCTTTTTCTTCTTTTTCTCCCTTACATTACATATGAATACTGTGTGCATAACCATGCAAAAAAAAAAAGTCCGATTTTCATTTGTATCATAAAGAAACCAGGAATGTACACCAGTGGACACAGAGTAAATGAACAAACTTTGGACATTTAAACAAAAGTCTGTACATTGATGATTTTACTAATGTTTATTGTGCATCCAGTTTGTGTGTTTGCTTGTTGAATTGCACATTAATGCATGTATAACCTACAAATTTAACCACTGGATCAGGCCTTCCTTTCAGGGATCTGTTCAGCAAAAGCAGATTTTTTGGGAAAAAAAAAAAAAAAAGTTTTGTCACATCATAGTGATGGCAACATCAGAACTTAAGCTTTGTCTCTAAAACAAGGGCCATAAATTTGAGAAAAGAGTAAGTGTGCATATCAAACACATGCAGAAGAAATACCACTTAACACATAAATGTGTATGAATGAAAAATAACTATTGAACACTTTAAAAATTATTTTAACATCATTTCCAGAGGTCCCTCCTCATGTATCCTTCCTGTTTTTTTTGTTTTTTTTTTACATTCAGGAGAACCAAATGAGCTCAAATGTTTTAAATCAAACTCCCATTCTTTGAATTTCCACTTAATAAAAATCAAATTACATTCTGATAAAGAAGAGTTTCATGAGTGAATGTGGATAATGAATGTCACTTTATTGCAGAAACAGTATTAAAGCTAACTTTTGAAAAGATCCATGTAGTATCTAAGCTAAATAACTCTGTACAGTTAAAGGTCAGTATCAGTCTGTTGAAGCTGATATACCTCTTTTATCAGTAACACTTAATTCTAAACAACTTTTTCCTCTCCCAACTGGAACATCACCATCGACTCTGCATCATATAAAAGAATGACCCATTTCATTTAACTGTATACAAATACATATAAATCTCTGCAGTTAATGGAGAATGGAAATGAAAACAGACTATACAGTTTTGCAAGTTTAAATGTGTCACATCTTGTTCTATATCCATATGGGTTTTACTGCATCTGTGTTTCGTTCTGTCGTTCATTGCACCCATGGATCACTAACAGTCATATTCCCTCGCATGTGTATAAATGTACATAATTTAAGTCACTTGCCATTGTTTTGTGTCTTATTTCTTCTCTTTTTGTATCAGTATAATACAGTGTTAGCTGAGCTCTATTAAAGGTGCTCTGCTTTTTTCTGGTCTCAATAGCCTCTCTTTAAAAAAAAAAAATCATAATAATAATAATAAAATAATATAAAACCCAATGTATTGATTAAGGAGATGAAAAAACTGGAAATGAATCTTTATTTAGCTTTTGTCCCATAAACCATTCCACTGGTTTGGATCAAATAATGTTTTACACCACAGTGATGACACATTTATGTCTGAGGCTCTTTATACAGCACGTGGTGACATTTCTGTACTGTTTAATCTAATACTTTGGCCTTTTCTTTGTTGTATAAATTACAAATTAACCACAGGGTTATTATTCTATTAATATATTATTACATGTTAATCAATTACAAAACACATAGGTAAATATTTTCTTAAAACCAAAGCTCTCCAGCCCAACATACTAAAATACACCTAAAATTCATCCTGGAAAGAGTCTAATATGTGACATGTGGAAAACATCATGGTGATGCAGTTATTCTTTCACATTTACACCGCAAAAATCCAATTCTTACCAAGTGTATTTTTCTCATTTCTAGTCAAAATATTTCATCACACTTAAAATAAGACATAATCATCTAAATCAGGGGTGTCAAACGTGGCCCGGGGCCAAATCCGGACCTTGTGATGACTGTGCCAGGCACAATAAACCTCACCCCTCACATGTACGTATTGTAGCCTCGTTTGGCACGGATCCAGCTGATGTCATCATGTCTGTGTGTGCTGATGTCAGCATACCGGCTGCCTCAAGTTTGACATAAATTGAAGCAAAATTGATGATTTTATAAACATGAAATTTCACCCACTATCAAGTAAATGGAAAGAAAAAAAAACGGGGGAAAACATTAACTTTGACCTATTTTTCCCAAAATGGAATGTATTGTGGGTCACTGGTGATCTATAAATGCAATTTGGTTTGAACTCATCTTATAGTTTTGCTGCTAGAGTGTTAACAAACAAACTGAACTAAAAACAATCCTCCTTGCCTCCTTTTGGGGGACGGGGTTAAAATGTCTGTTTTTGTTACAGTAAGTTTGATTATCATGCAAACCCTCCTGAATATGGATTGTAATTGTATTTATTTATTTATTTCATCTTTGTATTTAATGTTGGTTCAAGTAATAAGGTCTAGAATTTGATAATATGATAGAGCTCGGTTGAGTGTTTTTAACTTTGGGAAGAAGATGTTTTTCCCCACTTGTGCAAACTGCTTACTTCTACCACAAGAAAAACACAAGATTAATATAGATCATATTATCTAATGTTTTATGCATGTCCTAAAAAGATTCATTTAAACTCGGAAGGCCACTATAATTACACGACACTTGATTCCTGCGCCTGAAAACATCAGTCTATGTGTCACACACCCCGGTCTGACTGACAGTCCGACTGCTGCTGGTCAGAAATGGAGTTTTGAGGGCACAGGCAGGGTAAGCCGTCACAGTCTGACCTTCTCTATTTGCATTCAGGAAGCCTCTTGCTAAACATATCGGTCTGTGTGTTTGCCCCTGGAATAGAGGCAGGGGGGCGAGTGTGAGAGCGGAGACGACATGAATAGGTATGGTGAAGGAAAGACAGTCAGCTGTGATGACAGCGGCGTCGACCGTGACAGTTTGCTCACTCAGCTGATGTGTGGCTGACCCATTGGCTGCTTCTGGAGGGGAAACTTTGCCTATTTGTGGACTATAATTGCCTGGAATTAGTCTGTACTGTCAAACCTGACGTTAGCGTCACAACTTAGCTACAGAACCAGACGACTCATAAACACTAAACTGTGCAGATGAGGGTGAGGGTTCAGTCTGAATGATGACACACTCATGCAGGACTACACCTGCTTAGTTTATGGCTTTTTATTAACTACAAAATAAAGCTAGTAACTGCAAAGTCATGAGGATTGAGTCAAAGTATTTGGTCGTAATGTTTCTAACTGGCCTTCAGGGTAAAACTGGTAGTTTTTTCCTCCCCGTTGATTATAAAAGCATTTGATGGCACTGGATCAGGCGACACTGGCCCTCCAAGTCTTACCACACCTCCTACTGTTTTAGCCATCAGATTGGAGGAATATATAACTAATAACACTTTCCTGGCTAAGCATACAATATCCACCCGCTCCTCAGTCTCTTTGTGTCTCGCACATACACTTAAGCGAACATAAAAATCATCACACACCAATGATCTCATTCACACACCCTGTCCCACAGTTGTACACTTCCAATTGCACGCAGTCTGTATTTGATCCTTGGAGTCTATTTCATGCTTGTTGCTGTGAAACTGAGTGTCTGGCTGGCTGCAGACGAGCAGGAAGAGTACCCAGTCCAAGGATATTGTGCCTGCTCTTTGGCTGAGCTGTAATTGGACTGCATTGTCCCTGTCTGACAGAACTAAAGCGGTCTGCCGTCCTTTAATAACCTTCAATGACTGATGCAAAAAGCCATGGATGACTTTAAAATATGGACAACAACAACAGTAGCAGCAAACTGAGACACAAAGGGTTAGTCTGAAAAGTACTTTGAAGTAAGCTGTTTAGCTCCAGGCTATGCAGCCACTTTAATGTTTTCAAAATGGGCATGGAGGATTCAGTTTATTATACTGTAGGTAGTCTGCATACACACACACACACACACACACACACACACACACACTGTAAGGAGCAGTGTGGTCAGTGAGTGTAACTGAGAGTTCAGGGGACCTGAGGTCACAGCTGCTCAGCTGTCTGTCTGGGCTATTTTAAACGGTAGCACACATCAGCGCTTCTGTCCCACTGGCTTGGCCAAGTCCACACCTCAGTGTCCTCTCACTCACACACAGAAACACACACACACACACACACACACACATACACATACTGAAACATTCCTTGCCTTAGTTAAGAGTAAATCTAAGAGCATTTCACACATCCAGAGATGAACCGCAGTTGCATCACAGACCGTGACGATGAGCCTTCAGATGCATAACTGCATTTTCAAACAGATGTTCACTGAAGGCAGTGACAGCATGAGTTACAAACCCCCGTGCCCCCTGCTTGCTCACCACCTTCCCAGATTGTCTTACCTTTTTAGCCAGAGTGACAAGCTTGAACCAAGAGGAGGGAGTGATGGAGGCGGGGAGCAACTGGAAATAACTTTTCAAAGACGGACAATTGAGTGAGGTAGAGGGGAAACGAAGGAGGACCTGCGGCTCCTAATAACCACAGCTCTCCTTCTTGAGTTTCAGCCATCAACTGTATCCCTTCCCCTCAGCTCAGAGCTTCCTCTGCCTTCACAACAGACAAACACAAGCTGCCACTGCCAATTCTGCTTGTCACTGTGCTCTGCTAGCCAATTACCATTATGTGCATTGAACTCTAGAGTTAATTGGTTGAAATTAAACACATTTTCAACACGACAGACCATCAAGAGGAGTCTGTTCAACCCTGACAGGGATCAAATCTACAACAAGGACATGAGAACTTTTGCTTGATTCTCCCTATTCACTGATTGGCCTCACTTGTCAGTTCTGTTTCCCATCATGCACTATGCTGCTGGCAGACAGCAGGTAAACAGTGTTAGGGGGTGCTCTCCTCCTGACAACCACCATAAGGATATTGTCGTTTTTCATAGACCTAACTGCAGGAATAATTGTGGTGTGACAATACACTCCCTGGTCTTCTTTGCTACTGACTGATTGTTGTTTTCTAAAAAACAACATTCATTTATTTTAACAATAGAGAAAGTTAAGATGTGTCAGAGGCATCCAGCAGCTCCTGCTGGCAGGCATTCTGAATGTGTAACAGCGCCCAATATGAAAGTAATAATGTAGAACAACCATTCAACTGTGCAATAATCTCAGATCCCACAAGAATCCCAACCTATTCGGCCTTTTATGAAAGAAAAATAGAGGCGGACGTGAACAGCCACACCATCAGCCAGACGACTGGGCGTCTAGGTTGGACCCTTTTTCTAACCACTGTCAGAGGAGATCCAAAGGCAAAAAATATATATGTTTTTTTCCAGCCAATATTCACCAGGCAATTTCATACAAATGGACGGTTATATCACCAAGCTCACAGATGTCCCTTAACATAACAAAAATGAATCCAGTTGTTTCACTTATCCAACACACACGCAAATACAACACTGTTATTATTATTAATACTATTACTATTATTATTATTATTAGTAGTAGTAGTAGTAGTAGTAGTATTTTCATGCCATTATTGTAGCATCTCTACACAATAAGATGATAAATATTGGTGTGTGTGTGTTTGTGTGTGTGTGTGTGTGTGTGTGTGTGTGTGTGTGTGTGTGTGTGTGTGTGTGTGTGTGTGTGTGTATGTGTGTGTGCATGTGTGTGTGTGTGTGTGTGTGTGTTCTGTGTGTGAGATTGGAAAACATCCAGATTTATAGATGCTGGCTAATGAGCTGTCAGACCCCAGTGACTGTTTTTGTTTTGTTAGTTTATTTTTTTTGTTTTGTTTTTAGTTTTATTTGATATGTAAGTTTTAATTTTTAACCCTTTATAGGGCACTCATAGAAACACTTTTAAATTCAGAATTTCCTCATTAATGTAATTGGAGGACATGGCAAGACTTTACTTTTGTGAAATTTATTTATTTATTTTTTATTATGTAGAAAATCAAGGTCAATGAAATTACCATATTTGGTTAAAAAAAATACAATAAGTAAATACATTATTTCCATCATTCCTTACATTAGTACCATCACTTCCTCATTACATTAGTACCATTACTTTATCATTACATCAGTATAATTACTTCATCAATACATTAGTACCATTACTTCATGGTACCTAACAAAGCAGGTCCACTCACTGTTCATGCACAGCTGGACCTTATAGACCCTGTAGACCACATTGGACCTGCAGTTGTTGACTCACTGTCCTCACTGTAAACTGCTCCTGTCAGTGTCTTGAATATATGCAGAAATAACCAAAAATAGTCACGTGCCCAACAATGGGTTAAAGTAATAAATATCAGACAACAGATGTATGTACATGTACAACCCCAAGATGGATCCTGTGGTCTTCTGTGTGTTCTATTGTACATATGGAAATGACTTAAGACCATGTGGAGCATTTTGTGTTCTTTATGTTAACATTAATAGAACACGTGAACAGAAAATGTCCATATTAACAGCACATAAAGACACGTCACTTGTTTGGGACCAAAGATGAGAGGTTACAAATGGAGCCATGCTCTGATCTGGCCTCTGCTTGCTTGGCCCTTTTGGAAATCGCCTCTTTTTGGAAGTAATAGAAGAAAAAGTCTAGCTACGGTTGAGCTAGCGATTGCGTTTAGTCTTATCCCTTGTGTCCTTTTGTTTCACAGTTGTTCTGTCACGGTTTAGTCGATCTTTTAAGAGAAGAGTGTTTTCCTGATCTTCGTCCCTATCAGCAGTTTACCTGTGGTGAAGCCTGGAGTCAACCGCTTAGTCATCAGAGCTATCATAGCAGTTGTAAGGGCTTCTCTGCATGCCCACTACTGCGGTGAAGCCCAGACGTGCAATGTTTAAGAACAGCTTCCTCACTCCGAGAACTCAACGAACATTGCGATCCATTACTGTTCACCACCTTGTCTGGAATGCCAAACCTGGCAAAGACCTTTGGGTAATTTACACATGTACTCATCCTTGAGGGCAGGTGCAGTATTTCTATAAACCTGGAATAATAGTCTAGTTGTGCTCTTTTCAGCTCAGAGCACACCTGGCATTACGTCATGAGCGAGTTTATTTCTGTAGAACGTCTAGGCCACCACACAAATGGACACTGTCTCTGCCCACATTTAACTAGGTCCTCACCGAGGCTCACCCCACATTCCAGCGCTACAATCCTGTATCTTCTGAGGTCAAGGCCACTGTATTTTGAGAGGTCTGATTTTACTTGGGTGTGACTTGTTCTCATCCGTGGGCACATTGTTGTCATCAATTAGATTTCATCCATCTTATTTGTAGATCCTCATATGCCATGCTACCTCGTGCCTCTGTGTGAGTCTTTACACTGTTGCCTCTTCAGTCATGGAAAAACCAGAGACTACAGTTTATAGCTACTGCCTGCTTAGTATCACCTAGTCCACATGTTTCCCAGCTGTTCCGGACCTGCTGTGGGAGGGCGTCCAGGGGCTATGCTAAGTTGGTCTAGTCACTGCAGATAATGGATTGTTTGCCATGATGCAAATCTGTTCGTCCTGTATTAACCTTAAAACTGTTCATTTCTTAAACCTTCACAGTTTGGTTCTTGTCAAATTTAACCCAGACCCAAAATTTCCTCATATTAAGTGTTTATACAAATGTTGAACTACAGATTTATTTAGAATGTCTAAATAAACTATCCCACTTTTTTTGTTTTATTTATTTATTTTTAAAGTTTTACAACACTTGTTTTTGGAGAAAAATATTGACTATCTATCACACAGTATCATTTCCTGTTTTACATAACACACAAAAACATAGAAGCCATTATGATTTACATATAAAATCAACCAGAACCAGCCTCAGTGTCCAAAAATCTGTAGCACCTGTACAAAAGTATAACATTTTCAAAATATTTTCATTTTTGGGCATTTTGCCAAAATTCAGAGAAAGTCATTATATTTCAGGATAAAAGAATGATGCTTAGGGTATTTCTTTTTACTACTGTTGAATGTTAAAACTAGACTAGTATGTAAGGGTTAACCCACAGAGATCCAAACAACCACCAGTGACACAAACCACCTACAGATATAAAGTGTATAATAAACTGTTGATCCACTAATCCTATCAATACATTTAATATTTAGTATAAAACGCATATGGCATACATAACATTGTTAGATATAAAACATACATGCATCTCCGCAGTTATTTTATGTATGCAATCATTGACGGAAGCATTACAAGGGAAAGAAAAATACAATGCAGTGAAAAATGTTTTTTGATAATTGAATGAAAATGTAGTATTTGTGATCTTGTGTTATGAAAATATAACTGTCTCATACTAAATTTAGTGTCTTTCTTTTATTTAACTCATAAAGACCCAAACAGCTACTGGTAGCCAAACTCAACTACCAATCTAAATGTTTAATAACTTCTGATCCATTCATCCTATCAATACATGTCATCATTTCATGGTCATCAGATATGACCAATTTGGATGTTCAGAGGTTCTGTGGTTACCGTGGAAACATCGCCATCTTCTACAACATTGATTCACCAGTAAAACCCATGGAGTTGGATCAATGACAGTGAATGGACACAAGTTTTATACATTATATATACAATATTATGCAATATCTTTGCTGAAAAAAATGCTTTTTATAATTAACTTTCAACCTACTCTGAATTTTCATGAACATCTACATGATCTGTGAATCAGTGAATATAGGAAAAATACATGATTTAGACCAAAATATGTAGAATACAGAGGATAATATTATTAAAAACTTAGTGATAAATCAGTTAAGAAAGGTAGAAATACAGGAAAAATTCATTTGGGAACTGCCACAGAAGTAGCACTGGGTCTTAATGAGTTAAGTCTTGTCTTTAATAGTGCGCAGAGACTATATCTATTACAAATGCCATTATCACCAAAGCAGTCACAGGAAAAATTAAAGACAATCAGAACATAAGTTGGTAAGTCCAGTGGCAGTTTCTAGCATGTGCATTAAATATTTGGAATGGTTTCCTACTGTGGAATGCAGTGTCTCAACCTTTTTTTAAAAAAAAATAAAGCCCTTGGTGCTCCCCCATCCCTGAGAGAAAGTACCGCTACGGACCTGTGTGTGTAGGACGTCACCTCCAGAAAATAAATTTGTGATGAAGGGTGACAAAAGGGTGTCTCACACAGGGTGCCATTCAAGCTAGCACCCCCACTGAGTAAGTTTTTCTTTCTTATTCAGTGTCCCACTCAGTTATTACCCATCTATTTGTGGATTTTGATGAAAAAGGAAAGTGAAATTAAGGCCAAAAACACTACACATATTTAAGTACAGTGTCCATTCTAAGAAGAAAAGTGTATATTCTGAGAAACCGGGCTCAGCCTTCTGTCTTTGTGTGCGTGGTCCGACTGTGTCCCATTTCAGTTTTTCTCTAGCGTGACTTCATGCATCACTGCATGACGTAGGTGATTGATATCTCTGTCTCTTTATAGACATCCAAACGAGCAATTTACAGCCAAAGGGAAATAAAATAATCACACAACACATTTACAAAGTTTAATAGTGATAAAGGAGGTGCCAGGTCCAAGGTGGAGGGTCCTAGATCTTATTCCGGTAGGATCCAAGAACCTACTACTCTTTGTTGAGGTTTTAACCTGAAATAATCAAGATTTCAAGACGTAAAATCCAAGACGTAACACACGACACAGACCACACAAGCAGGAGTGTAAAGACCTGGCTTTCCAATGTATTGGATCTTAATAAAGTGGTGTAGACGGACCTAAATATTGGTCACATGAAAGTCTGGCTGTTGAGAAAACAGATTAACGATGTTGCCACATGACAATAGTCAGCCTGAGAAAAATGTGCCCCTGCTAGCAGATACCCCCCCCCCTCCAATTAGACCAGTGGGGTCTGCATCGGTGTGTGTGTGTGTGTGTGTGTGTGTGTGTGTGGTGAGGCTTGATTAAAGACTCTGAAAAGGAGTTTGTGTGGGAACGTGTCTGTGTCTGTAGCCATGCATCTGTATCTGTCACACATGTTCAAGGCACGCCTGCTTCTCATGCTGAACTCTCTGTCATGCTCGCTCTGTTTGGCATGCTACAGGCAGCCTCCTTCCTCATGTCCTGGAGATGGATGAGCACTGGTGTGAATGTTCCATGGCTCCCCTGGGTGCCATTTCACCTTTCCAACTCTCTCCCTCTCTGTGCTTCTCTCTGTCTATATTAAATGGAACCACTGAATGGATACATTATTGTGTATGACTGCTGTACAATAAACATTTTGGTAATAACTCATCCCTTTGCAGAAGCTTCAATCATACAGTCTGAGTATCTCATATCACTGCGTAAACATAACTGAACAAGAATGACAATGTATGTTTGTTTATGTGACACAATTGAATATGTGTGACCTATAGGATGAATGAATGCACTGGAGTCAGGACTGGTATTGATTGGCTCTTCGTATGTTTTCAGAGACGTCGGGTCCCGTCCGATTCTGCAGGATATGAGAGAGGGGAAATCAATGTAGCAATGCCACAAAGGCTACACTCTCATTCTTATAACACATACCCTGATGCTCATACCAGACAGGATTTGGATTACATTACTGACACTAAACACACCTTGTTGACTTGACTTCTGTTGAGAAAACAAAGGTCCAGAACATTTTTTCATTTTGACTTGGAATGTTACCACAAGCATGACTGGAGATGTGACACCGAATATCCCTGTAATTGTATATTTTTTTCATAGAAGTACTCTCCAGTGGGTGATGGTTAGATTTTCAAAACTCAGAAGACATCTGCATGCATCAATATTATATATAACAACTAGGGATGCACCGCGACACCACTTTTTGTGACTATTTACCAATACTGAGTACCAGTATGAGGACTGAATAATCCCATTACAGTTCTTGGTTCCTTTTGAAAATGTGCTTTAGTGTTGCTGTTGTCATTAGTCTGACTGGAACAAAATGCTGCTACTGACATTTAATGTGTTGGAATGAGTGTTTTTCAATCAATCTACCAGAGGGCACCAACTGGACAAACACCACGGAGAAAAGGAACATTTTTTGAGAAAAAAGTCAATAATAACAAACATGGAGATGACAGAGGTAACACTAATGTGGATAATAATGCACCAGTGTTTCCTCTGGTAAGGTTTAAAAGTGAAGCTTCAGGAAAGAAAAAACAAATGTGTTCATTTTGACTTCTGTGGGCGGTGGTCCGCTCCTTACCCCCATAGTTTCATCAGCCCTGTGTAGTTCTCATAAATATGTTGGTAGTTTTTCACTAACTCACACAGTCACTCTTTGAAAAGTGGTTCCTGGTGGTTTTCTCCATCTGGGTACGCATCCAAGAGCACCTGGAAAATGGACAGAACTGTGCCCACAGAGAACAGACAGAACGCTCCATCTGTATCTGTTTGTGCCTTTAACGTTACTTCCAATCAGCGTTACTTTTGTCATGTACTTTATTTAGTTAACTCTCCACACTGCTAACATTACTACTCCACCACGTACCTGTTGCACTTATGCTGCGTGTACACCAAAAGCGACCAGAGCGACCAGGTAGCTGAGGTCACTGAAGAAGCTTCGCTGTTGTGTTAGCTTTGGTAGCTTTGTTCGCTTGTGACGTCACATTGCTCTTATCCTCATATCCAGAGCAAATGAAAGGTGCTCCCGCTTTATGGAACTGTGTTCCATAAATTCAGTGCCCCGGTTTAATCATCATATGGAAGATCAGGACGTTGTTGTGTGCACTGGCTTGCTGTTCCTGAAGCAACAGCTTCAGAGTTCTCAAATCAAAATATCGTGCAAACAAACTCACTGCTCCACTCTCCAACAACCTCACTCACTCTCTCCCAAGCATCATTTTTTTTTTTGGTTGTCCCTGTAAGCAAAAACGGTCAGATCGTACAACAACTTGTGGGCGGACACCGCAGCTATCAACTTTTCGGTTGCCATTTTCAACTAGGAACTAAAGTTTACTCTGTATGTTTCTACGTACTCACCGGATCGTTGGACCCCGGCGTTCTGATTTTTCATTGGTTTTCGCCAAACCATGTTACAGCTCATTACCATAAGATAAGATTACTTTTAATCGCTGAAATTCACTCTGGTTGCCCAGTCCGCTTCGTCGCCGGCAAATTCGCTTTGGTCGCCGACCCTCCATAGAGAAATAATGACTTCCGTCGCTCTGGTCGCTTTGGTCACTCCCGGTGTACACGCAGCATTACTGCTAATGTCATGCTGCCATAAGTGGTATCAAATGGATAATTTAGTCATTTACACCACTAACTTCAGTGCGGAAGGTTGAATCCCAGGTGGGCCCTTAGGCAAAGCCCTTTATGCTATACATGTCTATACCTTGTAAGTCGCTTTGGATAAAAATGTCTGCCTAATGTAACATATCGTTGTCTTTGTAATGGAGTACTTTTACAAGTACAAGTACATATGCTCAGTATTGGACCTGATACCTGATACTAGTATCGGTATTGGTGCATCCTTAATAACAACCATTCTCCTCCCCCTTGTCTCTACCTGTCAGGTCCGGCATCAAAATGTGGTTAAAACAAAACAAAACAAAACAAAACAAAACAAAACAAAAAGATAATAAAGACAGTAAAATATCAAGGGCAAACTCATATACTCCATGAAGTTTGCCTTGGCAAAGCAAATTTGCTCAGCTTCAAAAAGCAGCCAGATTACCATTCTGTTATGATGCTAGACAAGACAAGTTAAAAATAAATAAATAATAACAACCATTTTTTTTTCTGTAGATTAAATGTAATCAACTGCATCACATGTCTAAAGAAATAAATAATTTGTTTTTAACAAAAGACACCCACTGCTGAAAGATGAAGATACATTTGTGTGAATAAATGACTGAATCCTAACATGATTTTAAAAGAAAAAAAGAAAAGTAAAAAAAAAAAAAAAAAAAATCTGCTTTGAAGAAATTTGCTTTCTACCACCCTGATGAAAGTGCGACAGAGACCATTTGACACAATAAAAGAACCCAGAAAACAAAAAAGTATTAGAATGGCTGTATTTAATTTACTGCCACCTGTTGAACACCTGATTAAATGGGAATTCAAATGTTGTTTGAATAAATGTGTGTGTTTCAGTCTTTGCCTTGGCATTAGTTTTGACTGACTTTCGATTCTTTTTCAGTACTAATAAAAACAAGCCACTCACCATATTGTCACAGGCTTTACCTCGTAAACGATCATGTAAGCATCACAATTCATCACAATATTACATGATCCACGACACTTTTACACAGCCTGGTGTAAATGACATTCCAACAAGTGCCCATTAGTGATTAAGCTCAGCATTTTTCCGCTTTGGGCTGCAGGAAATGTACACACTGCATTACAGCTTCATTTGAAACCCAACTAAAGACAGACTGTTTCTCAGCCGACAGATTTACAAGCTAGATTTGTTTTACAATCCAGTTTACAACACCATATGAAGGGAGTGCTGAGGGTGCCATTCTTCTAAATGGCAATTCCCCATTAGCAGCTTTACTCTGATCAGAGAGGGTTAGGGAAAAAGCTTCAGACTAAACTATGCCACCACCAAAGCTTGGCAAGTTGCACTCTACGACAGTAACATTGTGAGTTTTTTTTTTTTGTCCGGTGATCAAAATGAGTCAGCAGCAATACATTTCATTGTCACTCTCATTAAAAACAAATTGGAGAAATGTGAGGAGGAGTAATGTGATAAAGTGCTTCTGTACAGGGGAGGGCTAAAGAATGCTGAAGGAATGCGTGGATATTCTAAAGTGGCAGTGGGAAAATAATGAAGGACTCCTCACAGGGGGCTGAGAACCACAGAGACGTGGCCTCCCACTGTTTTCAAGGCTCACTTGGAAGGAAATGCTGCCAATCTGGATGAACAGCCACCGATCTGCCAAAGAACCTCCTAAAAACGAAGAAAGTTGCGGTTAGTTGACTCTAGCCTATTTAGACACATCAAAATGCAGAGCGGCCGGATTAAATGTTTACGTTTTCCGTTATGGCCACCCTCAAGGTCATCCTGGGGGAAGTAATAGTCTGCAAACCTGTTATTTTGTAGAAAAGGCACAGCACTTTCCATACATTCCCATGCAATAACTACACGAATATACATATTAATACCTAGCAAACAATACTGGTATGAGAGTTGACTGTAAGGGGTCATGTGAATCTTTCAATTCTGTCATCTCCTTCACATGAGTTTATGAGTTTTCACGGCAAGAGGCAGATGAGGAGGGTAGTTAATTTATCTTGTATGACATATGACAAATAGAGAAGGTGAAATATTTATATGAGAACAGCAGGCAGGCAAATGAACAGAGTAATTGGATGAAGTTGGTGCAGGAATGAAAAGGCGCCAGTGCCAGATGGGTACAGTCTATGACATTGTGTACGTGAGTAAATGCGGGGCTCTAGTAAGTCAACATAAATAAGCTGTGTGTGTGTGTGTGTGTGTGTGTGGTTTGGAGTGTTTGTAAATGCTACTGCATGGGGACAAATAGTAGAAAATTGCATTGAGCGATCATGATTTAGATGTAAGTGGTTTATCAATTCAGTCCAGTCACATTGATTTTTAAATCATAAGACATAATGTACTTGTACTTTGTGTTGTATTTGCATTGGCGTGTGTGTGTGTGTGTGTGTGTGTGTGTAAGTGCACCTATGATTTTGCCTGTGCTTGAAGACTGGAATGTGCTCAGATTACCGAGCAGAAAAAAGTGCCAGGATGCCCACAGAGATACACAAAGGCACAATGTAACTCACTGCAGGGGGCGTATCTCATCCACCGCAGCGCCTGTTAACAAAAATAACCCCAAAAATTCAAGGGTCGCACCACATTGGCCATAGCTTGTTTTTGCTTGAGTCCAGCCTCTTTTTCTGTTTAAAAGCTTTCTGTATTCTTTGTCCAGTCCATTCATTTCACCTTTCTTGTACAATCCTGTCATGCTAATTTTTTTTCTCAACTCCCCTCCCTGTCATCCTGCACATGTCATCAGTCATAATCCCTCAGTCCTTATCTTGCCTTATATACCCACCCCTCCTCCCCAAACTCCCTCGCTATTTCTCATTTT
This sequence comes from Maxillicosta whitleyi, assembly GCA_029822895.1. NCBI lineage: Eukaryota > Metazoa > Chordata > Actinopteri > Perciformes > Neosebastidae > Maxillicosta > Maxillicosta whitleyi. The sequence continues at coordinate 2,305,906 of JAPSES010000030.1, read as the reverse complement.
TCTCCACAATACTATCTGTCTACCCTTTGCGCTTACCGTCAAAATTCCTCCTTTTCCTGTCATCATCTGTCTCTGGCAACTGGGGAGGGCTCTGTGAGGAGATATGCAGATCTGCTGTTTGTGGAGGCTGTGTTTGCACAGACAGACACTATGTGATCAAGTGATGATGTAGCACCGCAAGATGGCAAAGGGACAGCTAAGAAGGAAAGGCAGGGATTAAAACTGTTTTATGCATGGATGCAAGAATGAAGGCGTGACCATATGTTCCAGGAAAAAAAAAATGACAGCGTGTGGGAAGAAGAAGAAGAAGGACAAGAAGAAGAAATGAAACAGCAGAACAAGAAATGAGAGGAAAGAGATAAACCTATTGAGTAATGTGTACACACTCTTGCACTCCGGTGAATGTGCTGAACTCAGGCTAATGGTTGACATAAAAACCGGAGAAGAGGCAGAATCGATGTTATCAGTACGAGTCCAGGATGAAACTGGTTTTCGAGAGAGGACACAATGATCTCCCTCTAAAGACTGATTACATCTGTTGAAACAGCATGCTGATATTTACATAGAAACCCTGCTGAGGCCCTGCAGCAGGCCCGCTAAACTGACCTACCCCACTGCTCTTTAGCGGCATCGCTTTATTAGTGAGGAAATTCTATTTACGTGATGCCATCCATCCTCTATCAGACACGGCTGTACACTAGAGTTTAATGCCTTCATAAACCCCTACTTTGGGGTGGGACTGAAGACACATTCTGTACATGAGCACCTCAGTATCCCAGTATTAAAATGATAAAAGACTAGAATTATTTGGCATAATTTTCTTATACGATTGTTCCTCCTTTCTTTTGCCTTTCTGTCTAGTATCTGATGTATGCTTAAAACTGCTGCTAACTTCAATAATGTTGCAACAAATGTAATATTGGAAACTTTCATTTTTGCAATCTGCACACGTTCTATAATTTTTGCCATTTTAATGGAAACCAAAGTGCACTTAGAATATGAAATGTGAATCCATTTTTATTCAACAGCACGGCAGAGTTATCAATTCCTGTGGCTCCATTTTACAGAAAATTGTCCGTTTGCATCATTACAAGCCTAATCCTCCTCACAGAGCTGTCTGTCACTGGCTTCATTAGATTGCCTGCTTTTCTGTAGATAAAGGGTGGAGCAGCCCGCGTGAACAGTCCCCGTAGTTGTTTCAGGCTGACAAAACTAAAAACCTGATCAAATCATAGTTGATCTATTATACATTTTAGTGTCAAGATTCTCAGTGATGGGATGGTGTTTTGAATCCGTATGTGTTAAGTGTTTCTTTCCTAAAATAGCAGCCTAACATGAAGTATTTCTGTATAGGAAAAATGTAATTTTCACTCAAAAACCCTCATCACGCCCTGAAAATGCCTACCACATAATTACTGCATGTGTTCGCTGACAGTTGCTGAGTTGTACAGTCTCTCACCCCATGCTTTCCACTCTATTTGCTACCATTCTGCCTCCCCTCCTTGGCTCACCCCGGTCTCTCTTACTTCCCCCCGCATCCTGCTCCTCATTAGAAAGCCTTTCATGGTCAGAGCCAATAAAACTTCAATGGGAGGCAACCTGAAGAAAACATGGCTGTTCTGCGGCTTTACTGAGCGTTAATTACATGATCTCCATACCAGACAGAGCAGGGCCGGTCGGTTTCTCCAAAAGCACTGCTGACCTATGGCCACATGTGGGACACAGTCAGACACATAAACTCACATTACACACACCAACTGTCTCTCATGTCACATGCACAAGAAATATGCATGCACACACATACACATGGAGCAATATATGCAAACATACATCCACATGACAGACATTTTATCATGCACACACACTATTTAAGGCCACTAGACTTATTAACCTCCAGCACCGTTTGCTTAACTCTGTCTGGTAATCCCCCACAGCAACAAGAAAAACAGAAAGTGAAGCAACACGCTTTGTACGTAATTAGAAAATGGCTCCTGTCTGCCCTGTGGCACACTTACACAGTTTTCAACTTTAGCAGAGTATCTGTACTCGTGTAGTACCATATTTGTTCAAGTGCTCACGCACAAGCTGTAAATGAGTAAAGTACTTGACACTGCACACAAATGTGTAATTCATGCCTACTCATTGCAGAGCTGTAATAATGGAAAGCAAGTGTAGCCATTTGTCAGTTAGTGATATGTGAGATGCTGTCCTCTTTGTTTGGACTCATCCAGTCATGAGGAACAGACTAATTATAGAGTAACATTTCCTAATGTATTCATAAACAATGTCTGCCTTCATAAATAGAATAATTGGGAGGCAGGAAAGGAGTGTTCTCGCCATGTGGCTCTCTCCTTCACTCTCTTTTCTCATTTCTCTTTTTGCTTCGTACTTTTGTTTGTCTATCCGTCGCATGTTGGCTGGGTATTTTAGGTCGCAGTGAAGTTTTTCCATGTGTCACGGCAGTAACGTGTGGCGGAATCTTCTTCCACAAACAGTCCTTAAAAAGCAACACCCACAGGAGTGACACCATCAAGAAATGTTATTTCGAGTGAAAAATGTGTGTATATTCAACAACTATACAGGTTTCAAATGAAATGTTCATTAAGTGAATACTTGAGTGGCTCTACAGTCCAGTTTGTGGTTATTTCTTGTTTTACCTGAATGTATCGTGTTGCATAACCATGTGCCGTTTGTGGGCTACACTAATCAATGTTCTTGCCCCAGTAAGTTTCCCCATCTCAGTCATTACAGCAGCCGACCTTTAAACTTATTTGTGGCCTTGTAAGAAAAAAAAGAAAGAAAGAAAGGAAAAAAATCCCTGGTTTTAAATCCAGCTGAACCAAGTGACCCTATCCCTCTCACATACAGCATTAGTTATGGACATATTGCAGTCACTGGCCGTGACAAGGCTCTGGCCTGCTGGATCAGAAGTTTGGAAATGGAAAACACCGATCCTATTAACTGTAATGAACAAACACAAACATTTCAAGTATGTACAAAAACATTTGTGCTTTATAAACAAAACATGTCCTTCACAAAAAGAAACTAAAGGAATTTTAAGCTTAGGCCAAAAACATTCAACAAAACAAACCTGGATAGACCTTTTGTTCATTAACATTGTACAAAGGTCATTGTACAACAAATCTGAGACATGAGTAAGTGTTAAATGTAGACTAAAGACATCACAAGTAGTTCTTTGAATGTAACATACTGTAGATCATGTTTCCTGTCCCTGTAGGTGAAGAGCCTCAGGCGTGTTATGAACCAACACACACACCCACACACACGTACAGACACTAACATAATGAAGGCATTCAACAGGTGACAGGTAAACTGGAGAGGACAAGTACCGGCCTGTTGGCCTTTTAATTGCACGTCGAGGAGTGATGGTGGATCCATGCAGGTAGAGCAGAGGCCGGAGGAAGGGTCTTCTGCGCTCACCTTTAGAGGTGGGTGGATATCTGAGGTCGGGGTCACGCCTACAGTTCATCTGTGACACCTGGCTGAAACTGTCAGGACGCGCACAGCACATTCTTCTACTGAAAACCAGATGACTATCGGTTGTATCACACATACACACACACACATACACACACACACACACTCATAAACGAAAATGACAGATCCGTCTAAAACTAAACACCCCAAACCTGATATCTTTACAAAACATTTCTAAAAATAATATGAGACGGAATAAAACGGAAATGACACGAGGACCGTGAACGCACTCTCTCCCTCTCTGTGTCTGCTCCTCTCTCCGTCTCCCTCCCTCCTCCTCCTCATTCCACAGAGTGGCAGCTCTGGCACAGCATCGTTCACAAAACCCTGCGCTGGAGGCGAAGCTGCGGTAGCTGCGAGTGCGCACCTCTTTCCCCAGATCCCCCCGGGGCCGTCACAGCCGGTAGGCGTCCGGAGACTAGACCCACGCCGCACCGCGTCAGTGCCATATATACAAGATATTTTCTGACGAGACTCCAATTATTTCACGTGTGTAATAATTGTCCAATCTTTTTGCTTCTTCTGCTCTAGGTGAACCAAACAGTGGAATATATCAAACAGGAGGTTTTCACTTCACCTGGAGGCTGTGTAAGAAGGCGCAGTGATTTTGTGGGAAAAACAAATAACAAACAAACAAAAAAACAGAAAAAAAACCTACAAGCTCCAGACCTGCTTTGAGGCTAGAAACCGACGGGACCCCTGCTCTGTTGGAGTCGCTCCTGTGCCGTGCGGCAGTGCGCGGAGATCACCCACCGACTCAGCAGACGCACTAAAAGGGCAGGAGGGAGAGAGGAAGGTGGAGGGTGTTTTACGCACAGCAGCACGCAGTAGTCCTGTTTGACTAACTGGGAGTCTCCGCTCCATTTAGGACCGAACACAGTCACCTCTCCTCTCGGTCGGATTTTCTGTAAAATAAGTCCGGGCAGAGCGGTCAGCTGGGATGGATTCCTTCATCGTAGCGGCTCTGGCACTGTGCTCTCTAACGGCACCAGCCTATGGGGACAAAGGCACCAGCAAAGCCCGGAGTTGTTCGGATATCAGACAGTTTTATAGCGGGAAAGGATTCTCTCTGGATGTAGTCCCTGTGTCTGAAATATCAGGTAAGTCTGGTTTCATACCTTGAAAATGAACAACACACTGTAAAGCATCCATGAATTACATATCTTTATATTTTCGATGCACATATTATAGAAAAAGAAAAATACACATTTCTACTGAGTGCACAATCTCTTTGTAAGTCCCCTGTGAATGTTTATTTTGGGGCAGAAATCGCACCTGCAGCACCATTCATTGATGTTAAGTGTAGTGCAGACATGTGTACAGACAGGTTATATTTTAATGTGTCCTTTAACAAACTCTTATTTGTGGGTACTGCAATCTAAATATTACCCTTTGAGCTAGAGGTATTTTTGTAGTTTTTGTTGCTTTGTGTGTGTGTGTGTGTGTGTGTGTGTGGTAGACAGCAGAGCAGGTTTCTATCTTTATACTTCTCAAATCTATAGTCACACTCATTTCATGTCACATGGTAACTCCAAAGCGTTCTGCAGAAGATCTATGCCATCTCTCCACATGAAACAGTGCTTTGAAAATACATTAAAACAGTACAGACCTGCCATTCACCATCTGACTGGTGGATCCTTTATCAAAAATATGACAAAGTTCTTTCAAACATTGGACATTTCTGAAACTGCAGATGCAGCCTTGGTTGTTGTTCTAAGTCTTCACTTTCCATATTGCTCTTTCCTGCAACTCCTGAAGTTCCTCTCCTGTCTTTTCTTTTGTGTCTAATCTTTGTATGTGCAGTTCTTTGTAGATTATCAGTCAGTCACTTGACCATGTGCTGTAACCACGCAAATATGTGTCATTCATGGTCTGATGTCAGACAGTCACAAGCCCCTAGTCCAGTTGATTACATGTGTGTCTCCCCTGGAATTCAGTGCAACTGTACACACACACACACACACACACACACACACACACACACACACACACACACACACACACACACACAGAGGGGGAGAGTTTACTGCAATTTCAAGTTCTACAGTTACAGTATAGTGTACATGCATGGACAAGGCAGGAGGCTAACCATGCACGCTTACACAACCAAGTTTTCTGTGTAAAGATTCCAGCGAAACATCATAAAATGTCTTAGTCCGAGCCCCCTTCCCTGCGTTGTCCCACTTCTTTTAAGTTAAATAAAATAAAATAAAATAACACACTGAGATTTTATTTGCACCAAGAAACAAGAAAAAACATGCAGGTTTTTTTTCCACCTTGCTATATCATTTCTGCCATCATTTTCACACTAATCTGATATCAACCCCCCCCCCCCCCATACACACACACACACACACACACACACACATACATTCTGCCTCAGTCAGCTCCTCTATGCTGTCCTTTTCATTTTCTACTACTGTGAGAGTGGATACCCCCCCCCCCCTCTCTCTCTCTCTCTCCCCTGTGAAGACAGTAATGCTGGTCTATTAGTACAGGCCAAATGGCACCGAGACCTACATGAGTGACTTTCTGCAGCATTCACCTAAAGGTCACACTCTCAGGATGATCCTAAAGTAGAAACTGTTCTATGTTCTGATAACATATGAGCTCCCAAACAGCTCACCATGACTATTCAAACAGCGCTGTGTCATGTTGACAGTAACAGTACACGTGCTGTGTCTTCAGATTTAATGTGTTTCTTCCTGATTGCGCTCAGGTTTATAATTATCTAGAGCTGCCACTTAGATGCATAATTGGAACATTAAGAGTGTGCCTGTGTGGAACGTGAGATCTGTTACATAAATATACAGTAGATCCATCCGTGTGATTATACTGATAGGATATGAGAGATTTGAGGGTGGGGCAGTAATGTGATGAAACTGTAAGCGCATGTCATCACGCCATAGATCATAAGGTAGCCAGGGCCAAGTAGTAACTGGACACTTCTAATTTAATTGATTGACCATACTGAATAAATCATTTGACAGAATTAACGCCAGTCCTGGTCTTTTAGAATTCCCCCTTTCCTCCAAAATGCCTGCAATCCATAATGCTTTAAAGAGCAAATCTGTCTTGTCATGACACTAGCCATTCCTCTTGTTTCAATCAATGATGTGGAGCTTACTTAAGTCCAGGGTCAATGCATTCCCTGTAAGAGTGAAAATACTAGAGTAAGACAGGCAGTAAGGGCCAGGAAGATAATTGTGGGAGATAAGAGAGATAGAAGGATAGAGAGGGATAGAGGGACTGGCTTTCTACATTGACAATATTTTCCCCTCGTGTCCCTGTCTCCGGGCCATCAAGCATAAGTAAGTACTCGTATGCTCCAGTCGGGCATATTAAACACCTTAATAAAAGATGGAAGCTTAAATTTACGCCTCCAAATTATGAGCCACCTGAATGTTGTGGATGATCCCTGACATTTGCAGAAGGATATTTCCTGCTGTGACACTGGGGCTTGATCATTCTAATGTATTGGCTGAGCTTGACTCAAGGTCGCATGCTGAGTACATCACCCGAATTCAGTCTGAGGAGGACGCTGAGAGATGACTGCATTCCAGCTTTAAAAATGATGTCCATTCGCATTTTAAAATCATCTTCAGTGTCGCTTTTTTATTTATGAGCCGCAGTTCCTCTTCTTTCAGATTGGCATATCTCTCAACCTAGTATTAACCTTTTTTTTTTCTCCCTCTTTCCTTTTTTATTGCAAGGAAAAAGACAGTGATTAGTGAAAGTGGTGGTTATTTTCATTAAATTAGTCCGATGCCTATCCTTATAAGTAATCTATTACTAGTGTATTAACATGTGAGGATCCACAGTTTTTATGGTGTTGTGTGTTTGTGTGTGCTGTACCGCGTTTGTCCAGCAGTCACCACCAAAGCTTTCTGGGCATAGCAACATAACTGTAAGGCTACTGTATTCAAAATTACTAATATCTCCAAAAATCTTGGTCCTATTAACGTGCTGTTTTCACTAGTCTTTTCCTTGATTAAAAATACTCTAATATGCCAAACTGCAGCAGTCAGCTCTTTCTGCTTTTTGTGCGAATCCCTGGATACACACACACACACACACACACACACACACACACACACACATGCATGCATGCACATAGAGGCCACTTGGGTCTCATAATATAGATAATTTGGTGTATAAAATATCAAAAAATGGTGAGAAAGTGTATTTTAAAGCCCAGTGTAAAGTCCTATACACATGTTGTTTAGTCTATCACCCAGGGATATGTAATTTACTGTCAAATAAATGAATAGAAACCACCTAGAGGGCTTTATTTTACTTAAAAACAGGTGATGATTGATTATCAAATCAGTTGCAGATTAATGTATTCCTTAGCAACACAAAACATTCCTATAGTGATCATTTTACATGTCACCATTACTTAGATATTCCAATTATAGTAAGAAGGCTGAAAATTAAAAATGAACTAACTTCTTAATAAATATCAAAATATGATACTCAGTCATAGAATCACGATCCAGCCGTGTCCCAAAATGACTATCCAACACTGAATATGTGTGTCTAATATAAGAAAATGGTCTTTAACGTTTTCTACCTCCTCTGAAAGCCTTATAAGAAACAGAGCAAAGCAAACCATGTGCCAGCTGAGCACCCATATCCCATATAACCGTGTTTGATTATGCTCAGTCAGCGATGAAAGAAGATTCCTAGATATTGCTCTCACATCGATGCGCCTCGTATAACAACTTGAATTGTCCTCTATTCTTAAGTAATTTGCCCTGGTGAAAAAGCCATGTGGAAGAAAGCCATTGAGTTAAGGGTGAGCTGTTTGTTATCATAGTGTTGAAGTGATGTTTACTGGACCATGGGAGCAGTATCAGTTGAGGAGAAATGAAAAGCAATGGTTCGCGAATTATCAAGTAAATTGATTGACGCCCTTAAAATGAGTGATTCGAGGTTAACTCTGTGTGTAATGCTTTTTGGAAACAGCTTTTTTTTTTTTTTTTTGCTGGTGTTGACCAAAGATGGATGATTGATTTTTATGAGGCTCATTCGTCTCACGGCTACGCTGCCCCCTCCCTGTCCCACCCCATCATTACAGTCTTGATGACTTATCTTTTTTTTTTTTTTTTTTTTGTCTTTCCGGGGGAAGACATGCTTCATCTCTGTTTCTCTCTCATTCGTTGGCTCTTAAAGTGAAAGGCGCTAGTCGCTCTTTGAAAACAGCTGGCAGACAATGAGTGTTAGATGCTCATTGTCATTTAAGCCAACGCAATGAGACAAGCTGCATGAGACATCTGCAGAGAAGCTGGTAACATTTTAGGATGGCACTGGCTTTTCCCATGCTGTATTTGTGTTGTTGTTGATTGCTGGTTGCTACAGGCTCTCTGCGCTGGTGTCATCTCTAACCAGTGTTTGGCTAATGATACAGTGGGATTGCTGCTCACCAGCCCTGCGAGGAACTGTTGTTGACTAAAGACTGGCTTGTGGCTGGAAACATGGGCTGATCAGTATGGTAGCCCACTGTGAAAAGCATGGGAATATTTTGGACCAAGCAGCTTGACACTAAATACTGACTACATGTCTTAACATTTAAAGCATAAATGTTGAAGGTAAAAAATAGCATGAATTTTCAGACACTGAGTAGAAAACCTCTCCAGGCTGCTCTTTACCCTTTATGACTCAGGTTAATGGTGAGATAATGGTGGCCACAGTATGTCCTGCCTTGCACGATTTTTCAACCAGAACTTAAATAAAGCATAAGGCGTAAGAATAAAATACATCAGGCCAGACATACAAAAGCAGAAAAATAGGCAATGAAGGCTAATTTAAAGACCTAATTAATACATAACTACAGCACTGATTAATTTAACACATTCACTTGAAAGAATTTAAAGATATTTAATAATTTGGTAGTTTTTCTGTATATGTGTCTAACTAATTCACCATAGATGGTCTGTAGTGAAATATTAAGTAAGATATGTTTAATAGCATATAGTCTCTATAGAATTATTACATAAAATGCTGTTTAATTTAACCCATAATTGCATTATTTATCACAATTTATTATAATATTATCCTCTGTATTTGATGTTGTTTCAGTTAAAATCAGGTATTTTCCTATATTTCATTTACTGATTATGTAGATGTTCATAAAAGCTCATAATTAAGCTCAATTCAATGGTTATTATATCAAAACAATGAAAACTAAAGAAAAAAATACCTTTTCAGTGACATCTATCATTATCTGAATGTAAACCCTGTGTCTCTATTCACTGTCATTGATCCAAGTCCATGGGTTTTACTGGTGAATCAAAGTTGTAGAAGATGATGGTGTTTCCATGTTCACTATGGAGCCTCTGAACGTCCAAATGGATCATATCTGATGAGCATGAAAAGATGACAAACTGCATTTTACACCAGTTATTTACATGGATTGATGGGTTTAGTGGATCAGAAGTTAGTAAACATTTAGACTGGTAGATGATTTTGGTCACCGGGGGCTGTTTGGGTCTTTATGGATTAAATAAAAGAAAGACACTAAGTTTAGTATGAGACACAGTTATATATTCATAATGCAAGATAAAAAAAATGACTACATTTTCACTCAATTTTCAAAACTGCTTTGTATTTTTCTTCCCTTTAAAGCGCTTCCAGTATTAAATGCATATACTGAAAATAACTGCAGAGATGCATTTATGGTTTGCATATTCAGCAATGTTATGTATGCCATGTCTGAAAAGTGTTGGAGACAGATAAAGTGACAAATTAGGCATTAATAGTTAGTACTGAGTGTTAAGAAAAGATTTCAGTGTTGTCATTGCAGCTGTTCAGTACAGTGGACTTATCTCCATCCTGTTTAATACCCCCACTGATGTGCTGGTCTTATTCTCCACATACTGGATAACTAATTGATCACACTGAATTACATATTGCCGCCTTGTGAATGGAACTCATTAACTGCTTCAGAGATAAGAGGGCCAAGGCTTATTTGAAGGTTAATGTCAGCATAAAGCTGTGTGCATCTGTTGGGGCTCCTCTACAGACAGATTAAAGCAAAAGCAACAGTTGCTCTTCCAGCACAATGTGCAGTCTCATAACTCTGCTGCAGTTTAAAGAGTGTGAATCCCAGCATCTGGGCTCCTGTCTGTACTTGTTTATGTGAGTGTGTGTGTTTCTGAGTATGCATGTCTGTTTGCCTCAGTTTGTGTGTGTGTGTGTGCGTGTGTGTCTCTCTCTCTCTCTCTCTCTCTCTGTGTGTGTGTGTGTGTGTGTGTTTGCCCTACCGACTGAATATGCTGGAGTTGTTAAAATGCTGAAGTCAGTAAGAAGCCTCTTGAAGCATTAAGCCATAATGGGCTGCAGGGAGCATGAAACAGACCACAGTGTGTTTGATGTTCACCACAGAGGGAGAGAGAGAGAGAGAGAGGGAGAGAGAGAGTGGGAGAGAGAGGGAGAGAGGGAGAGAGGGCAAGTGGACTGCTGGCTTGGTCTACCCTGGTTGACTTGGTTTTGCTTGTCACTGCTCCGCCCTGTGACTGACCAAAAGGAAACAACAACAAAAAGAGAAAAGATGGAACCAAAAAGTAAACATCTGCAAACAGAAGTATCTCCATTCTCAAATGTTCTCTGCATTGCACTTCCTTATTTAATTGTTTTCATACCCTGGTCTGTATGAAGTGTGGAAATCTGGTGGCCAGCCTATGCAAACAGATCTAATTGAACTCTGAATAGTGTGTGAACAGGGATTAGGATACCTTGATGCAGACGCAGGAAATGTAACATGTTTTGATTAAAAGGAAAAGCCATGAATGAATCATGAATCATCTGAAAATGACTCATTCATTGGACAGAACTTTAACACCATCTCTTTTTTTCCAGAGCTAAAAAAAGGATACATATATGGATAAAAAAAATGCTATTTTTCTTTAAAAAATGGTGTGCATTTGCGAAATGACACACATTTGTTGCACTGTAAAAAGCAAGAAAGACACCTGAAAGTAAAAGTGATGATTACTTTTTTGTGGCACTTTAAGTATAAGTTTAAGTATCAGCTACCCCCTTTTAGACCAGCATGCACTTCAGCTGCTGCCACCCTTTTTCATTCCACCCTTTGTGCCGTCCTCTTGTCTTTTATTCCGTCACTTGTCTAATGTGAGAGTAGTTCACACATGCGGTCCACCATTGGCAGACGCACATGGGCACGCAGATGACAGCATAGGCCAGTCTTTTTTTGTCACCACAGGAGGTTGTAGTGTCATTGCTGCAGACTTGTGTGTAACCATGCATGTGTGTGTGTATTCCTCTGAGGGCTGCAGTTTGTCAGCGTATGACTCTTCTTTTGTCTTCAGAGGAATTGGCTGTGTCAAAAGGAGAATTATTTCCTCGTCACGGCAAGCCCCTTTGCCATCTTTAGTTGTGTGTGGTTGGTGTGTGTGTGTGTGGGTGGGAGGCAGGGTGGCAGATGTGTGTGCATACATCCATGAGTGTATGAGTGTGTGCTACAGATGTGTGCACGAGTTCTGAAGAAGCAGTGAGAATGATATTAAACTGTTTCCTTTCCATTTGCCATCATTCTGTTTGATGTGTGTGTGTTTTTTTTTGCGTAACGGCCGGTGTTTGTGTCTTGCCCTATCGCCAGTTATGTAAATGCGTACATACATGTGATGTGTGCCATGCCAAGCTGTTGTGGATTGTGTCCCCTCCAGCAGAGCTTTCTGTAGACTAGGTGAGTATTTGAAGTGACAAGGAACTGGCTTTAGCTCTCAGCGTGGCCTCGCTTCTGCTTCAGCTACCTCTCCTCTCAGCCTCCCGCTGCTTGACAGATGGTGCAGACCCAAACCAGGACGCCCACTACCTTATTAAGTGAGGGCACGCAGTATGAATTTTACTAGGTGACACGCCTAGCACCAACCAACACACACATGCATAGTGTCTGCAGCTGTGGATCCCTGTATTTGTTAAGATGCTTTGGTTCCTTAGTTAAAGCTCATCCCAGAAGGGAAATCCTGTGGCCACGGTGCTATAGCAACAAACCAAGCAGACCCATGGGGACAGACAAACATACACACACAACATATACAGTTGTGGAAAAAATTATTACACCATCAAAAGTAATCAAAAACAATGGTTATGCAATCAAGTACTAACTCCTGTGTGTATTATGTGACTAAAACAGACAGAAAAGGAACATGGAATGAATAAAACCACTGTTTTTGTCAATACAATGACACAGATATTCATGTAAGAAATGAAGTAATTTTGTTTTTTCTCAAGAAAACATAGAAAATGGATATATATCAGCTATCAGCTCTGAAATTAAATTGTTAGTATCTTTAGTTGTATCAGGCATTAAAATGAACAATTTCATTTTTTTCTGTGACTGTACATACACATATCCTTATAATTAATTGATTTTCAGTGAATTGACAACAGTAAATAACAAATTACAGTACACATATGTCTAGTTTTTGTATTGACGTGTGTTCTATATGAATCTATGCTACTATTTCCACATCTATAAACATGACTTCTGATTTTTATCCACAGTAATGGTTAGAACAATTCTCATGTTTTATGAGTCCCTCAGTGGCAAATGACACAGTATGTGCTTAAACCAATGAATACTAATCATTACTCATAAATTATTGGGTACTGAAAGGTAAAATATACATTACAGAGCTCCCTTTTCCTACATCTGAAAGCTGAAAGTTAATGGATTTAGATTAAGCTACAGGTCTTCTTTTAAACAGGAACAATACATAGAGACATTTTTGCAATGTAAAAGTCTGCGACTATTGCCATGTAGCAATAGTAGTTAATTTGTAACAAAAACTGACCTTATGACAAAACATTAAAATCAACAACGACCAAAACATCAGTCCACTTTATGAACTGCTTAGTCCTCGCAAGGGTCTCGGAGGTGCCAGAGCTTATCACAGCTACCTATGGGCTCACACACATATATTGTCACACACACACACTGTCACACACATTTATTCTTCTATGTGTGTCGGTGAGTGAGAATATATGTGTGTGTGGTTGAGAATATATGTATGTGTGTGGGTGAGTATATACTTATGTAAGAGGAGAATATGTGAGTGAGTGAGTGAGTAAGAATATATGTACTGTATGTGTTTGTGTGAGAATATGTGTATGTGAGTCTGATGTGAATGATTGAGAATATATAGAGAAAATGTGTATGTGTGTGTGATAATATATGTGTGTGTGGGTGAGAATATATGCATGTGTGTAAGTGATAATATATGTGTGTGAGTGAGAATATATGTGTGCGTGTGTGTGTGGATGAGAATATATGTGTGTGAGTGAGAATATATGTGTACGTGTGTGTGGGTGAGAATATATGTGTGTATGTGGGTGAGAATATGTGTATGTGTGTGAGTGAGAATATATGTGTATATGTGTGTGAGAAAATGTGTATGTGTGTGAGTGAGAATATATGTGTGTGTGAGTGAGAATATATGTGTGCAAGTGGGTGAGAATATATGCATGTGTGTGAGTGAGAATATATGTGTGTGTGTGGGTGAGAATATATGTGTGTTTTTGACTGAGAAAATATGTGTATATAAGAATATTTGTGTGTGTGTGTGGGAATATATGTGTGTGTGAGAATATGTGTGTGAAAATATATGTGTGAGAAAATATGTATGCGTAAGAATGTGTGTGTGTGTGTGAGAGAGAGAGAGAGAACATATGTGTGTACGTGGATGAGAATACATGCGTGTGTGAGTGAGAATATGTAAGAGAGTAAGAATGAAGTATCTTGTACGGTCCCTCATACGTGTGTCCAGAACACACACACACAGACAAACACGTGTTGATTCTCACACTCACACCCACAGTCCAATCTGACTAAGCATATTAACAAGTGCATGTCTTTGTGGCCAGAGCCTGTTTGCTGAGGCGATACTGCTGACCATGGGAAACTAATTAAATTAATGAAAGTTAATAAAACCAAATTATCTAATACAAATACTAACTGAACATTAAGTGCTGAGTGACAGGTTAGATGAATGCTGGAAATGATTTAGGGTTCAACAGATTTGTCATCTTATTAAAAACCTTTTAATTAGTTGATGCTTTTATTTCTGGTACTCCATAAAGACAATTGACCAACTGTTGTTTTGCATTGTGCTGGTTTGCCGGCTCTACTCCCAGCTTCCATTAGAGTGGCTCACTTTACTGTTACGAGATCATTTGACTAAATATTTCTGTTATGAGACAATTCACATATAAATATGAGGTTTATATGAGTTTACAATTCTAAAATATAACAGATTGTATTGTTTCTGTATTATACAATGTTGCCATTTTATTGACTTTTGTTCCAGTGTTTAGTGACTAAGTAGGTTTTATTGTTGTTTGGGTTGCCTGGTCGCAGATGGTTGATAAAATCATAGCATGCATATATAATATCACTAAAAGGAGTGATACTTTAGTTTGTTTTTAATGGAATTATGCATTTTAAAACATTTCCCTGTGGTCTACATAAACTGTAAATGCTATGCTTAGGTCTGAATTCTTCATTAATTCAACTTCACAGGCCAGACAATATTTCTGAATAATAATGACACCAGAAAGGTCGTTTTGAGCCTTGGCCCTTTAAATGCAAATGATCCACCCCCTTCCAAGTGTGCTTTGTGTCCTGTTCAGCCACTTGTGTTTGTTAATATAACCAACAACTGAATATTTTAAGTAATCCGCTAACTTTGGACATATTTTCAGTATGGACTACAACGGCTGCTGCTGAACAATGACGTCATATTTGGAGAAATGTTCATCGGAAGTCTTGACGTTATAAGTACAAATGTCTTGACGTAACTCAGTGCTTCTCAAATAGTGGGGCGGGCATGTAGCGATGCCAGGGGGGGCGCGTGTGACGCTGGGGAACATGTTTTTTTTTGCCGTTATACAATAAAGTGTAATTGCACATCCACTACAGTAGTTGGCAGTGGCGCTCTTATTGTCAGAGTGTGCGCAGGTACTATGAGTTCTATAGTGTAAGTTTTTTTTATATATGAAGTGCAGTAAACAAACCCTCAAGAGACATGAAAAACAAAAAGTTAACAACAAAGTTATTCTTTATTCTAAGTTGAACTACTTTTCTTTAATGTTAATAAGGATACAATGTAATGCAGAGGTGTACTTATAACTATTTTATTGACAAATGATAATTGTAGAGAGTTGAGAGTGGGGGGGCGCAAATTATTTTCTTCTTGCTAGGGGGGTGCGTAACAGAAAATAGTTGAGAAGCACTGACGTAACAAGAGTAATTTCTAAACACTGACGATTCTTAAGTATTTAATTTCTCGGGCTGGATTACAACCAAATGCCTACAAATGTAGAACCGCCTCCGACTCCTTCAACCAATAGTAAAGCATCTTTGCGACACATGACACATGTTGCTGTCGGCTGCAATTGAGTGATGAACGAGTGAATTACAGTGGGGGAATGTCTGCGGTAAAGACAGTGAACTCGAGTGGGCGTGGCCACAGTCACGCACCTCAACTCTGCGTCGTAAAAGTTTGCATTCGGCGATCTTCCTTTCTGTCGTCCAGATCCAAGTGTCTGTTCACTTTCACTTCTCTGACTTCTGCGCTGTTGTTTTTCTATTCTTTGCCGGTGCGGATAACTCAGCCTTTAAACAACAATCAAAAGTCTCACCCTCCCCAAAAATTTTATATTAAAAAAATTCCATTTTGCCGGCTGGGAAGTTTCTTTGCGATGCAGCTGACATTGCTTAGCAACCAGGACCATAAGTGACCGGACTACTTGCGGAGTGATATGAAAGACATGAATCACAGGTAAAAGCAGTCATTTTCATTCACAGCAGTGCAATAAACATTTTGTGGAGAAAAAAAAAAATCACGGCGGAGAATCGTGATTTCTATTTTAAGCAAAAAAAAAAAGTCACATTTTCGCCAGAATCGTGCAGCTCCAGTAAAACATAACAAATTCAGCAGGAATTAAAACAGGTTGCAGATATCCACTCTATTTTTGCCAAATGAAATGAACTAGTAGGGTTCAAATACACAAATAAATGTACCAAAGACTAATGAAGGTGGGTTTAGCAAAATATGAGCCTTTTAATGGAACTCATCAACTTCCCATAAACACAGGAACAGATGTATGACAAAACCTGCTCAGTTCAGTGGCTCAGCTGATACTGTAAATGAAAATTATCTGTATTTGACATGCAGAACTCAACAAATGATTGGTATTCAATGATGAAAAAATGGTCTGAAGGCTCTGCACAAACATGTGTATTTTTTTTTCTCCTTTAGATTTCGTTCTAAAATAGCTGCCTCAATACAGTCTTTCAAACTTCTTTTTACGAAAATGCCTTGGACTTCTTTTACTTTTGAGTTCCCTCGAGCACCTTCATCACACTTGGCTGAACTTCTAAGCACTGGAGTTATTTATTTATTTTTTTTTTACTTTTCTAAAGAAATAATTGACTTTTTTGCCTGACCTGTTATTTTTTTTATATACACTAAGATAAATAAACAAATTCTGATGCCATGCAAGGAATTATTTTCTATAGCATCTACATTTTATTTTTCTTATGAAACCCAATACAGTATTTGACAGCTTCCCCCAAGCTTGTGATACTTGGTATGATTGCTTGAAAAGATGGATATTCTCAGATGGAAACAGGCTTCAGGCCCTTACAGTATCTCTCAAATACAAAAATGAGCAAATAGAAATTGAACAGATGAGAGATTGGGTCTGAAGGAATAGAAGATAAAATCAGTAAGGTATAGTCGAACGGTTGAATGACTGAAATGTGTCCTGCTCTGAAGCATGGCACACACAATACAGATTTAATAAAGATAGGACACACAAGTGATGCAGCACACACACTTGTCAAACACACACTTCCCTTTGATAGGCAATCATTTCTGTTCTGCTTTGTTTAACAGTGGCCCTTCTACGCACAGGCTGTTATTAAAAACACTACAGCTGACGTCCTCACTGAATTAAATAGTACAGAATTAGAAACCGGACAGCAAGTTACCAAGCCTTCTGCTAGCAAATGTGTGCGTGTGTGTGTGTAAAATTATATTGTGTGGGGACATGAGTATGAATACACAGTCTCGTTCTGGGGACACAAAAATTTATGGGGACAAAAAATGTGTCCCCACAAAAACTTAGTACTGATACGTGTCTAAAATGACTAGAACTATATCTGGTGTGAATTTCAGGGTATGGACCACATGTGACGGTTTTTGCAATGTGTGTGTGTGTATAACTAGTGATGTTCATAATTTTTTTTTATTATATATCTAATTTGTTTTGGTACTTGTAGGACCACAGGAAAGCCGTGTCCCCGTATTGTATGTGGAACTGGTGATCCCCATTATGTTAGGTTTACAAGACTGTGTGTGTGTGAACGGCTGATATCCAGGTGTTTTAAGACTTGTGAATATCTTCTTTGTCTTCAGTTTCCCTTCCTTTCCCCTGAGGTGTAAACATCATTCTCGGTAATCTCTTCCAAACTAGAAGCATGTTTCCATACTTGGGATGTAGAACAGTTGCCACTTTTTCTTACAGCTCTATCAAATCTCTGCTGTTTTCTAACAGTTTCTCCATAAATTGGTCATTTTGGAGGATTTTGTTTGTAGCTGCTTTAGGCAAGTGACACATAACAGTGTTATTTTTGCTTTATTGTTGCGTGGCTTTCATAATTTCCTCAAGACTTTTCTGTAATCAACATGAAAAGTTTCCATTATGGTAATTATTTGCTCCTCTCTCTCTCTTTCTTTCTCTCTCTCTCCCTCCCTCCCTAAAGTATCTCTGCATCGCTCTCTTTTGCTTGCAAAAGAAGCTGTATTCTTCATGTGAAATGCACTACATTCCCACAAACGCTCCCTAGAAACATGTCTAAATTGTTTATAATAGCGCATTTTAACCATTTTTTTTTTCTTTTTCTTTTACGCTCTTGAACATTAAAATTGTACGATACTTTCAACTCTCTACAAAGTAATGAAGAATTAAACTGCTCCTCTTAAAAGGCTATTATATGTGATTTAGGGATTCTGCTAAGTTTTGGAGCATCCGTTCATCTTTTTTTTTTGTTTTCTGAAAAGCAGCTCCCGTGGGAATTCATTTTCTCACACTCACTTTAATGGTTTCCCTTCTTTTGCTCTGGGTTTGAATAAGATTATACTGAAATAAGTATGTTGTTTTATTAGCTTCCTGCAGGCCCAGCTACTATAGTTTTCCAGGCTTTAATCCTCTATGATGTGACTCTTTTTCTCTATTTTTTTTCCTTCCTTTTCCTTTAAACTGTAGCGCTCATGTTATGGTTCACCCTAACATCAGTCCCTCTTGCAACCAGAATGAGTTCCTCTCACTGCGTAATGGATGCTTTATATCTCCATCTCACCAGTTTGTGGTGGAGCAGCTTTCCTCTGTCCCCTTCTGGACTGTTGACTTTCACCCAGTCCACTCCAACTCTCATCTCCTGTTGGATTTTGTGCCTCCTAAGCACATTTTTCAGTAATTAGATAGTGAGACTTGGTTTTATGTGACATCAAGCGTTATTTGTGGTTAAGGAAAGCCCCTGTAGTTCATGGTGGTTTGCTTATTTGGCCTGACTGTGCTTGGCTATTTAGATCTAGAGGTAGAGTGACTGTCTGAAGATGGAAGAGAGGGACTGACCAGAGGATTACGAAGGCCCTGTGAGAAGAGGGGCGCATAAAAAAAGCTCATAATTACAGAGGGAATATGTAATTACTGTCAATTGTCATCCTGTTTGCTGGTAGAGGATTAGCTTTTTATTACCTAAATCCTTATTTTTTGTTCTTGACTCCGTTTTGCCATCAGCTTGTTTTTTTTTTTTCTTTTTTCTTCTATTGATCCTCAAAGGGTTTCATAATAATTTCATTTTCTATTCAGGGTAATTAATAAGTGTTCACTTTGGAGACTATAAAAACTCTAAAAAGGTAGAGTGGAACTGTAAAAAAACAAAACAAAAAACTAAATTATGAATTAAATTATGGACCAGGAGAGGCTTTTTTGAAGGATTAGTTGTGCTTATGTAAGAAAGAACAAAAACTAAATCTTTTCCTATTATTTTACTGTTGAAGAGCTCATGCTTTTTCTACTGTACAAATATACTTCGACACACCTCTCTTCTCTCTTTCCTCCCAGGAGGGAATGGCAAGTGGTGAGCTAATGAACTTGAAATGACAATGACTTATTTAGCTTGCATTTCTTCCGCTCAGGCGTAACAGAGGGCATTTCAGTAGGGCCCCACTCGTCATCATTTCATCCGTCTTATTTGCTTTCCCTCCATTGCTCCCACACTATTTTCATCTCTTCTTCCTCCCCTGCACAGTCTTCTCCTATAAATATTTTACATCTTCCAAATGAACTCTGTCAACTCAAGCTCAGTACATAGCTTGCTGCCTTGTGTGTTTTTTTTTAATGTGTTTCATAGTATTTATTTATGTGTATGTGTGTTTCACGGTGTATTTAAATGTACTGTGGAACGGGCCAGATTTGCATAAGACTTTGAGTGCATTACTGTCATGCGTGCCTGTAACTTCTTGTATATTTTGACGCATATGTGCATGATATATGTTTTACATATTGTTAAATTGGTATTCCATCGGACAAGGTGACTAAGAACAAGTTATTTATATCCTCCTCCTAGCTGCTGCTGGATGCCATTTAGTGCATATTGTACATGCACTATACATTAGCATGGAGAACTTCAACATATTCAATCACTTAAAGCTATAATTATCAAATTCCTGTAGCAGACATTAAAGGTTCAGTGTGTGTTATTTAACAGCATCTGCTGGTGAAGTTGCAGAATGGAACCAATTGAGCCCCCCCCACACACACACACACACACTCTCTCCCATATGGGGTCTACTCACGGTCCTTGTTGGTGTGAGTGTTATTTTTGTCTGTTTTTTGGTTTTTAGTAAAGGTGATCCACACTGGTCTACACTAAAATGCATATATTTAACCCTTTAAGATCTAGAACTATTTTTTATA
>JAPSES010000030.1:2253576-2281736 GCA_029822895.1 Maxillicosta whitleyi | reverse complement strand
AATAAACTATAAATAATTTTTTCGTGGGGAAATATATTTTTTTTTTTTTTTTTTTTTTTACTTGGCTCACAGTTACTAACATGCAGCTTTTGATGAATGCACCTTCTTTGAATGGCTTTCTGGCCCTAGCAGTCATCTCACTCACCACGTAGCTATAGGCTCGACTGCTGCCTTTTTTTCTTTGTCGCTTTCTTGAATAAATCCAATGCCTCCATAGACATTTTTAAGATTGGCAACTTAAATCTTTCTCTCATCTCCCTGGTATTTTGTAAACTCCTCAGTAAGTCTAGTTGAGGAATGATGTCAGACATTGTATTTCTTCTGTCCTTAGTTAAATGCAGTTTGGTTAAGATAGGAAAAAGGTTAAATGTTCCTTAATAATTTAATAATAAATAAATGGTAATTCGTCTGCCATAATTCATTTTGAGGAATAAATAAATATGTACAAGATAAGTTTGTCTATCTGATTTGAAGGTATAGTTAGAAGAAGTGCATCTAGGGTAGCGTAGGCTAATTTGGTGAAATCTTTTTTCCGGTTAGCCTGTTCACTCATATCCAAGCTGTTTCTGTGCTTTGCATCTCACCTACATCCCCTAAGCAATGACTGTGAGTTTTATTATGTGTTTAAAGGTTAATCCAATAATATTTGGTCAGTCCTGTAAGTTAAATAAGCTCCTTAAGCGATCGTTTTCCTCAAAAGGTAGCTTGTCGTATAGTTCGCTAGCTTAAGTGGGTAACATAGCCGTGTGTTAGCACAGTCTGTTACTATGTTAATGCACAATTCGTGGACGTTAACGGCGCTAATTAGCATAAGAAAATATTTCTAAATATCGCCGTTAACTAAAGCATTCTGCAAACTTCCCCTGCCCATGTCAGGGCTCAGACCACAACAAAAATGTAGCAACAGGCCAATTTGCTGACCATATGGACCAGAAAAAGTACCACACAAAAGAAAAATAGTAATGTAAAAACAAGTGAGTTTCAGTCTGTGTAGCCCGTCATGAGTGACACTAACACTCAGGTACAGTCTTCATGCTTTTTGTGGCTTCCATTCATGGGGCAGACTGCCCATCAAAGTTGCTAAGTGGCTTCGCTGCATTGTCATAGGAAACCACTCTAGCTCAGATGCACAACCCTCCCCTTTCATCATGCTTTTATCACACTTTTACCTTTTCTAAAAGCACTATTCTTTTTTTTTTTTCACTCTTTGTTCTTGTCTCCAGCAGGCTTGTTTTTCTGTGGGCATGGTGTCCTACCGGCTCATCTCTGTCTAAATGGTATGCAGCAGTTGTTAAAAAGAGACAGCTTGAGCTCTGCACCTCCCACATCACCAATTTTGTAAATTGTAACTAGATCCCCATCTCCCCTGGGAGCACACTCCCTAATGCACCATTACACCACAATACATACTGTATTTTTTTTTTTTTTACATAAAACATGCTCACACTTTTATTGTAATATGCAATTATTTTATTTCTACTAATTATTGTGGGCCTTCAGTGATCTGTTAATGTCTCTCGTTTTTAAAAACAAGGGAAGGGGAGAGCAAGAGAAGCCATGCTGTTTTCAATAATCATAGACAGATGGTAATAATGTTGTCCCGTGTGTGTGATTATTAAGAAAGTGAAATGCAAGTGGATAATGTGCATGTTCCTTTCAGTATTTAGATACAACATCCCCAAGCAGTAAGTGGTCTTTACTTTATTGTTTTTCACTAATTGTCCCAAGAGTACACAGTCTTTTTGATCTATGCACAGTAATAATGTATACAGTATTGCTCTTTATGAATTTGTACTGTTGAATGAAAAGCACTCTGTAAATGCTGACAGCAGAATGTTTATACTATAGCTTCCAATTAACACAGGAAATACATGGGGACCAGCAGAGTCTTCAATTCAATGCATGAGTCCTATTTTACTTTTCCTATTTCACTTGTGCTTCAGATAATCACTAGCTTATTTTTTCAGTTCAGTTTATTTTGAATATGCAACAAAACAAAAGTAATCCCTCTTAGTCCTTAGAAATAAAACAGAATGCAAGAAAACATGAGAAAAACTTATACATATACATGAAAACAAAGGATGACTTCATTTGCACATTCGAAAAAGAGTGTGAGAAAGTATATCTTATTTAATTCCGCCCCTCTCCACACAACAGTCAGATTTAGCTGCGTAGTTTGTATGACTCTTGTAGTGCAATGAAAGTTAATGGGAGTTGATCTCTGCTGTGGAGGTTACCATTCTGTAAGGAATACACACTCCCCAGCCACAAAATAGTCACCTGCTTTTAAAGGAGTGATATTTAGCTTTTTTAAAACATGGAATTATGCATTTTCAAACATTTCTCTGTGCTCTACATAAACTATAAATACTATGTTTGGGTCTGAATTCTTTATTAATTCATCCCCACAGGTCCATCTTCAACATTATTACTGACTAATGACACCAGAAATGTCATTTTGAGTGCTGGCCCTTTAAATGCAAATGAGTGACTACATGCTCCACCCCCTCCAAGTTGTTGGCTGTATTGCTCTGTCCCATCCATTCAGACAACAACTGAACATTTTAGGTAATTGGTTTGAACATATTTTCAATATAGACTATAACCGCTGCTGCTGATATAGAGTTATGTCGTACTCAGAGAAATGTTTGTCAGAAGTTTTGACCTTATATGTGCAAATGTTGTGATGTTTAACTCAGCAAATAGTTAAAATCCTTCCATTGGAATTTGAAACAGTGATTAATATGTTTTAGTTGCAAAATTGTAGCTGATGCAGTGAGTTCTCATTTCTTAAAACAGCCATGTCAGAGGACATATCCTGTGGTTGTGGAAAAGATGTATCTCCTTTTCAGAAGAGCCAAATTATCAGCCTGCACCAAGCAAAGAACACATCCAAAAAAATATGCTGAAACTACAAAAAAAAATATTTTAAGAACTGCTCACTGAATTATTAAAACCTTTAAGGATGGTGGTGAGAAATCTTCTTCGGGGGGAAGAAATGGAGTAAAAAAATAAATAAGTAAAAAAAAATCCAGAATGATCATGATCAGAGATTACTTAGATGTTTGGAGGAATCAAATGGAAAATAAATAAAAAGAATTCACAGTTATGTTCAGTAGTGAAAGTAAGAGCGTTCCCACACAAAATGTGAAGAGAACTCTTGGGAATTGGACTGAACAGCTGTGCAGCCTTAAGAAAACCACTTATGGAAAAAAAAAAAGGCTCTAGTTTACTAGAGAACATAGCGATTAGACTGTGTTTCAATGGGAAAAAAAGGTAAATGGACTGCACTTATATTGCGCATTTTCTACACCTTCATGGTGCCCAAAGTGCTTTACAGCACCTCACGTTCACCCATTCACACACACACACACACACTCATATAGTTGGTGGTTGCTGCCATGCAGACCCTACTGTGAGCAATTTAGGTTGCAGTGTCTTGCCCAAGGACACTTCGATATGTGGGCAGTCGGAGCCAGAATTCAAACTGCCTACCCGTCGGTCATTGAACTCTACCAACTGAGCCACAGGCACCCAAAGGTCATGTGGTCTGATGAGTCCAGATTGACCCTTTTTAAGAGTGATGGACACATCAGGAGAAGAAAGGCGGATGAAGTGATTACCCGTCATGCCTAGTACCTACAGTACAAGCCTGTGTTGGCAGTGTTTTTGTTCAGATTTAGGTTCAGCAACATTATGTGTAAAAAAAAAAAAGAACAGCACCTGAATATACCAAATGACCAGATCTGAACATCAGCAGATTTTTTTCTTCCACACTTAAGGGTGGGGTACACCCTGGACATGTGACCAGTTCATCACAGGGCTGAACATATAGAGTAGAAACAAACATTCTAACATTCACACCTATGGACAATTTAGTTTAACCAGTTTCCCTATCAGTGCATGTCTTTGGATGGTGGGAGGAAGCTGGAGAACCCGGCAGGGAGAACATGCAAAGTCCACACAGAAAGCTCCCACTCCCAATAACCCCCCCCCCCCCCCCCCTCCAAAACAAAAAAACAACAACAAAACAACAAAAAACAAACAAAAAAAAAACAAACAAGATATGTCTTTGTTGAATGAGTGCGTAGTTGCCGTTTGGAATGTGATATCATTTGAAAACATCCGTGTGTTTGTTGATATTGATGGTTGCTATTCCAGCAAAGTAAATCCTGTGTGCCAGACTCTGCCTTTTTACGTCTGAATTTTCAGATATGATTCCAATGCACACAGAAGTCCTTACATATGTCATTATCAGCCCCTGAAATAGACATCTGTGTTTTTGCTACCACTCCCTGGCAATGAGGTTAAGTGTGCCTATTTATCCACATAACAAGATCTCCACTATAGTCTGACATTGAGGCATCAGTAAGTCACCCTTAACAATCTTGGTGCTTTATTCTCTTTATCCCCATCAGGAAGTGCACATATCCTGCCCAGAATTCCCCTTCCTCAGAAACCCAAAGTCCTGTGGCTCTCATCCACTATTTACTCATGGATTAGATCCCTATCTTTTCTAATTGAGGTCCTTGGGAATGACACACTCATAATCTGACCACAAACAAAGCGTAGTCTCCCGGCGTTCTCATGAATTCTTGGCTTCTGTGCTCATCTGCAACCCAGTGAAATTCATTCACAGCAGCGAGCTCAGATGGCTAAGTGTCCCTTTAACTGCTACAAAGTCCATCCAAAATTAAACGAGCTTTTTACTTGGCAGTAGTGAGATTTTAATGAAAATTTACAGGTTGGGAAAGAGGAAATGGACGGATGCGGCTGTAGGCCTTGAGATGTGTCTATGCGTGTCCTTGTGGAGATGCTTCGGAGAGGCGTCTGTTTACTTGTCAGAATTATATTGCCCCTGCCTTGTTTAGCAAACAGAATCTGTCTTGGTTTAGGATTTTTATTGTACCTCAAGGTGCTTCTGTGGTCTGTATGAAGTTACTGTATACGTGTGTGTACGCCTGAGACATCCGCTTTTATGAGCAGGTCTGTCCTTGTAGTTAAACCAGCCTGTAGCACTTGTAAAGGCCGTGGTCATGCACTCCAGCTCTGTTTGGTGATATAGACATCTGCCCTGGCAGTTAACTGGCGACTACCCCTGTAGTTATTATTGTAGTCTGTAAAGAAATCCTATATCGGGCTGTCTGGAAACAGCCACCATAATAGGACTCTGTCAGGAGGACACTCCACTCCCTGAAGTACAAGGACCTTTTCTTTCTTTCTCTGAGCTTCTTACTGTTGCCTTTTCACCCTATTCCACTCTTTTTCTCTCTTGGTTGCTCAGTAGGGACCATAAGCTATAAGTTGCTGCCTCTACACCCTCCTCCCTTCTCTCCCTATTTCTAGCCTAAAGCAGGCTTTGATGTTCTCTGTGTTTAGTCTCTAAAGCAATGCTCCTCTGCTGCAGTAGAAACACCCCATCTTATACCCCCCCCAATCTATTTCCTTTCTTTTTTTTTTTGTAATGCAGCAACTGTAAAGGAACCCGACACCAACAGTGTTCATCCTGATGTTCAATTAGCTTCTCTTTGCATCTCAAAGAGTTAAACCGAAGGTCTCCATTTAACCTCATTTTGCGGCTGGAATTTTAGTCTCCTTACGAATAACAATAGCCAAGCCAAGGAGACAGGTAATTAGACGAAAAGGTCATTTTAATGCTCACTTTATTACATTTTCACCTCCACTGACAGGGGCAGTAAAAATAACTATAGACATTAAGGTTAATATTAATAGCACTGTAAGAATTATCCAACTGTACCCATATTTTCTGTCCCATTTTAAGAAGAAAAAACAAAAAAACAAGTGATGATATTTTTCATCTTGTATTTAGTCCCCTGTGTGTGTGGTTAATATTGCTTCCATCTGCTGTAGAACATTAGAACTGATGCTTTTATGTTTTCTGGCACCATGGTCCTGTAGACTTACTTTCCTTTTATAGTAATAACTGATGGTGATTACTACAGTATTTGTATACAATGTGTTCAGTCAAATATCTAACACAAGATGGGTGGGTAAAGTATTAAACCTTTAGTTGTGAATTAATATATTGGATTTCATTTAAGGATTCTAGCTTTAAAAAATAGTGCCATTAGACCAGTTTCTTAAACTAGCTTACTCTACATAGTATTTTTGGAACTTGCACACAGAGCACAAACAAGCATATACAAACCCTGTGTCTATTCACTCTCCTAGTCGTTGCCTAATAATGTGTTTTTTGTGCAAATTCTTGCTACTTTTCTGAGCTGGCCTTTTTGTCTTTGAGTTTTAGGGGAAAAAATCTGTTAAAGATCAAATGAGCCAAGATCTGACATGTCTGCTTTGGCATGGCTCGGTGGTAGCTGACAGATTTGAAGTTAATTAAAAGCGCTCTTTTGTCCGTTGACTGATGCCAGTGCAGCAGTATCTGGGTGGTGTGACAAACGTGGGTGGAGGGCACCGGCTGTGCCATACAATAGTAAGCTTTGTAGGTGGCTGTGATGCAGAGGAAGGCTACATGATGTCAGGCCAGTCTTGGCTTTTATCCATATATTCAGGTCCAGTGGTCCTCCTCAGTGTATTTCTAACACCTTGTCACAGCTGGATGAAGAGTGGGCAAAACAGGTGGTAGAAATCTATCCTGCAGGATTACGTGCACCTACAATTGACTGCATTTCTTGTGATGAATGTGGTAGAAAATAGGATGGTGTGTGTGTGATGTATTTTAATAAAGACTGTAGATAGAGTTTTATATATGTCAGAGACTCAGAGTTCATCACTTTGCAGCTGGATTCAGAATGAAATCATTCAGTGCCACTAAGAAATTATGCTTGTGGAAAATGCAGCTGTCATAGTTTTATTTACAAGGAAAAGAGAACGCATCGCATCTGTGTTTGATTGCTTTCCTCTATTTGTTTTTGCTCAGAATTTAATATTTTATACAAGTAACCGCAGTCTAAATAATTTATAATTTCTATGCTCAGCTTTATAAAACCAACCAAAAATAATAAAGATTAGATAACAACTAAGAAATATGCAGGTAGAGTTTGGACATAAAAATAATTAGTGTGATTATGGGGACATAAAATAAATAAACCATAAACAGATTTCCTTTCAGCTTTAATATCGACCAAATAAACAGTCTAGTAGCAGATCAAGATGCTGTTCTCTGCAGGTTTTGTGACTCATGGCCTGTACTATTAACCTGGTAGTAGTGTAGGGATGCTGGAGATTGTGGTTGTGTGCTTTTTTTTTGAGTGGCGTCATGACTACAGATAAGACTTAGTAGCAGAGGAGACAGATAACCACAAAGTCCTTTGGTCCTTCTCTATATCTACTTCTCTATTCCTGTCTCTCTCTTCCTCATGCCCTTGCCTATAAATTCTCAATGTCTTTTTCTCCACCTCCAACCTCTCCTCCTCCCTTTGTGGTTGGAGGGATAACCATCTACCCTTTCAGCAAAAGCCAGTGCCCTGTCTGTCTCCCTGTGGCCTCCCTCTCAGCTCCCTCCTTCATCTCGCTCTGGGAGGATAACCATCTAGGCTTTCAGCACAGGCCAGCTCTGTCTAATGACTGTTTCCAGTGAGGGAGGACAGTGGAGAAGCTTTGTCCCACTTACACTGGTTCAGTTCAGCAGCTGGGTTTACTCTAAACCATTTTTAATATGTGGACCGCAATACAGAGAACAACATTTTATTTAAGGTGGGATGAGATGTCACTCCTGCCTCTTGACACCAACACTTTCAAAGCTTACATTGTTTTCTGGTTTTCATGGCTATCTTTAATCTTTAGCCCATGATATCAAGTCAAAACAATGCCACTGTGTTCTCTGTTTTATCACCACATCCCCTAGTCTGTCATTAAATTGAAGTTTTAGGGGTTACAAAGTAAAAAATAATTGCTCTTTATATTCGAGCCACTAGAGATATAATAGAACAACATGATGCAGTTCCATATTTCTGATTATACCGAGGAACGCAACAACAGATTGAAGCCACATCCCTTAGATGTCACCAAACAGGTGGAAAAGTTTTGACATAACTAAACTGACAACTCGAATATGAAAGGAAATGGTTTTGTAAAGAATGAAGTGCAACCCCCCCCCAAAAAAACGCAGGTGCAAACAAACTGAGAAATCAAGGAAACAGAGAGGAGCAAAACACAGTTTCAAGCTTCCCGTCTAAAGAGTATGCTATGGAAAAAAACAGAAAATGTGACAAGCAATGGGGAAAACATTAAAACTTTGAAGTCAGCAGGCAAATGAGGACTGAGGGAAAACATTAATAGAGGTATGACTGAGCAGCTGAGTGAAAGAGGGAGAGAATGACAGAGACAGACAGAGAGGAGGGAAAAATAAGGCGAAGAACGACTGCACATCTGAGTTCAGGAGTGCAGATTTGACAAGCATTTAGGTTTCCTTTTTTCAAAAAAGAATCTATGAAAAGCCCTCTTTCAGGCCTGGACTGAAAAGGGGATTAGACAGAGGCGTACCAAGTGAAAGACACAAACATTCCTTTACACATCTTGTGCATTTACCTGTCAGAGCACTGCAATAAAGCTGCTCCCACATGGGCAATATGCCAAGGTTTAGAATTCTAAAGGCCTAAAGGGCTGTCTGTGAAACGCTTAATACCACTGAAGCTTGGTGCCCTTGTTAAGGAGAATAACTTTATTTCTGTCATTTAGATTGTGACCACATCACATATGTACTATGTGATCTAGAAACCTTGGTTCTCTGGGAACCATTTCTTTCACTACATTGGTTCTGGTTGAAATTCAACAAGTCAAATGCATAGTTTTCTTACTGCTTTTGAATGTTAAATTCAAGTCTGACCTTTTAGCATTAGAGTTGCTCATCAGTTCCAAGACCTTCTGGATATAATTCCCCTTACAGCTATGGTGAAGAGTAATTTGCTGTGGTTCTATCTTTGAAGAATGCTTGGATTGTGCTGCACGGAACATAAATTCTCAAACTGCACATAATCTGTCCACTGTCCCTGTCAGCAGTGAGAGAACTAATGATTTTTTACATCATTAAGCTTGTTCCAGAGCTTGAAGGGTCATTGTGTGACCAGTCAGCCCCACACTATCACGCTAACAACTGCTAACCCATGACAAATTCAGTAGTGTTTGGAGTTTTGGCAACAGTGGTGGAATGTGTGAAAGAGTTTTTTATGTTGCTGTTTTGTTTGACAGAGATCAAATAGTCCAATCCGACCTAGTCTAAATGGACTTAGTTCCAGGAAAGGCTTCTTTTGATGGTTCCAGTCAAAAATGGTTACACTGCTTCCATGAAACTGTAAGGAAGTTATCAAGGCCAGTCTGCAGATACTAGACAGTTGGTAAAAGGTTCAACTTTAATGCAAATACAACATCTGTCACATTCGATCGATATAGCTTCGTTATTTCATGTCCTTCATTTTATGGGAAACAAAAATCTACTGATACCGGTATCAGGTATCGGTCCTATCTGTGTGTGTAGTAATACTTATACTTGAAGAAGTCTTCCGAAACAAATACACTGATACCACTTGACGTCAGCGTGACATTCACTTCATAGTGGAGCAGGTACACAGTAGAGGTGTAATGTCAGCAGTGTGGAGATTTAAAAAAATAAATGACGATGAAAAAAGTAACCATGACAAGTTATGTTCACAACACAGACGGATACGGATGGAGTGTATTGTCTGTTCTTTGCGTACATTCCACACACAATTCTGTCTCTTTTCCTGGGAGCTAGCAGATGCGTACCAGAACCATATAAAGATCATCATATTATCTTGTATATAAGGCTCTGTGTGGACCCAGAAAAAGAAGCAGAACCAGTGGGAACCATGGAAGTAGTGGATATCTTCAAAGAGCAACTGTGTGAGTTACTGGAAAACTACTGACATGTTCATGACAACTACCCTCATCAATATCAACATTAGTATTACCTCCTCTGTTGTCACAATGTTTGTTATTATTGACTTTCTTCTCAAAAAATACTTTACTTTTCTACATGGTATTTGGCAAGTATGGCTAATTAAGAGCGGCTCCCTCTAGTGGATTGATTAAGAAATGCTCATTCCAAAGCATTAAGGCCCAATCCCAATTCACCCCTTACCCCTAACCCTTGCCCTTTACATTACCACTTGAAATGGAGCTGCAAGGGTAGGTGTTGAAACATTCCCCTATGAAATGGGACAACACTTCATGACCTGTTAACGTCATCAGCGGTCATCAATGCCGCTATTAACAGGTGCAAAAACTTTGTTTCTGTAAATATTCATCATACCATCAGCAGCTGTAACCGTCTCTGTTCCATGGGCTTTGTTCATATTTTTACATCTATCAACTATAAACCGCAGAAATACGATCTGTAACACAAAGAAAAGACCTTAAATGGTCGATCCAATAATTAAGTTGATTATGAGGGAAGTACTTTCTTTCATCACTGCTGTCCATTTTATCTGTGTTAACTTCCGTCTTACCAGTGATCCGACCAAAATTATGTGACACTCCTACCCCTTCGTTGGTAGTGTGGTCTATGTACTATACAGCCCTTTGCCTTTGCCCTACCCCTCCGTCTCATTGAGAATTGGGACAACACTTCACGTGAGCGGTATTAGCAAGGGGGTGAATTGGGATTCAGCCTAAATGTCACTAGCAGCACTGCGTTACAGTCAGACTAATGACAGCAACAATAAAGCACATTTTCAAAAGTAACTAAGAACTGTAATGGTATTATTAAGTATTCATAGTACTCATTGGTATTCAGTATCGACAAGTACTCAAATGTAAGAACTTGCATTTGGTCTGTAAAAAAAGTGGTGTTGGTGCATCCCTCCTTCATACAAATATGAAAACAGGTAAACTGAACCATTTAAAGTTGTTCAGCCCTTCATCACATTGAAATTATCGATCATCCATTCATTTTCTGAATTGCTTAATTCTCATGAGTCGCTGGCACATTGGAAACAGACTCAACATTCATGAAAAAAGTACATTTACCACTACCATTAATGGACAGATGTTTTATATGCTGGTAATGATGTGCATCTGTGATCTGAAGACATTATGGTTAAATGTTCCATTTTTGAAAATAACTTAATATAACCTGGAAATGGACTAAAATGAACAACACTGTCTGCTTTTTTTCTCACAGCAATGACAGAGTCATTTATAGTTGCCAGTAAATACGCACAGCTGTGTGCAATGACAACACACAGCCGAGAATACATGATTCAGTCATTACAGGGTCTGTGTTTCCATAATTAACACACCATGATATCTTAGTTTGAGTATTTTTCATGTTCATTTTTGTACCTGCGGCACATTACCGATCATTCCTTTATTTGTTAAGTCTGTTGTATGCACCACCTACTCACATACAAAGCACTCATTTACAACAAGATTTATAACAAAATCTTCCCTAGAGCCATTCGGTGAGCAGTAAGTGGCAGCCAAATGTTATGCCCCACTAAATGCATATCATAAATCAAATGTTGGAGAGCTATTGGCATAACATAACAACTTAAACATATGTCTGGATGGACCGCTGCCAGGCTTTTCGCATCAACCTTTAGATCTAAATCTAAACATGGCTCAAAGTCACCGTCACAGGCTAAACTAAATACTTTACCTCATAATTTCTTGTACACCACGAACTTCCTAAAGGTCAGGTGACTAAGCTTCCTAAAAATTGCCTGTTTTCTCCCAACAAGTGGAGACACAGCTGGGGGTTGTGGTTCTCCAGTCATTATCTTTAAATGGTCAAGACCCACGCTTCCTTGCCTGTGTGACATCAGAGATGGTGGCCTACATAGAACAATGATTTGGTGGCCTGGATTCTGAAATGAGCTACTGTGGCGAATGGTGCTCTGTGCTGTTTCATATAGAGTGTCATTGCGGTTTGCTGAGAGAACAGGCTTTTTGCAGGCGATGGGAGGGGGGAACGCAGACCACAGACTTCATCTATGTCTCGACACATTTCACTTATGTTGGTCATTGACTCTTACAGTCTGTTCATTTCTGCATTGTTGAGCAAGTTGCTTCTGAAAACTCTAATACATTACAGATTACTTGTTACTGGTGTTACCGCAGTGCTTCAGCTTCAGTTTGTCATTTATGTCTTTTATGGATTCTGATTGTCTCTGTCAACTCACCATATATTTTTTATTAGTAAGTTTTTGTTTTAATTTTTTTTTTTTTTTTATCAATTACTAGAAATTTCAGGTGACCCCATTTCAATTCCAGGCGACCCTATGTGGGGTCCTGACCTCAAGGTTGGAAAACACTGCCTTAAAGTCTTACATTCTAACTTTTTTTTGTTTGTTTGTTTGTTTTCATTTGAGCAATTAGCTAAATTATGGGTGAAAAGTGTGATGTAACGCAAGTGCTATTGAACATGTACCAAGTCAAATATTACTGAAAATTAATTAGTAATGCCTTACACAACTGTGTTACAGCAAAACGTAATCCAATACTGAAATGCATTACTTTTGTAGCGCGTAACTCCCAACATTGCCTCTCTCTCTTTTCTGTTGGGATGACACCGTACTAACTTGTCAGTCTACTCAAATCTGTCTGATCTTCATGTCGTGCTGTGTCTTTGCCATGTGACTTTCATGTTCTTCATCTTTGACTCACTCTGCCTGGCTGTAAGTTAGCTGTGTCTGTCTGTCTGTCTGTTGTCAAGACTTTTGACTGACTCACAATCACTAAGAGGGGCCTGAAGTGTTAGCTTGTCCTGACCTGACTTCAAAATAGACAGATTGGCACGCACACCATGCACACACAGCATCGCCAAAACAGGGCTTTCCTTGTACAGCGTTAGTTCCCATGTCAGACCTTCTTTCAGATCAGGCGTTTGATATGACTCACTGGTGATGAGGCTCAGTGATCATTTGAGAACAATCGCTGAAGCCCTCAGCCATTGCCATAATGCGTCTGATTGTCAGTTAACAGGAACACACACAGCTCTGTCATTTAAAATTAAACTCTTGACTCCTTTGTTGAAAATCCATAAGCATGGGGAGTCTGCACAGAAGCACATGTACACTCAAAACAGACGCACTTGAAAATAAATAGTGTAATTGAATTCCCATCAAGAGCATTATGCCACTAAATGACAGCTGATGATACTACTTATCTTGATTTATATTAAGTAGACAAATGACATCAAATAATAGAGATAAGATATATCCCCCGAGGTAAAGATTGTTGTCTAGTCTCAGTCATAAATAAAACATGCCAGTGTTTGAGGATCTGGGCAAGTGTGGATCTGCTCTTTGGAAGCCCAGATTCCCTGGCCAGATTCCCAGCCAGAGGCAAAGGAAGGAAAGGAAGGATGGGGTGTAAGGGGAGGGGGGAGTGAACCAAGGAGAGGACTGAGACTGAAGCTTGTCTGTGCTTTGATGTAATGACTGAGCCAGTGAACGTCATATTTCTTCCAAGCATTGATCTATAATCAAATCATCCAGTAGTTATTACTTATTATTAAGGATTAAAGTGATCTGATTGAGGATTTGACAACCTTTCTGTTTGCCTTTGAAAATCGTTGAAAGGGAGTGGCACGGGTGTGTGCTTGTGGGCTTAAAGTTGATGATTGATGACTTTCTCTGAAGCCTTTTGTGCCCTGGCCGCCTAGGAAAAAGAGCAGATTAAATAGCTGAGTTACAGTATAGACTTCCATCATATGCATCATTTCTGTTCCATCCAGTGAAAGAATAAACTGGTCATTTGTTGTTTGGAGTAAAAGTTCGAAGCATGAAATGGCACTGGCAGCCAATGGAAATGCAGGAAATCTAAGGACTTTTATGTTGCTGTCGATTAATTTTGGTGAATCATGATTAAATATAATTAATTTTGAATCTATTTTAATTGTTTTTCATTTTGCTTGACCCAACAGATTAATGAAAGGGAATATATATGCACTTAACGTGTTTATTAAACACCTTCAACAGTTTCAACAAAACAACTAGAATCAACTGTTCCATCTTGGGTTTTTTGTCCTCATATTTCCATCCAGAGGACCAATGTTCTGTTTAGTGTTCCATCTTTATGGGTTGGTTCTGTTTCCTGTCACTACCCGATCAACTGCGAATTTGTTCATACGTGACATTAACTCTACTTGGACTAGGCCTAAGTGCTTGAAATGTGTTGGTAGACATTTTCAGGGTTAATTGTTTAATTTTTTCTCCCCAATATGTTTATTGAATTTTCCGATTTCAAAACAAACACATAAACATTGCTCAGCTATAATAAAAAGAAAAAAAAAGAAAAAACAAGGATATAAAATCACGAGACACCACGGTCCACATCAGGACATACTTGATACATAAAAGATGTCCGACAATATCTGTATATTCTATAAGCCAACGAAGGCCTGAGACAAAAACAAAACACATTTTTATCAACATCATCGAGAAAAGGTTCCCACATACGATTAAACACCTCAGACTTAGAGTTCACCAAACATGTCAGGAAGTCCAATATCATAACTTAAACCACCCAGAAACTGTCGGGGTGCTTTACATTTTTAATCAGATTAATCATGATGATGGATTAATCTGCAGTAACGCACTAATTTTGGGAGCCCTACTATTAAGTTTTCTTTTCTCACCACTTTTTGTTTGTGTTCCGTCTTCATTGGTGCATCTCTAGTTGATGTGTGAAGACTTATTCGCTTGCACTGTCTTTGCTTTCATCACCCAGCTATTTTATGTGTTCACCTTTCCATTTTTCTCCTGCGTAAAGCCCTCTCAGCTGCATCACCCACCGCCCTCTGTGGCTATGTCTCTGACTCAGTCCTGGCTGAATGTGTTCTTGTGCTTGTTGCTTTGACAGGCCCTGACAACAGCAGGTCAGCTTCTATCTGTCAGGCTCTCCACCTCTGAGCTGCACAAAGCAGAGGAGAACCGGCTTCTTTGTTTGTTCTTTCACCATCAGGAGACAGTCCTGCCACAAAGGAAAACTTGCAAGTGGATAGAAGTCAAACCGTGAGCTCACACATGCAGTACGCAGTCTGCAGAAAGGTGCTTGGGGTTCTGTCTGAGCTCTGCCTTTGTAGCCCGATTCATCCCAATTAATGATTTGGCATTTGCTCATGTCATGTATGAAAACAAAAATGCATTAATTTCGATTTCAATTAATTTTCACCATAAAATACAATGAAATAAAAAATGAAGTCTCTACAAATAAACTCTACAGATAGTTTTTCTTTCATTTTCGTTTCTAACTCAACTACCATAGAAAAACATCAAAGCAGGCAGACTTATACGTTCCTTGTAAAAACGTCCTGTTATTTTTCCCCTTCCTTCTTATCTCAAAGACTTTTCACCAACCCTCCATACCTGAGTGCGTGCAGTTCCATACACGGCAAAAACGTCAGTCAGCTTCTGGTGACAAGATGTACAATCTGTGTCAACTGTTGATGCTTCCTGTCAAAGACCTTTGCTGTATCATCAGTGGAAAACTCACCCACATACGCAGACCAAAACAACATACACATTCTTCCAGACACAGAAATGAGGTCAGTTTTCTGTAGCCTATAGTTACTGCTTTTATTTTGAGGCTGCCTACGATACAGTATGTCTAAGATACGGTTTGGAAACACGTCAACAGGATTACTTTCTTCAAGATAACTTTTTCACAGTCTTTTTCCACTCCCTTTCTCTCTTATTTTGAACATATACACAGAGATTTAGTAACTAAGTCAACACTAAGAAAAGTTCAAGTTAAGACATGTCTGAGAAGGGTGGATTTTCGGAGTGTAACTAGGACACTGTGTCTGCGCTGTCTGCATATTGTTGGATGTGTTATTCTTGGTAGTTCTGCGTAGATTCCCAGCGCATTCACCTGCATTCCAAGTTAGTTCAGTTTAATCTCACTCAATAGACAAAGTGAAAAAAGACATGTGGGAATGGATGAAGAATGGTGGTGACGTTGAAGAGGGCAGGATATGATTGGATAAGTTGACAGGTCGCTTTGGAAAAGTACAACAAAGTACAATCAGCCTGAAAAGAAAAATAAATAAATGAATAACAATTAAACGGGAAACTACTGGTATTTAGCAAAAGCCTATATTTGATAATGGCCTGTAGATCAGTTCATAGGGGGTGGAGTAAAAAACATGCATGTGCCTTCTAAAGCATCAACTCCAGCATCAGCCTATTTGACAGTACTGTGTACCTGTTAACCCTATAATGTTTAACGTATCATATTTGATAAATTAGTTTTGAAGCCCTCTACATGATCAGTGTGATTTTTCCCCTTGAAAAACCTGATGTACAGCTACATCCAGTACACCGATAATCCATGGGGGGGGGGGGGATTTGTTCGCCAGAGGCCTTTCCAGTGACACTGCAAGATTGCCATTAATAAGGAAGGAGGCATTTTGTACTTTGTTGTACATGTTTGTCTCATATTATGTTTTAATAGTATTTGTGCAGTGAGACCTGATGTATCAAATGTGATACAAAATGAAACTCATACATGGAAATTGATATTTAAAAACACTATGGTTTTGGTTGTTCAGAAAGACCAATAAAGGCTCCAGTTTCAAAGAACTAGAGTTTTCTTTCGATAAGTTAATGGTTCAGGCTTTACAGGGTTAAGTGAATGTGACCAGCCACTGTCATCTTTTAATGCAGCTGCACCATTTATCCACTCTTAAGTTATTCATCCACCAATGGGATTTTTGTGTTTGTCTGTGCAGGACTGTGTGAAGGGAGATGGCAGAGAAAGAAGGAGTGGCGTAACAAGCAAATGTGGTTGTGGGAATTTGTGCACGTCACTCTGTACCTGTCTTATCAGAGCCGGCAGTCAAGCATGTTTTTCAGGGCTACAGCAAATTAATTACAAAACCTGTTGTAATCCATCATGCCCCTTATAAATCATTGCTCCCATTAGAACGAACTGCAGCTAGATTGGATCCTGCAGGTTCTTTCAGACCCAAAGCAAATGTTGCTGATGGGACTGTGGGGACTCAACATTCCCTCCATGGGTCTCTGTCCACTTAACTTGCTGCCCTCATAAAAACTACAAACTAAAGTTGTGTTTAGTTTATCCAACTCGCTCGCCCAGTCACGTTCACTCTCTCTATGATCTCTGAAGTAGTTGTTTTGCAGTTACATAAATTTTGTTCACATTTGTAACATTAGAAATCTCTATCACTAATCCATTTTGATCTGTAAACAATGACACTATGCTGAAAGTTTAAATATTCCAGCATCTGGTTTACATCTGTTTCCATGGGAGATGATATAAACGATCAGGGAAAAACAAGGACATAACCCATGATGATTTTATTCATTTTTAGTTTTCTCTGCCCCGAGCCGACGCTTTTATCTTTTACATGCATGTAATAAGGCTTGTTTACATCTTCTAAAGGTTAGTTTTAATAGCTGTATTACTTAAGAGATGAAACATTAAAATGTTTTGGAGGAGATCCATAAAAAGAGGCGGCTCTTAGACTGGTTTTCTAACATTATAAGATAGGGTGTGTGGTTGAATTGCAGGTCTGGACAGCCTTGGTGGAGGTGTGTACTTGAGTACCAACACTCAATAAACCCCCTTTTTATGGCTTCAAAAATGAATGGGTTCATCTGTAGTCTATGCCCTACCCTTCCACTAAATTTCATGAAATTAATCTAGAAGGTTTTATATTATCCTGCAGATAGAACAAAAAAAGAATCATAAAAATAAAGAAGCAAAACAAAAAATAAATATGTTGGTTGTTGCAGGACTGATGCTATAGTCTATAATAAAAATGATACATCAAATGTGTTTCCTTTTCCACCATTTGTTGGTCCCAAACAGTTAGCAAATATGATATATGTGCCTTATCTGGCCCTGTTTCATCTATTAACCTAATTTCTCTCTGACCCAATTGTTAACTCAGGAGAACCATAGTTAAAGCTAATCTCTCCCAGAGTTATTCATCTGGGTAATCTATACTGAATTCCCTCCTACCCTCATCATTAGATTATCACATTATCCACTGAGCTGTTCTTTCTCTCCTCTAGTTAAAACAAGTATACTTCCTCAAACTTTTTTCCCAGGTCATTGATTTGCGTCTTAAAGTTGTATCAAGAGGCATGAAGAGTCTGTCATGGATACTTCTTGGGATATCTCAGAATTATAAATAAATAAAGGTCTAGTTGTCTATTCAGCCAGCAGTTCAAGCAGTCAGTGTGGGATAGAAAAGGGCACCGTGGTAGATCAGCTGGTCTCAGTAGTAATGTGTTATTAATGTGTTGTGTGGCCGCCACCTCGTCTGGCTCGATGGAAGCTATTTATGTGACTTTCTGCTTGGCTCACATTACCACACTGTTGAGTGTCTAGGGTCTAGGTTAAAGCTTGGGTCGCCTGTGTGTCGTTCTGGGTGTGTGAAAGTTAGCAGACAAACATAGTTGCACGGCGGTTGCAGTTCGTTGGAGACTGCGCAGTTGAGCATTTGTCAGGTTGGTATGTGCAGTGTGTACAGTTGGTGGATCAGAGACGTAGCCAAATAGCCCTGTTGGTTTTCATCTGTTTAACCCTAATCCAATGTTCAAGTGTGCACGAGGGTGTGTGCACATGTGTGCGATTCCTGGTGTTCTATGGGTGTTTTCCTTGGCACTGGCAATAATCCATCAAGCTGTGGACACACATGCACACATTCTCACCAGCGATGGGATTAGGTTGCTAATCTCTCAAATCCCACAGAATGTGTGCATGTACGCACAAACACACACACACAATGGACACTTAGTGTATACAGTGTAATAAGTATGGGTGAAGTAAAGTTATTAATCCAATCAAATAAAAGAAATTAAAAAAAAGTTTCATATGAATATTTGTATTCTCAGGTCTGTATTACCACTCATTATATTCTTTAATTTCTCTGAGAAGTTCTGATCCTATCCATAAAAATTAATAATACAAGTATTCATTTTTATGGTTAGTACTGACTAGCAGTTGGAGTCCATTTGGGAAAATTACTAAAACATGGTTTATGTGGAAAAATGTCAGCAAAAATGGAATTTAAAAAAAAATACTCAGTGCTTTCAGCAATTCTTACCAACCAGGAGTCTTTTCCTAACCCTATACTGAACACTAGGGATGCACCGATACCAACACCAGTATCAGGTATCAATTACTATTACCTCCTCTGTCATCACCATTTGTTATTATTGACTTTCTTCTCAAAAAACTTATGGTTAATTAAGAGCGGCACCCTCTAGTGGATTGATTGACAAACACTCATTGCAACACATTAAATGTCAGTAGCAGCATTGTTCCAGTCAGACTAATGAGAAAGACAATAAATCACATTTTAAAAAGTAACTAAAAACAGTAATCATATTATTAAGTACTCATATCAGTACTCAGTATCAGCAAGTACTCGAATGTAAGTACTTAGTCTAGAAAAAAGTGGTATTGGTGCACCCGTACAGTTTCAACCACCCTCCACCTCCTGCCTATTATGGAAAAGCCAAAAGCCAGCACATGAATTCTGTCGAAATAATATATCCACAGTGTGTAGAAAAGTAGTTTTCTGGTGTCTGGATTGATCAGTCAGTGTAACAACTGAAATGATGGGACTATTAACCCCCGAAGATCTCAAATTAGTTTTGTCATCATTTATCATAAGAGTATCCTCTGCATTTTCCTACATCTAATTTACTTATTCTATAATGACTTTTTCAACAAAATATATCATTCACAAACAGTACAATGTCTTTTTCGATGAATCAGGTGAGGGGATCACAAACCTGCAACAATGATAGTGGTATGACTGTAAAAGATCTGGTTTGGACTTTTGTTTACAGGCTCCCAGACAAATGATGGAGCCATGGTGGATTTGAGTTATTCTCAATTTCCTGTTGGTCTCTCTTTTCTATGTTTCCCACCATCTCTAAAAGCCTTTGAATGCCACTCTCCCTCTGCTTTATCACAGTGCGCACGACCTTATTCTGCCCTTCCAGATTGCTGTTTAATAGGAGCTTTCCTCCCTGGTGAACAGTGATAAGCTAATGGTTATGGAATTGCTTGCAGTTTAGTAGTCTTGTTTGTCAAAAGAAAAGGGGAAGAAGCTACTGTTTCACGGTTGATTGTTAGAGTTTAAATAAACTGTGGGTTTTTCTAATTTTAGGTGGGGTGGGTTGGTTAATCTTGACATTTTAGGAGAGGCCAGATGATTGGCGTCCTACGTCTGTGCTGATAGGGCTCACAGAAGGTGGTTGATTAATACACAATACTTAGACACACCTGGAAGAGATCATCCAACAGAGTTCACTGATGTGTGGTTCTGTTTCAATTCTGCACATTGCTATCAGCCTAAAATCTGTAATTCACCCTCTTGTTGCGGGACATGAGCTGTGGTAATATCGTTGTTATGACCACATTTTTCAAGTTTATCATGCATTCCATGAAGTTTATTCAGACTGCTGTAACAATTTGGGAACAATAGAGACAGGAAATGGCAGAAGCAGACTGGAAATTGGTTAATGTGAGACTAAATCTCTAATGTAAGGAGGGGTCTTGCAGTATGTAATGAAAACATATTTCTTGTGCTATCTCTAAAAGAAAATGGGATATGTCTAGTATTGTAAACACAGCAAATTGGACGTCTCAAGCATTAGCATTACATGTACTCTGTTGTGGCCCTTTAGATGCTTCAGTTGGAGCCTCTTACTAACACAGCCCTTTTCCAGATTGAGCTGTCCTCCTCCACTGATTACTCTAGTATCCTTTGGCTATGAGACTCACAGTGTGTGTGTGTGTGTGTGTGTGTGTGTGTGTGTCTGTACACATGTTGGTGTGTGTGAAGAGACATAGAGGGAGGGAGAGAAAGAGTAAGTGTTAAAGCAGGGGAGTCATGTCTGGTTGTTAAGGATACATTTCCTCTCCACTCTGATCTGGTGTTTCTTAGTGTTGCTTTCACCCAAACAGACATACACACATTCACACATGCACACACACATTCTCCAGTTTACTGAGTCAAATGGCAGAGTCTGCTCTGTTTGTAACATAAGCTGACTATTAGTTAAGCCAACTGGAAATGTAAAGCTTTGTTAAAGGTGACCTTTACTGCTGTACAGCAGATGTGTATCCAGGAAAGTGAGTGTGTGTTTTAAGTTCTATGTATGTGTGTCTGCTAAAAATCATTAGTTTTTTTTTTTTTTTTTTTTGACAAAAATGGATGCTATGACGAGATCGTTCTTGGCTGGCTGCATCTGGAAGCTTCACACCTCCTACTATCCATGTGCATCTGTCAGTGTGTGGTGTGCATAAGCGTGCCTTCTTGTTTTTGCACAGATGTCCTTCAAATGGCAGGCACTGAGCAGATTGCACTGGAAGACATGGCCACAGGCCCATAATACCTGCATGCACATAAACACAAACACTAAAGCCAGCCCAGGCATTTAAATGGCTGTTCCAGAAGCTGACAGATTGCAGCTGACCCCTGATAGTGCTGCTTACTATTCCCCCATCAATCTTTCTCTCCTGCTCCACTACTTCCATGATACCCAGCTTCCTTTTCTTTTCAGTCTTCTTCGTTCTTTTGTCACTATATTTTACCTTCAACTGACACACACTCAGTGCATCCTCTCCCTTGCTGTGTGGGTGTGAATACCGCCATGACCAGTGAGAGGATGCTGAAAGACGCACAGTGTCACCTTCTCTAGTCCTGGCAGCTTGTCCTCCACTCTGGTGTCGAAGAGGAAAATTGCCTTTAATTACACCACTTTAAACTTGGCCTGTTCAGACACTTAAAGGACAGTTAAAGAAACTTATTTGACACATAATCAGTGAAATGCATGCATACTTGTCTACACACATTGACTGTAGAAGAGAGCTTACATCACAGACTGGCCACAGTGATTAACTCAGGCTATGACTACAGTAAATAAAGGTGAAGTGGCTCCTGAAATAAAGGACAACAGGATCAATCTTATTGATAACAGTGTGGTGCCTCTAGACTTGCCCTGAGCTGAAGTTCTGCGGATGCATGATAATAACACCCTAAGCGATGTTAAATAATTACTCCTGTGCCTTTGTGTTTTTATATATTATATTAAAGTCAGTGATGTGATCAGGTGTTTTAATTAACCATATCAAAGCGGTATTAAAATGTACTAGGTGCTAAGCTTTAAAGGTCAGACAGATAGTATATATATATATATATATATAT
This sequence comes from Maxillicosta whitleyi, assembly GCA_029822895.1. Taxonomy (NCBI): domain Eukaryota; kingdom Metazoa; phylum Chordata; class Actinopteri; order Perciformes; family Neosebastidae; genus Maxillicosta; species Maxillicosta whitleyi. The sequence continues at coordinate 2,259,598 of JAPSES010000030.1, read as the reverse complement.
ACTTAATATTAGAATTTTTCTCCTACTGTGCCCTATTCACATTTTTTACACAAATGACACATAATATGCTTTTGTATCTTCTCCATCTGCAAAATATTGAATAATCCAACTTTTTTCTTCTTCTGAGATATAACCTTGCAAATATTAGTCATCTTATTATATTATATTGGATAATAAAGGATCAAGGACGTGTCATGGAAAACTGCTGCCTTAGTTTACTTCATCATATTCTGCCGTATCTTCTATTATTATTGTTTGTAACATTATTTGCATGTGGTGTAAATGTATTTTATGTCTTTGTTCATGTGTATTTTTGTAGGAGTAGTAGATGAAGTTATCTGGAATTACATGATGCTCACATTTTTAATTCTCCCAAAGAAGGACAAATGTTATGAATTATACATTTTTAACTATCTTCACTATCTTCTTAGTCACCCATCTGATTTTTTAAAATTTTCTTTTTTTCTTTCTTGTTTTCTACTGGCATTGATATGGATAACACACTTTGCATCTTACATAATTTCTGTGCTTGACTGGAGTTTACCCAACTTTGTCGTCCCTTTTTTTATACATATTGTTTATATATATATATATATGTATATATATATATACTGTGTGAGTATTTGTGTGTATGTGTCCATGAGCTTGCATATACTTCCTATTCTGTTTTTTCTAAAGTTTGTGGTTCTTTGTGTGTATGCGTGCACATGTTTACAAATGCATGTGCAGGCATGCATGTCAGGAGTACTCATTAAAATTGTATGAGAGCTGATGCTGTACTCCTGCTCCACTGCTCCAGTTGTCACAGAGTTCCCTCATCTTGCCAGGTAATCAGGCGGGAAACGGCCCGTCCTGCTCTACTCACAAAAGAGGGGGTTTAAGGCTGTAAAAATAACCACTGACGCGAATCCTGTCAAATCTGTCTATGGTCACTGTTGAGTATTTTATGCAGCGGATCTCCACAACTGTTTATCTTAGTTTCATTTTGGGTATTAACTCTATGCTTCGTTTCTTGTTTGTCGTCACCCCTTCCCCACTTTCCCTCTTTCTCCCTCCAACTCTACATCATACCTGTTGTAGGAGAGCACCTGCGCATCTGTCCCCAGGGTTACACCTGCTGTACCAGTGACATGGAGGACAACCTGGCCCTACTGAGCCGTAGGGAGATGGAGGGGCTGCTTAAAGAAGCCGGACGGGCATTACAGACCTCACTCACTGGCCAGTACAAGGCATTTGATGGTGAGTTTGTGTATTGCATAAGTCTACAAGTTACAATGAGAAGAAGGAAAAATATAGAATTATCCTGTGAAGAGTATTTCTAGTTTTTGGGCAGTAATCGGACTGGACAACACGATCTGAAAATACCCAGTCTGTTCAAAAAGAGACTAAAAGGAAGTGGGATAGATGTTAATGCAAACATCATCTAGTTATGTTTAAACAGAAATGTATTTTATTAAGAAAATATTTGATTCTGCACATTAGTTCATGTAAGGGCCAAGACTTATCAACCTGATTTTCGGTGGTTGGACGACATCGGACAGAGTGGCAACGTCAGTGACATGAGTGTTTGGTGTGTTCTGAGTGAACGGCCGTCAGCTAATTCAACACTTGTTGGAAGGATAGCCCTTGATTAGTAAATCAGTGAGAAAAACGGAATCTTTTTCTTCCACTAGAAGAAGCCTGAAAGCTGACAACACCAGTATCTTTTTATTATTAGCCAATTGTTCAACAAGTGCAACAATGACTCATGACAGCAAGCTCTGTGTTTTGGTCTAGATCAGGGGTCACCAATCCTGGTCCTCGAGGGTCGCTATCCTGCATGTTTTAGATATAACCCCCTTCCAACACACCTGATTCAAATGATAAGTCTATCATCAAACTCTGCAGAAGCCTGAAAATGACTGTCACTGTGATAGAAGAGGGAAACTCAAATATGCAGGATACCGGCCCTCAAGGACCAGGAGTGGTGACCCCTGGTCTAGAAAGATGTTCTGTCATTTCAGTTTTTTTCTTTTTGGTCCACAATACAAGTTGGCACCGCCTGTTGTTATGGAGACGTTACATCTCATGCAAGCACAAAACATATTCCCAAGTCGGTAGTTGATTTATGCCCCGTTTCCACTACATGGTACCGGCTCTACTCGGTACCGGCTCTACTCAACTTGACACTACTTAGTATTCCTGTGCTGCGTTTCCACTTACACGGAACCGGCTCGATTCGGCTCAACTCGTTACTCCGACACAGCGCGTTACTTTTGTGTCGTCTGCTCAGAGAGTTACTGAAAAGTCACTCGTGTGTTTTCTCATCTAAATTTCTACATCTGCCACCAAAGACAGAATCTACATGACCGACCATGGTGTAGTTTTGTTCTGTCATCATGTGGATTCATGTATCACTATTTACTGTCTACTTCCACATCTAATTTTTGTAAATCGGCGGGTCACAGAGAAAACTGTCTGACCAATCAGTATTGTGATGTCACATTTTGGTATCAGTCCCAACATTTTGGAACCTCGGCGGAGGCGGTACCAAAAAACTAGCATCAGGTCCCAGATTCCCAGAAGTGCCTAGTCGAGTAGAGTAGAGCCGGTACCATGTAGTGGAAACGCGGCATTAGTTTGTTCTTCTAACTTTATTGACCGTGTCAAGGAGACGGGAGGTACCTTTTCTGGCGACGATAAGCAGTCGATTTGGTGTGTCTTTGTCTTTTGCATTCGGGAAACACTGAGAACAGAAAAAGTCTACATAGAGAACTAAAGTTCCACCTCCTTCAGTCTGTCGCATGGAATCTTAACTTTAATAATGAAATATATATATATGGACAAATATATGTATGTGACTGTGGAAGAAGCCATTTTCTGAGCCTGCTGTCATAAGATGATTTTACAAGCCAAGAAAGTGATATTTTTCTGGCAAGCGCATAGTACTGAAACATCTAGTTTTATGTCAAACAGCTCAATGGACTGCATCTCTCATCGCATTGTGATCACACATCACTGACACCATCACAGCTGCTGCTTTGGCACAGTTTACCTCAATCTTCAAAAGTGAGGTGAAAAAGTACTAAAAAGAGGTGGAAATCACTACAAGATTGGTCGTGCTGAAGCCACAGAGACATCTTTTGGGACTCTGAACACATCATTTATGACATTTGTTTTTTTTACGTTTATATCCCAATGTGCTGAAACAGTTGTACAACAAAGTGCAACGCTCTTGACTTCTAAAATGGTCTTTTAAACTGACAAACATCACATGTATAAATGATGGCATAAGTCGAAATGGACTAAAAATTACTTGTCTCTTGTTATTTTTTCTAAAGTAAGTTCTTATGTGGTACAACTGGACGAGGTGTGACTTTGTCTGTCACTGGCGATTATCAGTATTATGGCTTCATACTCGAACATACAGGTTTTGCATAAATGTATATTATAGAATGATATAAAAGTGTTTTTACTTCAAGAAAAATGAAATTGTTTCCACCCGAAGATTACTAAAGACTCAACTCTATAAAATGCTGCTGCACATATGTGGATTTTGTTATGATTCGAGTCCAGTGACACTGACGTTGCACATTTTTAAAACCTCAAATCATCTGTTTCATAATATTTCCTCTGAATTGAAGGTTATCATTTCAAAACAAAAACATATCAAACCAATTTTCATTCATCACTTCTATGATTCATTTATCAGCTTTAATATGTGTGACATGTGTGAAACCAACAGTCATCAGTAAATCATAAGTTGAGTTTGCACCACAGCAAAGTTCTTCTTCTTTATCATATTGCTTGAAGTGTGACGGAAAAGAAGTGACAGAGACAGAGATTTTCAGTCTTAGAAGTCTGGCGCACCAAGGCAATTATTTGTGTCTAATGACCTGCTCTACTTAATCGAAGGGTGTTTCTGTGCTCCACTTGTTCCCCTTGGCCAGTCAGTGACAATGGATTTGTCAGTTGAGACTCTGATCTTGGCTAGTTAGTCTGACCTTTTCAGATCCCGTGATTAGTGCCTGAGTGACATTTGTTTACTCTTCCTCTGTTGCTCTCTGTGTCCTTCTTTCTCATGGTCCCTCCTTTTCACTCATGGTGTTGTAGCTTTGCCAAAGAAATAAAGTCCCCTGCCAAAACTCTCTCTCAAATACACTCATGCACAAACCTGTCAGTGACATACACAGTCTCTCCAAGTTAGTTTATGTCATCCTACAGTCCTTGAACTTTTCCGTTCTTTAGAAAAACACCTAATTTAACATTGCAGTACCAGTAAACAACATAGTCTGCAGACATACACGTGTCAAGCAGCACTCGGCTTTTGTCTCTAAACATCGCAATGACGTGCAGCAAAAAGGTTATGTTATGAACACGATAACTTTGTTTTGAAGCACGATGAAGTCACTATGTGCTTGTTTTTGTTCATGTAGTCCTGCCAAACATGTTCTTACAAATTTCAGATAGCGGCTGCTTTGAAAGAGAAAATGAATCGGGCTGTTCTTTTTGTCAGTCTCCAATCTAGCAACAACTTTTTAACCGCATGTTTTCCCAGTTTCTCTCCTCAATTCACCCACACTTCCTCTGATGTTCTTTTTATTTGAATGTTCCCCATGTCTCACCCAAATAGCATCAGATGGGGATAGCAGAGATGACAGAGGGAGTACAGAAGTATATGTGTGTTGGGACCTTGAGGTCTAGAAACCATCTGCTGTTGACTGCATCCTCTAAAGACGAGGGTTGTGTGATAGACTAGGGTTAAGTGGACCATAATGTGTTACATTTGCTGCCACGTTTGGCACAATTTGACAGGATCAAGCTATTTTCACTAAGGACATCCTGGTATTAGCCTAAGCTCTTGAAATATGCAAAGAAATGACTTACATCTGTTTCAGGCTCTGACAAAACCAATTTAGTTTTTTCTTGTTTTCATTTTGTTCCTTTTGAACTTATTATTCACATGCACATCTGTCATAGTTATTCCACCTTTATTTAAATCTTAAAGTATTTTGAGGGCATACCCTCATCTTCAATGATTTATATATAAAAATAGTAGAGGATTAGTGGATTCTTAACAATGTTCTTGTTCAAATGGCTGCAGGAGTACAGTGACACTCTGTGATACTGCCAGTCCTTGAACATCTGGCTGTGTTTAGCAGGGTGTGGGCTAGCTAGCGCCATGTGGCTAAATGTAGGGTGTTACTGCTCCAGCCCAGGCAGGCTAGGCCTTTTTAGGTCCAGGGATTTTGGAAGAAACCCCAACCAAGCCACAGATTAGAGGACCAGCATGCTCACATACAGCTGGCGTACAGCCCGTCAGTGTGTGCGCTGGACGTATGTGAGCGTGCAGATTTGTGTTTATATGCATGTGTTTGTAAGTTTGTAATTTAGTGCGTCACTGTTTGAGTTAGCAAAAATCCTCTTTGTATACAGTTGACGTGTATGTGGCTAGCATTTGGTGTTACTTATCTTTTCACTATCATGTATACACTGTCCAGAAGACAAAAGAACATTAAGTTGAAGCAATGCTGAGAGGGAAAAATTAGGAAAATAAATGGGATAAACAATAGGACAGAGTACAAATAAGACAGATGCAATGATAAAACAAACAGAATAAAAAAGGCAAAGCAAGGACAGAGATAAGTGATAAACAGGAGTAGTTTCCAAAAAGAGATTAACAGCGTCTGAAAGATAGAATCCATGTTAAAGTAAGAGGGAAAAGGTCAGTCAGGACACAGAGAGTGATGGCACCAAGGGGATCTGTGTGTGTTCGATGGCAGCCAGGTATATAAGACAGACGGAAGTCTTAACCTGGCAGGTGGTGTTTGCCCTAATGGGGCCATCGCTGGCATCTGGATTCACTGTGTGTGTTCACTTGTACTGGTGCTTCACATATTATAATGCAAAGGAATGGCCCGTGTAACCTTCTTCCATATGATCTTTGAGAGATAGGTCATATATTTTATTGCCTAAGACTGAATTCCACCAGAACGCTGCATCCATGATAGGTCATTTCAGAAGCATCACTATAATGACTATA
>JAPSES010000030.1:2234133-2246048 GCA_029822895.1 Maxillicosta whitleyi | reverse complement strand
GGGGGGGGGGGGGGGGGGGGGGGGGGGGGGTTAAGGGATGAGAGAGGATTGAGTATAAGGATGAGCAGAGGGAAGAAGAGATGACATTGTGGCTGCCTGTATCATGGAGCTACAAACAGATGAAGAATGAAAAAGGTCACTTCTGCACACAAAGGCACGTGAATACACACATGCACAGGGCTTTGTGTCATACTAATGATGGTCATTATTCACAAAGGCTGAAGGGCAGAGGAAAACTGGATAGCTTGGTACCATTTATGTTCTGCTCATTCCAAATGCATGTGCCAGCTGCATAAGGAACAGACTGCAAAACAAAAATACAGGGAATTAATTTTGTGCTAACAACAAGTTAGTGCTTTTAAAAACTACTACTTCTGAAATATATTTTGCTTAGCCAGATTTAGGATATATTTTGCAGCGTGACTGACAGTACACAGCAGGAATGAATTCTAATAGGGATTAAATGCAAAGCTGCACCTGTCACTGCAGCTCCATGTTGGCCTGTCCACTGCCACTGTGTTCTTTGTGTGTGTGTGTGTGTGTGTGTGCTCTTACTTTGAAGTTCATCTGTGCACATGCAAATATGTGCATGTTCTTGTGTGTTCCTGCTGACTCCTGACAGGACCGTTTTGTGTGTTTGTTTGCACACATAACGTATATGCATGCATGAATGGCAGAGATGCAGGTCTCGTGGTGCTTTGAAGGCCCGCCCCGAGCTGTGTTTGTAGACTGGGTGAGTGACAGGAGGTCAGGGAACAGGGGAGGGATGTGTCACTGATGACCAAATGCTGGACATACAACTGCTGCATGTCAGAAGCATTTAATTCACTAAGTATTATTATCTAAGAAATGATTTGCCTCACAGACAAAGACACGGGTTACACACCACTCATTATTTTGCCATTTGCGTTATGCTTGAGGTTTGAGGTTTGTAGCTATAATGAGGAGCTTACTAGAAAGATTTTCAGTAAGCATTTGTATTCCACAATTTAAAGCTGGGCTTACTTTTTCTCTATACTTTCATATTTGTTTTTATAGTTAAGCTTAAATCATTCCATTCAGAGCTTTTCCACAGTAAAACAGTAGATTATCTATTAATTTAACTTACTGCAGGGCTGTGTTTACTGTGTTTATTAATACATTAAAAGATATAAAAGGTTAATGGATTATAAATGAAGAGTAGAATAGATAGAATATCAGTAGTCTATGAAACTATCATTACTACCTCAGGACGCTCAATAATAACTGCAGATCTAATACTATTCTGACATTATCCTGGGTGTGAACCCAACTAAGAAAAATGACAAAAGCCAGTACAAGACTCTGGTTTTACGACAAGAATGTGACTTAAAGTGCTCAAGCATGAAGGGTTCCAAAAAAACAAAGAATCTAATATAACTTGAGGAGTGTCTGTTGAAGTTTCCAGGACGAATGAACTCAGAGGATGAGGTAAATGTCCCAGTAAAACTGAAAGGCTCAGGAAATACCCTTTGAATGCAGTGACCCCATGTCCCATTTTAGTTGTCTGCTAATGGAATTAAAAGTGAAACGTAGTCTTCACAGATGTTCATGTCTGCCAACTTTTAATGCTAAATGCATCTATTCAAATCAATAGCTCAGATGTGAGTAAACCTTTTAGCTCTGTGTCTGTGAAAATGCTCGAAGAAAGCTGTGAATAAGAACAGCGGTGAAGCTGTCTGGTGTTTGTTAATGAGTGGGGAAGCAGAGCAGACATACAGTATCCTACAAGGCCAGTGCTTAGATAATGCCACACAGATGGGTCAGGATGAGCTTAGCATATTAACATGTTATATAACTGCAGGTACTGGGATTGTCTTCAGGCCCCGTACCAGTGGGTGTTTTGAGTTTAGCTACTGTACAGCTTTAACTGACTGGATCCATTTGTTTATGCCAGGGAAACTGCCAGAAAATACTGTGCATTTTGCTTAAAAGTTAGAGGGTGTGTGGTGCCTACTTTACTAAGGGGAGTAAACTAACTCCAAGCAGGTAGTCTCTTGAGGAGACCACCAACCTCCACTTGCCTCGTCTCTTCCTGATCTAGAGTGGTGGCTGACAGAGATAACACACCTACAAAGTAAACAGCGTCTGGCTTCCCAAAACAAACATCCATACATATGCAAACAGTCAACAATATAAACACACACACATCATTTTGAGCACATTGTGGATGTGGAGATGCAGAGGAAGTGTTGGCTGGACTGGATGGATGGTCTGGGCACACTGTTGTTGTACTGAACCTTCTGCTGCCGTGGTCTTGGCAGAAAAAGGTCCTCATTTATAAACAGTGTTTACACACAAAGGGGATGTATAAATGTTTATGCCACTGGCAAGAGAAGAGCTGGGATTTCTAAAAAAAAAACAACTTGGTTTGTTCCACCTCAGCAGATGCCTTATAGAGAGACTGTAACGTGTAGATACCAAGAACCCCTTATGGATGTGCCTTTAGGGGCCTGATTCAGGAAGAACAGTGAGTCAATGGTGAGAGACTTCATCATTCCTGTTTTCTGATCCCCTATGAATTATGTCATCATTTACAAAGATGAGATTTATTCATTTTAAAGTGATACATAAGGTAGTAAATTCAAAATGAAACCTGTCTCGGTAAAGTGTTTATAAACCATAGCCGCGGGGCTCTATTTTCCACCTAGAGTTCGCCACTAATGGTTACACATCATCCTTAGCCCTCCAACCCCTCAAAATTGCACATTTCCGACGGACCATTTTTTCCACCTGAGCATGACCCAGAAACTTCAGAAAACACAGGTCGCGTGACTTCGGACCGGCCGAAACAACAGCGGATCATCCATCATGTTGGATTATTCTCCTGATTGTATTGCCTTTCTTTCTGTGCTATAGATATCACAAAGTAATCACTGAAAACTACTCACAGCGTCAGAAAAGTCCATGGAACTGGCGCTCTGCACGCTCACGTGTTCTGCCATCTTAAACTAGGTCACGATGAATACTCGGCAATTTCTGTGAGGTGCACGATCAAAACAAACATGTGAAGCTCTGATCCGCGGATTTAGCGCACTGTCGCCGGCGAAAGTTTGTTCAACTGTTGAAAATGATCAGATTGATAATAGTCTTTCTATAGGAATTGATACGAAGGCTTTGTAAATTTATGACATTTTGAATTTACTACCTTATGTATCACTTTAAAGATGAGTCAAGAAAGTTGCAGTTTGTGGTAAAACTGTGTAACTGTAAAAATACATAGAAATATGACACATCCTAAATTTGCAGAGGGAACATCATCATATCTGTCTGTGTCTATGATCTGTTCAGAGTCATCAAAGGTGTGTCTGCAGCTTCGATATGACCAAACTGTAGTGATTCTCATTTTTTTTTAAGTAAATGTCAAGGCTACAACCATTTATTGTTGGTGACGTGTATTAAATGTGACGAATGATGCCATCCATTAAGCTGTGTAACACAAAACAAAATATTTCTTTACTATTTATGCCACAAACTACAACGGCCTTGGTTCATAAAATGATCATTTTTATTGACAAACGTGTGTAAATGGGATCAAATTCAAACAAGATTTTAAAAGTCTTGCCTCTTGCCATTGACCAACATTCATTACTTTTCCAAGTTCAGTTGTGTAACTTCAGCTGTAGTGAATATTCTTGTCCAGTCTTCAACATCTTTCCCATCCCCACATTAAATGTTTTTTTCATGAACTTAGAATGTTTATTTCTATCTTATACCAAAACAGTTTTTTGTATCTAACAGTTTTAGTATTGGGTGCATTAAATTTAGAGGTATGTTTCAGTAATGGACAAACCATAAAACCTGCACAGTTTGTTTACTTGTTTGATTTCTTGACGGCCTGACTGTCTGCACACTTTGTAAATGCTCACCAGTCCTGCTATATACTGCTCTCTTAAGCACTGTCAAATCACTGACATTCCCCAGAGAGACATCCTCACACACTTCAGCTTTCGGTTCACTGACAGTATAAAGCAGTGTTGTGTGGGAAGCAAAAAGCAATAAGAATAACACAGACTAAATGTGTAGAAATAATCACAGTACCTTTAGAAATGTCACATTGTCACCTAGGCATTTACAGACCATCATTCAGCAGGGCTAACAAATATTGGGTTGTGTTTTTTCAGCAGCTTAAAGTGTTAAAGTGAGTAGAAAGCACTCAAATCCTGGTAAGGACTATGCGTTTGCTGGAAGTATATAAACTGTGAAATAAGAATCAAAAGCATTTCTTCTCTTTCTTACCTGCTTAATTTCTTTTCAGGTTACTTCTTGGAGTTGCTGAACCACTCCGCGGTCTCCCTCCAGGACATGTTCATTTCAACCTGGGGTTCCCTGTACACCCAGAATGCACAAGTCTTCTCTGATCTGTACATGGACTTGCGGCACTACTATAGAGGCTCCAATATCAACCTGGAGGAGGTGCTCAATGACTTCTGGGCAAAGCTACTGGAGAAGTTCTTCTACCATGCAAATAAACAATATTACATAGGTACGTCCAGCCCGTCTGCAGAGTTACATAAGCATTCAAAGTTTTATTGATAGCCTATGGCAGGGTTCTCAAACTATTTTTGTCAAGGGCCACATTCAGTTTGATTTGATCTACAATGGGCCGAACCAATTAAATAAATTCATAATAACTGTTAATTAATCACAACTCCACATTTATGTCTTTGTTTTAGTGCCAAAAAACCCATTAAATTATGAAAATACTTACTTTTATAAGCTATTTGAAGAAAAAAGTTATGAATAACATGAAAATTTGTTGACTTCTTATGAAAAATAAGTGCAATTTTAACAATATTATGCCTCAACTTAGGAAATATTTAATATTGTGCTTAATTTTCTTTAGACATTTCAGGTTCATATTTGTTCAGGTTTTTCACATTTTATTGTTACAGAATAGTTTCTAAATATAAATATGTTCATAATTTAATGTTATTTTTTGCACTAAAACAAAGACAAGAAATAGAAGTTGTCATTATTTATAGGCGTAATGTAATATAACTTTTTCACATCAAACTGAGATGAAAATATGGAGTCATTTTTTGTAAGTTTTTACGATATTGTTTTATTTTGCTAATTTATCCCATGGGCTGGGTTGGAACCTTTGGCCCCTGGGCTGCATGTTTGAGACCCCTGGCTTATGGTATATTACTAACTCATATTCACAGGGTTGAAATAAGCATATATCTTTATTTTGTGTTTTCTTCAGATACAAGAAAATACACCAAATATGTGCAAAGCCTTGAAAAACACACAAAATGGGCTCTAAAAGTTAAAGTGACTTTTTAGTGTGACTCCATGAAATAAACAGTGTAAATATTTTACCATGTGTTGAATGAAACCTGGTATAAAACATCAGAGAATGAATGTAATAGAGCTCATAGTGTTTGATCAAAAGGGTGCAAAGGGAGATTACACTAAATACTACCACTACGGTTTATCAAGGCTGTTTTTTTGCCTGAAACTGCCTGCTGTGTGTACTTCATTTATCCACAATGTTTCTTAATATAGATACTGAGAAATGCATCTATGCCTTGGATGAAATCCAGTATAAAACAGAAAATTAACCCATAACGATCCAGTGTGACTTTTATGGTACTTCCCAAATGATTTTTTTGCTCTATTTGACCTTTCCCTATGTGATTTATCACTGCTTGTTATAATATTATCCTCTGAATTTTGCTTTTTTCCTGTGAAAATAATCTATTTTTCTATGTTTAATTGACTGATTATGTAGATGGTCATAAAAGCTCAAAATAAAGTCAAAGGTTATTAAATCAAAACAGAAAAAAAAATGATGAAAAGTCAGTAAATCAGTCAGTAAAAATCAGTAAAATGTATCAAGAACTGAACATAAACCCAGTATCTTAATCAACTGTCATTGATCCAACTCCATGGGTTTTACTGGTGAATCAATGTTGTAGAAGATAACAGTGTTTCTATGGTAACTACATAGCCTCTGAACGTCTAAATGGGTCATATCTAATGACCATTAAAATATAACAAACTTATTTACATGGATTGATAGGGTGAGTGGATCAACAGTTTAGAACAATAGATGCTTTTGGTTGACAATTAATGTTTGGATCTTTATGGGTTAATGCAATAAATTTAATAATGTCTGAACAAAACACATGTTAAGAACAAAGGTCACACTAAATACTACCACTTGGGTTTATAGATGCCATTTGTAGAGCTCTGCATACTTCCCATATAGTCCTGGACAAAAATATTAGACCTTTGTTTTCTTCAGTTTCTTGTTCATTTTAATGCCTGGTACAACTAAAGGTACATTTGTTTGGACAAATATAATAATAACAAGAAAAACTGCTAAGTGTTTCATTTAATTTTCCATGTTTTATTGATAATAGCCAAAATCCCTTCAGTTCTTACATCGATAGCTCTATTGTACTGACAAAAACAGTGCTTTTAGACATTCCATGTTTTCTTTTCTGTCTGTTTTAGTCACATAATACACACGGGAGTTAGTACTTGATTGCATAACCATTATTTTTGATTACTTTTGATTGTCTAATAATATTTTCTGCCACTGTATCCAGACTGAGAAATGCAGATGTGTGGTTATTAGAACTTTACTAAACCAACAAAACTAATGTTGGCTTTAAACTATTGCACAGTTCTCTATATTGACTTCACATAAATCCTGTTCTGATTGTATTTGTTAAATTGCAGGTGAAGACTACCTGGAGTGTGTGTCCAAGCAAATAGAGACATTACGTCCTTTTGGTGAATCACCTCGTGAACTGAAGATGAGGGTGACTCGGACATTTGTAGCAGCACGGTCCTTTGTTCAGGGGCTGGTGGTCAGTGGAGAAGTAGTGCGCAAGGTGTCCCAGGTAAAGATCCCCTTTATGCTTCATTTGAATTAGTTTTTTTTGCTTTTCTCCTTCCCATGATAGTACTTTTGTACTGTTTTTTTTTTTTTGTTTTTTTTTTACAAAAGTGACTCACTGTCCCACATATCCCATAATCTTTCCTGAAGCTAATATCCTTTGCTCTCGCTACATGCGCATTGGTGTTAACAAATGTGTATTCATCTCTCCTTGGTGAACTCCATACACACCTACTTTTACCAGCCTGTGCACATAGTATAAAGCAGTGACAGATCAATGTTGGTGGAAAGGAGAGGCTCCATAAAGTATGGCCCGCGGCTCCGACAATCAGCCCCTGCAACAACAGTTAATGTCAGCTCCACTCTGAAAAATGTCTCTCCAGGCCATGGGGAGGGTTAATATCTCCCAGGAGAAATGGTCCCCTTGGTGTATAAGACAAGAGTAAGGTTAAGATCAGAGCAGGACAGAGAAATCATTTCAGCTGCTGAAGGGGAGGTGGCCGTTATCGATGCAGTAGTGAAAAATATCTCCCATCAGATACTGGGCAAGGAGAGTGTTGAGAGCCTCTGGCCCCCGGGAGTAATATACACATCTTTTGAGAAAACAGATGCTGCACCACAGATGAATATTACAATTCTTCTCCTGATGAAATATTACAAGGTCAGGTCATGTTGAAGTTAGAAAGAAGAAACAGTGGCTTGACAAAATAGGTTGCGGTGCTACTACCTGACTGCAAAGCCAGATAAAGAATCTACTGTATCTGATCCTTTTAGGTTTTAGTCTGATATGTGTTCCGCTAACGCTGTGGGTGGTGTGTGTATAGTCAGCGTCTGTGGGAGATAGTCGGCTTCAGTTGATTTCTGTCTGCCTGTCTTTGTCCCTGAAAATAGGTTCAGTTTCTCACACCTACACAAAAGGGCCATGGATGTCTCAATTAGGAACCTGCATATAGCACAGCCGAGCATGTTCACAGCCTCAGGGGAGTAAACTCAGAAAATAAGCATGAACACAGCAGTTACTGTAGTTAGCAACAAGAAGTAGCATGACAATGATGACTTAAAACTACTGAAATTCACTCTAACCTTCCAACTGTTTTATTTATGCACATAATAATGAGCAATAAAAATGTACTTTGCATTGCATTCAATACTGATCTAAGTCTAATCGACTGAACATATTCACAAAATATGAGGCAACAACTAACAAAGGTTAAAAAAAAAAAAATCAGTATTCGGATCCGAAGCATTCTCATACTCGACACACCGTACTGAAACTGCTGTTGATGATTACATGACTGTGCGATGGGACCCAATATTTCCTAAGTTGCCCCGCAGAGCTTTGCCAGCAAGATGTTGAGCTGATAATTATTTCTCTCATTTTTTGAGTACATGTGCACTCAGAAACAAATACTCTTCGGCAGTCGTGCACAGGCATACCTCATCTACCTCATAGCGATGGAAAGACCCCAGTACGTCTTAACCCTTTATAGGGCACTCATTGTAATACCTTAGCGTGTTATTGGACATCGTCATCTACCTCCTTGTCGGGTGGCGTGACAACTGTCTCCCTTCTCTTGCCATAAAACATCTGAGCAGCACTTGCTAAAAAGTAAATACATGCAATAAAACAACTGTTATAAGGTCATAAACGGACAAAAATCACCCATATTCACTATATACAGCTTCAAATTTCCTATAAAATCTCTCTGAATCACATAAAACCAACATGCTTCTGGACCTTATTGAGGCACAGGATTGATCCCATATTTAAAGGAGTGATATTTAGTTTATTTTTTAAATGGAATTATGCATTTTAAAACATTTCCCTGTAGTCTACATGTAAATGTAATACTTTATAAATGCTCTGCTTAGGTCTGAATTCTTCGTTAATTTAACTCCACATGTCCATCTTATACTCTATTTCTGAGTAATGAAAGGTCATTTTGAGCGTTGGCCCTTTAATTACAAATGAGCCACTTCATGCTCCACCCCCTACAGGGTGTTGGCTGTGCTGCCCTGTCCTGTTCAACCAAAAACTGAACATTTTAGGTAATTGGCTCAAAGTTTGGTCATATTTTCCATTTTTACTGCAACCACTGCTGCTGAGAAACAATTATGTCGAACTCAGTGAAATGTTCATCAGAAGTCTTGACCTTATATGTGCAAATGTTGTGATGTAACTAGTTAGATGTAACTAGACATGACAAACTAAGCAGGAATTGAAGCAGGTTATAGAAAAAAGAGGGTTCAAATAAAAAAAAAAACTATTAGGGTCCAAATACACAAATAAATGAGTGAAAAACTAATAAAATTGGTTTTAGATAAATATGACCCCTTTAATGTTTGTGTAACTTACCCGAAATAGTCAGTTGCTCGATAAAGTTTTAATGCATGTTTCCTCACTCGTGCCCTTTCCTATGCAGAAAAACATGGGTGATGTGTTCTACACACAATGCTGTGGGGAACCAGGGAACGATGAAGCTAATTAGCACAGCTTGTACAGAATTTAAAAAAAATACCCAGCATTCCTCGGTCATTGAACTGCTACCACTCAGAATAAGGTGTTAGTCTTCTGCTCTACATTAAGTCCACACAAGAACCAGTGTAATAGTCACTTTTAACACACCAGTGAGTTTTCAAAGCTCATTGAACTGTGCTGCAAGATGTCTGATTGTCATCCAAATTTATAGGCCTGTTTGATTCTGACTGAAAGTGCTACAGACTTCAACCAACTGTTCAATTTCATTTTCATAACTTTAGTGTCCATTAGCTGCTCTGCTTTTCCCCAGCACATGACCAGGCATATGCTGTACTTATGTAGATTAAAACGGCACTCTGCTGTGATGGGAACAAATGAGACAGAGACGAAAAGCAAAGAAGAGAAAAGATAATAAAAAAACACTGTGACAAACTGCAGCATCCTCCCTCATCCTCATCCTTATCTTGCATCTATCTAAATCCTTTATTCTCCCTCTGCATCCAGGACATTGTACTCCTTCATTTCTGTTGATGCGTCCCGTGAGCTGTGCCCCGTGTTGTCCTCTGTCTGTGTTTGGTGTGAATAACTTGGTGTACTAATTTGGAGCTTACCTTTCCCCTCCTTTCCCCTGTAATTGTATCTCTCAATTGATTGGATCCTAATGAGACAACTGCTCCTATTTTTAGCTGCGTATTGCTACTTAAAGGGCCCAGTGGCGATAAATATTTACCACGAGCTTCTCTTTGAGGTATTCTACTGCTTGAGACAAAGAAACAAAAAAAGAATCTCATCTTCTACAAAAGCTCAAAACAATAGAATTCACGCAATTTATTAGGCTGATGCCATGGAATACTATATGGGATCTGTAGTGAAAGGTGACAAAAGCACATCCTCGAAGACGGCTGTTTATTTTTGCAAAGCACAGCAGAGAGCAGCTAAGACGCCTGAGCACCGAAGAAACACATTAATCTGACAGAAATATTAGACGGTGAGAATAATCCTAACGGCAAAACGCAGTCGTTCTTTTTGGTACAGTATTAATTTCCTTTTGCTTCGCTTGAGGCTGCACCAGTTGCTGTGTCCTTAACTTTTTTTTTTTTTTTTTCCGGACTATTTTATTCCCCCGAGTAGGGGAGTGGAGGAAGTAGGCCACGCGCCACATAGCTGACTCTGGAGGCAAGGAGTCTGGATCAGCTGGCTCTATATCAGAAGGGGGAGAGGTCGCTCATATATCCTTACTAATTACAGAGGGAAGACAGGCAGAAAGAGGGAAAGTAAGAGAGAAACAGGAGTTTTAGCTTCGATTGCTGTAGGCAATATAGAAGGCACTGACAGGTATGGGGAACATGCTGCGAAGGTGAGGCAAGGACATATAAAGGTATGTGTGTTTAAAATGTAACAGCATCACACTGAAGATCAAGTATGCATACATCAAAGAGAAAAGTTCAAGCATATCTGTTGGTAGACCACTGAGATGAGAGGGAGGTCAGGCTGAATGTATGTCTGTATTACTGCTGATCAACACAAACTTGCCAGAAACGATTTGAATGATTGAATTATTACGTCCACAAAGAAGGTTATGTGATCACTGTCCGTCCATGTGTCCGTCAACAGGATTATGCAAAGAACCTGCAGCACAGACTGTCAAATGTGGAAAAGTAGAAGCACATGGACCAAGGACAGAACTTTTACATTTTGAATCAGATCGATTAAATAAAAAAAAAAGGCCCGGAAGCTTGAGTTATTTAATGTTTTAGTTCAACATCCTGAAGGTCTGACGGACCATTGGGTTCAGTTGTCGTCTGTTGGTTCAAGAAACTTCTTCTCCAAAATCATTGGCCAGAATTCATTGAAATTCATAGCAGAGGTTCCTTGGGGCAAGGTATACCAATTGAGAATTGAGAAATATGGATTTTAGAATTTTTTAAATTTTAAGACTCCCCATTGGTTTATAATGGGGCAAATTCCAAAATGCTGTAACTTCAAAATAGTTGAAGATATTGATATAATTAGTACTGGCAATAGATAGGAAGTCACATATGGGCTTTTATTTGGTGCCATGACCTTTGACCTTGACTGACCTTGAAAGGCCAAACCCAAGGTCATCTTTGTCCAGATTTCATGAAACATCTTTTCCAAAACCGTCAGATAGAATCAGTTGAACTTCATAGCAGATGTTCCTTGCGGCAAGCTCTACCAAGTTTGTTCAATTTTTTATAAATTTTTTTAATTTTAAAAATCCCCATTTATAATGAGACACATTTCAAAGTGCTGTAACTTCAAAATAGTTAATGATATTGATATAATTGCTGTTGGCAATAGATAGGAAGTCACAAATGGGCTTTTATTTTCTTGTCACCTTTGACCTTGAGTGATGCTAAAACCTCAAACAAATGTCAATTTGTCAAATCTGACCTGAATTTTAAGAACCATTTAAAAGCTATTACCAGGTCTGTCTATTACCACCTGGTTTCCCTAAAATCTGGTCTGCATTTTCTAGCACACCTTTAGCACATTAGCGTCTCTCAATTTACCTCGTGGCATCTTCTACATTTTGAGAGGGGG
>JAPSES010000030.1:2172025-2213028 GCA_029822895.1 Maxillicosta whitleyi | reverse complement strand
GTTTCTCAGTATCTCAGTTAATTATTGACCAAACCTAATGAAATTTTCAGGAAATGTTCGCTCTGAGACAAGGAACATATGATTCAATTTTGGAGGCAATCCGGATTACTGTCTGGATTCAGGAATTTTTTTAACGGATTCTGGCGTTACTGTGGTAATAATAATAAATGTCCACCAGATGTTTTCTCATATAGTCCATGGACTTAAGAATCTTAAAATTCTGTCCAAATAAATGAGGGACTAATATTTGTTGTGGTGGTGGTGGGGGTGTTGCCCTTGGCAGAGGTCTGTGCTCTACTGAGTGCTATTCTAGTATTTAATGTGTTGGAATGATTGTTTCTCAATCAATCCACTAGGGGGCGCTGCTCTTAATTAATCATACTGAACAAATACCACAACGAAAAGTAAAGTTTTATGAGAAGAAGAAAATCAATAATAGCAGATCACAGAGGTAACATTAATGTGGATACTAATGTTGCAGTGTTTCTACTGGTAAGGTTTAAAAGTGAAGCTTCAGGCGGTAAAGAAAAGATAAATGAGTTGCAAGTTTCATTTTCAGACCTTCGTGGTCTGCTCCTTACCCCCATAGTTTTATAATCAGAATCAGAAAGGTCTTTATTGCCAAGTAAGTTCGCACATACAAGGAATTTGTTTTGGATTTGTATTGGTGCTTAACAATACACATGTGAAAAGAAAGTACTTAAGAAGAGGAGTGCTGTAGTGCAAATTGTTGAACATAGTGCAAGAGTGCAGGATAGAAGTGGAATAATCAATTGTTTTTGGTTGTGAACGTATATCCGAGCATACTGGGTCCAAATGTGTGATGTGTCCATTAATGGGGGTTGAACAGCAGGGGTTAAGGGCAAGTGTCAGTGTGGGTCCTGAACCTTGTTGATGAGGCCTACTGCAGAGGGGAAGAATCTGTTTTTATGGCGTAAGCAGGACGTAAACCAGCCCAGCCCTGGGTATTTGTCATAAATATGTCAGTAGTTTTCACACAGTCGCTCTCTGAACAGATCCTCTAACTCCAACGTTCCTGTGTTCTCCGTCTGGGTACGCATCCTCCAGCACCTGGAAAACAGAACTGTGTACACAGAGGATGGACAGAAAGCTCCATCTGTGTCTGTCTGTGTCTTTAACATTACTTCCGGTCAACATTACTTTTGTCACAGTAGTTTATTTTGAAAAATCTCCACACTGCTGACAATACTCCTCCACTGCATATCTGCTGCACTTAACTGTGAATGTCACACTGCTATAAGTGTGATCGGTGTACACACACCCAGTATCAGACCCGATACTGGTATCGGCATCGTTGCATCCCTACCATCAAAGTAAAGGCCAAAAAAAAAAAAAAAAAAGGATGTATAGCCTCCAAATAATAATCCCTCTCACTTCACAAAGTATGTGGTGATGTATTTATCCACAGACACTGCCTGTATTTTCATATTTTCCTCTTTTTGTGAAAAATACACACACTATCATCTACTTAATTGTGCCTGTGTTCACCTGGACCCCCCGACAAGCACTGTAAGGGTCATGTTTTTTGACTACATGGTCCTCAGTGGTGTCATAGAGATGAATTGTGTCCAAAATCAAGACAATATTGGACAGCTCCACTCACCCACTCCATGATGTCACAGTCACAGGTTCATGTTGAGTGAGAGACTGATTGCACCCAAACGCACCACCAACAGTCAATCATTCGACTCCACCCAGATCAACTGCACCTTGTCACGCCCACTCATTATTGTTTCACTCATTTCACCTGTCACCTACCACCACGCACTATTTAAAGCACTCTCCTACCTTGTTTGCTTGTTGGTTTATTTTCCGTCTGTGTCGTCAGAACCAGTCACCTTCTCACTCGCTCCCAACACACAGGTACCGCATCTCCCTTCGTTTAGATTACGTCTCTTCTTGTTTCTTGGTTTTCATCGTCTGCTATTTTGCTCAGTAAAGAACTTTTGATTTATTCTACATACTCTGCATGTGGATCCATTAATGAAACCTGACACACCTTATAATCACAAGTCTAATTATAAACAACTATATTTTTGCACACTTACTGCGTATATTTCTTCAATTATATTGATAATATATGGTCTAGTACATATTGTAAATATTGCTGATCTGATTTCATGTTTACATAAAGTCTTTTAATATGTATTTGGTATATTTTTATATGAAGTTTTTATTTTTATTTTTTTCACTCATCATTTCTTTACCACTTGAATAGAGTAACACCCAATACTTTCCCCATGGGATTACTGAAGTTGTGATTCTGATTATGCTTATGTTTGAGACATTTCTGGCTATGGAGCTATATGCAGTGAGTGTGAACCACCCAAACAGTGCAAGGTCTGTGTACAAGTAGAGCTAAAAAGCATATTAACTCCAGTTACATTGCTGTCTCATCTGTCTGCTGTAGTTCCATTTTGTGTATGTCTGTGAGACAATGTGCAGGACTTGATTATATACACACATAGAGCAGAAAAGAGAAAGTATGTGCATGGGCTTCGTTAACTCGTGACCTTCTGATGCAAATATGTAGGTGTATTTATATGTGTTTTAGTGCATTATGGCTGTGAAACAATCAGAAAATTATATGTTCTTTATGGAACGCCGGCTTCATTAACTTTAATTATGTTTCACTATGTCATTATGTATTTCATTATATGTTGAACATTGCTGGGGTGGTGGAGCAGAAGTACTGAAGAACTCAAGAGCAATTGTGAAAATTTTCATGGATTTTCCAACTCAGAACTCTGACACAGAAATCAATACCTTGTGGTTGTTACTATAGATGTGGGCAACTGACACCTTCAGCAAATGACCTGTCTAGCATCATTACAGACTCCAAACGTAAATGTTATGTAAGTACATGAGCTCACATGAACCTCATTCTGCACCTTTGAAGTGTTTTAACATAACTTTCTATGTCTGAATTCAATTCAGTTCACTTTTATTTGTACGGTCCTACATCACAACAAGGCTGCCTCACAAAGCTTTACAGAATTAAACAACAGTCAAATAAAACAGTAGAAGAAGAAAATGGATTAATGTCCTGGGCATCCCCTGTCCTTAGACCCTCCGTCTCGGTGAAGAAAAAGCTCAAAATCCCAGCAGGAAAAGAGAAATCTCAGCGAAGGACAGATCCACTCCCATGGACAGACAGGACTGATGGACGTTTATTTATGGATGTGCTTCCAGTCTATTATGATGCAGTGGGGTGGGGGCACATGAGGCGGTCCATCTAGTCTGAAGGGACAGGTGAAGGTGAGGAGGTCCATCCAGTCACCTCAGGTTCCATTGTCTTTGGTCCCAGGCGACTCCAACTGAAACAGAAGCCACTCCCCCAGAGGAGAGTGGGGAAAAGGGACGCCAGGAGAATAGTGATGAGCAGACCAAGTACAGTAAATATATTCAATATAGACAAGTGCTATTATAACCCCTTAACCAAAATGTGCAGAATAGACAAACCAAACACCGGCTCTCACCATTTGTTTTGCCTTTTTTTTTTTTTCAATGTTGCATATAGTAACTGGGTAGCCCAGTGGTTTACACCACTGATGTTGGTGCGGAAGATCGCCGGTTTGAGACCCAAATGGCCCCTTGGGAAAGGTTTTTTATGCTGCATATCCCAATGTAGCCACAAAAATGTAATTTTATAAGCACTAAAATGTTTATCAAGGTTAGGTTGAATACTGTGTGTACATGTTGACCAATGAAAGGACTTTCCAGATTATATAGCTCAAAACTGACTGGCTTTTGCCTATTCTGCCTTTAAATATATATATTTGGAGCCAAGTTAACCACGCTCATGCCTCCTCCCCTTCATTGAACCAATTTTCCAGACTCTCTTGTGCTGTGACCCAGAAAGTATGAGTGTGTCTGGTACTCACTAGTGAGTCCTGACCCTCTATTTGGGGAACACTGGTCCAGAGCACATCTGTATTCAGCCCTTGCTCTGTACTCATATTGTCAATGGCTAGGGCCCAGACTCCTGAAGATGGATGAAGCTAAAGCCCAGCCTAATAACCAGTCTATCCCCCCAGGGTGGGTGTAACACCACACTCCTCTGTCACCTGGGTCCCTGCACTGTCTCCATATTGACTAAGGCATTTTATTTTTGTACATTCATATTCATCAGCAGACGAATCCTCCCATCTTCCACACCTCCAGGAAACATCTCTGGATGTTCCTGTTTAGTTTTTCATTGTGTATGATTCTAATCATCTACCTTTTTAAGTGTGTGTCTCCTTGTCGCCAGTTGTATATCTGTAGTACACTCATGTATCACAAATCTAAATAATGAGTATTTGACTAGAGTAAACACAGCTGCCTCCATAAAGTATATTTGGTTTTTTTCTCCCAAGGTGTTTTCCTTGTGTACTGAAGTTTCTGTTGTTTTTGATGATGTTGGTGTACAATACAAGCTGCACAACACTTTATATTTCCTGTTTGACTCTGCCAAAAAAGCAGAACAACAGTGATCTATTCCTGCTTCCAAACAGGAATGGGGAAATGGGAGGCCAAGAAGAAAAATGTAAAGGTCATGGCACATTGGTCATGGGTAGTCAAATGCTGATTGGATATTTTTGGGTTGGAGCATAATGAAGGTCAGCTCACAAAATACAGAGATTTAAAAAAAAAAAAAAAAAAAGGTACAAGTTATAAAATGGATTAATAAATAAATACATAAATTAATTAGGTTGGAAGCCCCTTTTTAAGCCCAAAATAAACAATTATAAAGAAGTCACAGTATACTTTTCATGCACAGATTTAGTTACTCACACATCTTCCATATATATGTAGCATTAAAATCTTGATTTATTCTGTAAACCTCATCTTGCTAGTTGCTTTGCTCACGTAATCTCATCCCTTAAACAGTCAGAATTTATGACTTCCTCCCATTTATAACAAGCAAAAGGGAGCATAATTATAAAACACATAAAACACATCCGCAATTATTGAGTTACTATCATCTATAACAGCAAAGGGCAGTCATATCGTAAAGTGTAGAAAACAAAATTGAGATAATATTAAATGCAAGTCAGAAAACATAATTTGTAGGCAGGATGTCTTTTTTTTTTTTTTTTTTGTCTTAAATCTGTTCTGGAGAGGAGAAAAGAAAATAGAACCGGGGTGCTGCACTCACAGGCTTAACCACATAGAAAAATCAGGCCACAGAGAGAATGAGAGGCTCTCAACAATGTGTTTGGGCTCAGTATTGGTATTGGGTTGAGGCTCTTGAACTGAAGTAGGCGAGTGCTTGTGTGGCTTTGTGTGGATCATCATCAGAGTGCTGTGTGGGTGAGCAACTGCAAGCACATTTGTGTTATTGTATGCAGACGTTTGTCAGTGTGTGCATTGTATGAGAGGATGTGCAAGCGGCAGCAGCACTATTGTTCCTACCTCGCCTTATACTCTTCCTTCCTTCCTTTCCCCCAGGGTGTGGACAGCAAACAGGACAGATTGCTCTGTGCTGCTCTTGTATTGGGAGATGACCTGTGGAGTTATAGGTGATGATGACTAGCCTGCTGAAAAATAAGACCAGGTCGCTTACATAGGGCCAGAAACCAGCCAGCACCAGAGGCCATGCTGTGCTGTGCTATGTCACACTATAGCACCGCTCTTCACCACACCATTAAAAATGACAAATGCTCTTATCAACTGCTCTCCCAAGTTAGCAGCCACTCCCTGACGCTACTGAAACAGTATGTGTCCCAGTTCATCCACCGGCCTTCGCCTCAGCAGACGCAATCATTTATTAAGTGTGTCACTTTTCATTTACCATGGGTTTGATTTTTTGTCATTTTAAGTGCATGTAGTTGAAAAACAAGTGTCATTAAAACTGAATCACTTTCAGAAAAAAGCTGCACAATGTTAAGTGTATTCTCTGACGTCGTTATAAAAACACAGGATAATATGATTGATTTTTCTTAACCCATAAGGACCTGGTGTGACATTTGTGTCAGTTCTTAAATTATTTTTTCTCTATATTTAACCATCCTTAAGTAATTTAGCACATTTAGTGTAATAGTATCTATCGTCTGTATTTTGTGTTTTTTTTTCCCAGTGAAAATCTGGTATTTTTCTGCATTTAATTTAATAATCATGTAGAGGTTCCTAAAAACTTCGTGTAACGCTAAGGGTTATTATATCAAAAATATAGAAAACAGAAGAAAAAATGACTTTTTCAGTCCAATTTCTTATTAATTGAACATAAAGCCACTGACTCCATCCACTGTTATCGATCCAACTCCATGGATTTAACTGGTGAATCAATGTTGTAGAAGATAACGGTGTTTTCATGGCAACTACGGAGCATCTGAACATCCAAATTGGTCACATCTGATGACCATGAAAAGACAACAAACTGTACTTTACACTAATTATTGACATGGGTTGATAAGATTAGTGGATAAATGGGAATTAAACAGTTTTAATCGGTAAATGATTTTGGTAGATGATGGATGTTTGGGTCTTTATGGGTTAAAAAACATAAACCTATTTATATTGGATTTAATAAATATCATATATTATGGCTAAAGTTAAATATATATAAAAATCTGAAATGGAAAAGCATCATGTTTTTCTACATTGGTCTCCTTATCATAGATACTATAATTATAATACTATAATTGTAACCATTTTGATGGTAACAAATCAGTGAAAATATCATCATTATGCTCAAATTATAATGTATTTGTTGCATGTTTTCGCCCTAAAGAGACTGTCGTTGTCTTTTGAGTCTCCATCACAGCAAGTGCTAATTGTGTTCTAATCAATGTTTTGCAAATCCTATTGTTTCAACCCATTCATTGTCTTTATAACAGGTAAAATTGGGTAAAGTATCTGGGGCAGTGTGTGGTGAGGGGACAGCACTGAAGTATTAGGCCATCCAGTGGCCCCGGGTAAAACCAGGCCTACTCAGGTTGGAGATTAACAGCTATATCCCACTTCTTCAGCTCCAGGGACTTGGGGAACATATCTAGCCCAAGACAGGTGTATGGTTCTGGGCTACGGGGCAGAAAATGCCCACTTTCTCTGCTGTGGCAGATCCTGGTCCTCTCTGTCCCTGCGGGAAAAAGTACATTGTGTGTACCATCTGTTGCAGCACACATGCACACAAAACGGGTGACAGGGGCCAAAGAGAGGCAGCTGATGTGCAACGCCTGTTTAATATCATTAGGAGGTGCAGTTGGATTTACAAAAGCTATTAGAGAACAACTCGAATAGCAAATGGGGTTTGCACTTGGGTGTGCACAAAGGGAGACGGATGCTGTTAGTCCATGTATTAAAGCTACCTCAGACATTAAAAAAAAATGATTGTCTATTTAAGAGGTAGACTTGGCAAACGCATGGCACAGCTTTTCACTAATGGAAACAGAATGAAAAGAAAACAGGATTCATTTGCCGTTTGGGACTTTTAATTGGGAACATTAAAGACTCTGATAAATTGTTTACACCAGTCTGAATATCCTTACCTATAAGATGTCAGAGCACTGACAAAATATTGCAGATGCTCTCCAGTGGGAATAGGCTTGGCTTAGTGTTTACTCGGAGGTGCAGTTGCGGTGATAACCCGACTGGTGGTGCTATTTCTCTTCCCTGAAGCGGATGCTGTCTCAAATAGGTCAAGGAAAAGTTTTGTGTTTTGACAATGTGAGGTGGGCGGAGCTGCGGGTCGGTGATTGGTTAGTGAGTTTCTGCTCTTGGTTTCTGATTGGACCCGGTGCTCTAATGGGGCTGTGAGCATGCAATGTCGGGTCCCCCCCCCCCATCACCACCACCACCATCACCTCCTCCTCCTCCTCCCCGCTCCTGCTCCTTGCACCCCTCAGCCCCTACACTCCGCTCTTCCCCTGCGCTGATTGTCACACATTGTTTACTACGGCTTGAAATGTGACTCACAACACAGGCTATCTGCTGGAGTACCACTCTGACAACTGAGGGATTCTTTGACGCGCACCTTGCGTGTT
This sequence comes from Maxillicosta whitleyi, assembly GCA_029822895.1. Classification (NCBI taxonomy): domain Eukaryota; kingdom Metazoa; phylum Chordata; class Actinopteri; order Perciformes; family Neosebastidae; genus Maxillicosta; species Maxillicosta whitleyi. The sequence goes on along the minus strand of JAPSES010000030.1, from coordinate 2,205,040 downwards.
GGTTATTTGGGGACCGGCTGTGGACACTACCCTTTCTGCCATGACGGCGGAATTGTTTGCGCTTTTATGCGTGCTGGTCATCACATCTTCTGCAATGGAAGGTAAATAACAACCTGGGATTATACTTGTGGTAGATATCAGGGGACGCTCCCGCCTCACCGAGATGCGCTCTTTCCTTTGGGGATGTTTTATCCTGGGCAGCGCTGCGCTCCTGGCGATAGGGGATACAGGGATGTCACACGTGGATCGGAGCAGCCTGCCGTGGTTTTTTACCTTTTATCACGGGGCGGCAGTTCTCCGGCTTCTCTGGTTGTCACTGATGTTACTCGGTTCATGTGAAGAGCAACTTTGGTTTCAAGGTTTTCTGTGGTATAGAGCAGATTATTTGCGCCTTTATGCGTTTTTTTTGTCCCAACTCCACTGAAAACTGTCTTATTTTTGGTTCTCATTATCCTACGAGCAATTAGTTTTTCTCAGCTACATTTTAAGCGCCTGCCAAACCCTGAGGACCACAGTTTTTCATTAGATTATAAAAAGTACAAATCTCAATTACCACAAGCCCTTGAGCATATGTTTGGCATTTTCAATTGATAAGGAGACAAAAAAAGAACCTAGATTACATTAAATTCCACAGAAAGGAAGTGTCTAGTAACCAGATTTATTATTTCTTGGAGATACATTTCTCTCATGAGTTACTCAACCTTGCTTTTCATAAACAGACGGCTGCCCTTTTCTTATTTACAGTCTCCATTCTTTCTTTTTCTCATCCATCTCCATGTCCTTTTTTTCTCTTTGTCCAACCACATCTCCACATGTACCTTTTCTTTCTCACATGCACTCCCATGGAAAAGCAATGTTACCACTACTAGCTAATATCTTCTCAGTTAAACATGTTTTTCATTTCCGCTGCGGGACCATAGGGACTGAATCCTGGGTAGTAGTCCCAGACATTGGCTGCTGAGTGGATATCCCTGTAGCATCATGGGTATATATAGTGTATTTCCTCATTTTATTGTGTTGTGGCTCTTCCTTTCCAATAAAGTGTTCCAGGGAACACCAACACACCAGCTACCCGATGGCTGTCTGTGTCCACTCTCCAAAACATAAATAAGTAAATTAGAAACACAAATAATGAGTTTTTTCATATAGAGTTGTTTTTTTTTTCTCTCTCTTTAATCATTTACGACTCTGCCTCTGGACCGTTCCCATCTCCGGCTGTGCTCTATAATTCGGTGGTGGCTTTCTTGTTTGTGCTCATCAGATTTCAACACAGCTTTGGATACCAAACCCAGGCCCAAATTGCTACTTTGTGAAGATGGATATTTTGAGGTTCACATGTTTGTTCAGTGTGAAATGTCAATTCTAGAGAGATGTTCGTCGGATTGGAGGGACTTGTGATCTGTCCCTGCATTAGATGAGTGTGGGATTTCTCATTTATAAGATTTGGGTGAGGGAGAAACAGATGGACAGAAGTTGGCCTCTGGGTTACCCCAGTAACACGGATAAAAGCTATTTCCTTGTTTGGGTCTGAAATTGAAAGGAGGATGTCCCATGGGCAGGTTAAAATCTTCACCGATCTTAACTTCAATCTGTTGCGTTTTCATTTCTTTTTGATGTGTGTGTATGTGAAAAGAACAAAGCCATTGATCACATTATCCTTGCCTCTCCTGTCACCCTTAATCTGATTAGGCAAAATCAGCCGATAATCACAAAGTGTCAGACATCTGTGTGTACGCCTGTCTGAGTGTGCGTTTGTTACTTTGGAGATAGGACCAGCCCTGACCATATGGACACATGCTAAGGATGAAGTGTATGATTTATTTGACCTCCCTACACATGCATACACTCACAGTAAACACCCCACACACCATTGATGAGCTGATGAAGTGTGGGATGAATGTCATAAAGGGAGTAAAGGATGAATAGATGGGAAAACGCTGAACAAAATACAACAAAGAGATGGAGTGTAGTAAAGTGTAAATGCGTATGTGTGTGTTAAAACTGAGGAGACAGTTATAGGTAAAGTGCAGGCGGATCTACACAACATATACACACAACACCACACATGAAGACGTGGTATTAAAAATCATGGGTAGCCAAACTCATAGAAAAGGGTTAACCGAAAGGAAAGTAAAAATGGAGATTTGCATGCCATTAGAAAAAGAAGCATGTGCTTCGCTCTGTTTCACCCTCATTTGTCTTTTCCCATTTCTCCATATCATCTTCACCTTCTCTCTCCCTTCTTTTCCTCCACACCTCTTTTGCTCAATTCTTGATCTCTCTCTGTCTTTCATAATTCTCCTCACTAATCTCCTCATTCCCCTCTTGTCTCCCTCCTCTTTCCCTGCCCGCTCTCTCTGTGGTATGGTTCTTGCCAATAGCAGCAGTAATTCTCCCCTACTTACAGAGCCATTGCTTATTTCTGTTTGCCCTTAAACCAATTAGGCTTAGATAAGCCAGCTCATTTAACGGCCTGAAACTGGGTGGTGGAGGAGAAATGGAGGGAACGGGATGAAACAGCGGTTGAAAGATAGAGTGGGACCGAGGGAGATGAAAAGATGAGAGAGACAGAAGGAGGGAGGTCAGTGAGTTTCAGAGAAGATACAGTATGCATGTTTTACAAATGAGTAGCCTGTAATTGAACAAGGTTGTGGGAAATGAAGGAACACTGAGCTGTTTCAGTTATCTGACATAGATGCCTGAGCTGTGCTAAAACAGCAGCAGTATTCAGGATAAATATCACAAGAGAACATTAGCGATGTGCTGTAAAGATTTGTAGTTAAGCACCTGTACTATATTGTAATAATCCACCATCAGAGGCTGAGTGGTTGCAAGTACAACATTGCATAGTTCTGTATTAGCAATTAGACTGTGACAGATAATAGTTCTAGAGGTCAGAAATACAGCACTGATACACCTGAATCAGGGTCATTAAAAGGTCTTATTGACAACAGATGTTTGGGGTGTTTTTCAGAAAGCAGCTGCCTTTCTGAAGTGTCCTTGAGCAAAACACAGACTTACTGCACTCCAGAAGCCTTGTCGTGTCAGTGCTCTGAATTCACTGGTGAAATAAGTGAGAATCTGCCTCTTGGATTCAGATCTCACATTGCTACCGTCTTCATGGAGAGTTACTTATAAGGAAAAACTGCAGCAATGAAGCTGTCAGAGGGGTGTGAAAATATAATCGCTGTGCAAAGCTAAATACCAGTTTTCTATACAACAGTTTAGCTGCATTCATTGTGGTTTGGCTCCACTCAAGAGGGATATTCTATAGAGTATATATATCTGTTAGAATGTGATTGACAGTTTTCAAATATTTTGTGAACAGCTGGTATACAAAATTCAGATAAAATTACTACCGCGTGATTAGTGGTTATTTCTGTGTTCTGGAGTGTTAAAATGTTAACTTTAAAACGCACCAAAGTCATGATTCTCATCATAAAAAGTGAGTGTGTGATGTTTTAGACTGGTATAATATTGACATAAGATTTCACTACCACCAGTTGTGTGAGGTATTTGTGTGTGTTTGCCAGCTGTGTGGTGGAAACAGGCTGCAAAAAGAGTCCTGTTGAGTCTCTAATGGATGTGAACACAAGATTGGCCCTTTCCTCTCCTCTCTCATTTCAAATGGTTAAAAAAAAAGTAAAGAATGAAAATACAAGCGCAGCCCTGGTCCCTGGAGTTCAAGCAGTGGGACGGAAAACGCATAAAGAAGAAAGCCTGTGTGTGTGTGAGTGCTCACATGAGTGTGCAAGTGTATTTTGGCCACGGGCACTACTGCTGACCTGGGACCACCTGAAGTAGAATTCAATTTTCCACTTGTTTTATACTGGGAACTATATTGTACATTTGGGTGCCTGTGTCGTCAGTAAAGTGTTAGAGCTATTATAGCTGGCAGGGGCAGCAGACATGGCCTCATCCCATAATGGAGGCTTTATTTTGCCCAGAGAGAAAAGACCACTTGGTGTTAAGGTGAGATTATGTGGCCTAGTCAGCGATGACGACCTCTAGTGAAACCCCTCGTGAACCTGCAGTACTATAAACGTGTTCAACAGTTTTTTTTTTTTCTAAGTGTGCTAGCATGCAGGCGTTGGAGCATGGCTTTTTGTCTTCACATATCGCAGTGTACGACACAGTGTGTATTTTATCTTGGATTATATGATCGCTGACTCCTCACTCTCTACCTTTCTCTCAAACACTCACACACAGAGTCCCCCCTTCCAGCTCACCTTACCCCAGAGACATCTGAGCCTCGGGAAGGCCAGATGGTGGATGCAGGTTGGGGGCTGGTATGCATGTGCGCATTTTTGCGTCTCGTGTTAGTGAACAATTTCAAGAGAAAATACTGAGGGAGAATGAAAGCAGTTGCACAATTGTATATATCTGTTTTTTTCTGGTGTTGATGTGTTAGTCTGATTTATCCCACACTTGTTTCATTTGCCACGGCGAGCTGATACTTCCTTTTCTTTACCATGTTTTCTTTGTATGTCTTCCAAACCTTCCTGTGTACAGAGATTTGCAGAGGAGATGCTATCAGTAGTGTTAGGTTCCACCCGTCTTGCTTGGTGCTCGGCCCTTATCGGAGCAGGTGGCTGACTGTGGGACGAGGGCTAAGGCCTTATCAGTCCAAATCTCAGGGATAAGCAGGCCTACTGCATCACCAACATACGCAACACATTAAAGCACAGGAGTGAAAGCGGTGACGCGCATGACACAGTTCAACCTCAAACTGTGTGAGTCATCTGTTTCCTGGTGAAGCCTGTTCTCTAAAATGGGAACACAGTACATGGACATAGACACACACCCGCAGACAGACTTCACCGAAGCTTCAAATCCACAGGAGCAAGAAGTTCAGGGATAACCCTTCAAACCACACCTAGTGGAAAATGGCAATGTTAGTAATTGATTGGGCGCAGTGACCCGACTTCCCCACCACTCAAGGATAGTGGTGTGAAAAATGTGCTTTTTCTCATTCTTTTTCGGTCTCTTTGGCTTCTTTCCTCCATTATCACCTGTCCCAGAGATTGGGTGACAGTTGTTCAGTCAGCAGGAAAGGGGAGCCTCTTTGATATTTGTTGAGTTGAGAGGCGAGAAGAGAAAGCATTGATTATTGAGTCTTATTTCTCACTGTTCTCGGAGCCTTGCTCTCGGGGCCTCTATGTTTACAGCCCCTTATGCACCGTTCCTCCTGTCCCTGGTCACCACAGCCCTCCCTACATCAGCTCTGGCCAGTCCAGATTCACAAAGCCTTGTTGTTGACTTGACTTCCTGACGGTTGCATCTTGCCTGTTTTGTGGCTCTTTTTTCAGTAAATTCTAATTAAATCTGCGAGTAGCTACAACTCACAGACTTCCTCCTCCCTATCTCATCCTGCCTTAGAATAACTCACTCTCACAGCTTTTCTCTCCTGTATTCCCCTCTTACCTGCCCCTTTGCCCACTTTTTTTTTTTTTTTTTTAGTTAAAAACAGATGCATTTATGAAGCATTATAGGGTTTACCAGAGAGAAAACATGAAATATGAGCCTGTCCCTCTGAAGATATAATGAACACAGCATTGGCAGGAAAAGGAAGAGGGGAAAGAGACTGTTGGAGTTGTCGGTTTATAGGAACAAAGAGCCTCATTTATGATTGTTATAATGAGATCTGTTTTTGAGTCAGACCCAGAATGATTTAATTGAACTTTTAAGCCCAAAGGCTAAGGCTTAAGGCTGCGGGGGCAAAGGCCAAGTTAGGAGTGGGAGGAAGGAGATATAGTGGCGCAGTGCTTTTATGATCACGACTTTTAAGTGTGTGGGAAAGTTTTAAAAGTCTGCAATCACAGTGATAAGCATATCAGTTTATCTCCCTGTGCAAAGTACAAACTCGGTGTTTCACTGTGTTTATTTAACAAATCCCTTGCCGCTTAAGTCTAAATGTACAATATAGGAAGTTGCCACCGCACATGAACGGAAAAGAAAGAAAAAAACCCCAGAAAAACTTTGTGTACTTTTGCATTTTAAATGAATCCACAGCCCAGAGGATGCTGCGTCTTTAGCGCTCAGAGGAATTAAAGGCAGAACGTTAATAGGGCTGAAATTACGGACGCTGGTGGAAACGGCTCCGCTCTTGATTAAATAAAAGCCGCCTCCTCCACAGGCTGTTTCTCGTAGGGACTGACAACCACACACGCACACACAAGCACTTATATTTATGCGCAAAAGCCTCAACGCGCTCGTACATACATACATAGACACACACCAGGCTTTGATGTGTGGAACGGAAATGAGTAGAGACGGAGAGCTAAGGGCCGGAGCCTGGGGCCTGTCCCATTATTAATGAGTAAGTGCCAGAGCGTCTCCCAGGTTGAGGACATGTGGACATATTTCACCATTTGCCTGCCCTTCTCCTCACCATAAATGTAATCTCTTATTAAACATTGGGTTCTTGGCAAGAGAGGGGCAGATAGAGAGAAATTGTGCATGAATATTGTGTCTGCGTGTGTGTTTCTGCATTAGCATGAGAAATGAAAATTGCGCGGCGGAGAGAAATGAAGTTCCTGCGCGGTGCAAAATGGAATGGCAGCTTCTGATAGGGACACTGATGGGCCAATAAGTAGCAGTGGTGGGAGGACAGTTTTCACCCTGTATAACACTGACTCCTTCTGCCAGGCAAATTTCCGCCTGCCCTATGCTGTCCACTTCTCTAGCTGGATAAGAAGAGAGCATTTTCGGAGGTAATTAACTATTGATTTGAAGTACAGAGGGTAATGAGAAATGAGTGGACACCATTGTGATCTACAAGAAGTGGCCTGGCTGTCTAGAGTCCAACTAGAAAACTGACAGGAAGTACGGACTATTTCCTTGAGAGTAATGGTCACTGTAATGTGTTTTTTTAAATTTTTTATTCAGGTTTCAACTTCTGTTCTCTGTATTTAGTCAAACTAATATATCAAGAAAGACTAGGGGTGTAAAGGTACAGAAAAAAATCAGTTTCTTTGGTTTGAAGGAGACCAGTGGAGGTGGTGGTGGCTACCTGTCCGACACAGGTAGTTATGGAACAAAGTGTTGTTCATTCATTTGTGCTTTAACAGGCACCACACATTATGTATGTTTGTATTTTTGAATATTCATTTATGATAAACACTGTAATTTCCTGTGTTTTTGAACACCTCACACTCTTCCCTGTGAGGCATTCTCTGCTGTGAACGTGACCGCACAGTAATGCCGCAGTAGAGGCAGTAAAGGAACACATGGACTCGTTTGTGCTACAAAACCGCAAACTAAAAGTGAAACTTGACTTGTTTCGAACCTCTGACCATGCTTCTGTGCCCCACTTACACTCTTTGTTGTCATGTTATGTTTTTTTTGTTGTTGTTTTGTTTTGTTTTTTTGCAGTGGCGCTAAATGGATATAGAGGAAACCCTGCACATGGGTTCTGCTTGTGTCCACTCTGCTTCATGAGTGTTTGCGTTCTTCACCGAGGCTACATGTATTTGTTCTGTACCATAATTTTAGGCAGATATCAGACTTTTGGGTGCAACAAAAATCAAGGATCTTATTTTCCTGGTGGCTGACCAGCAGGGGGGGTATTCCAATCAGAGGCCTACTTTCAAGTGGTACATCAATTGACCAATCAGATCGCATGGTTTTTGGCAAAATCTAGAACAGAAAGTCAGTTCCTAGCTGTGTACTTGAGATGATTTGAAAAAAACAAACAAAAGGATGGATTTAGCCAATATTAGGAACTGACAAGGTAAGACACAGTTACATAGATATATGTTATGGCTTTGGCCAAACTGTGGATTGTTTTTTGGCTGTGTTTTTCAAAAATTGGACGGTCTAAAGCTTTGCTCAGTACATCTCTGTATTGTATCACGGCCCTGAACTGAAACGAGTGCATCGTTACATCCCTATGAAAGACCAAATCAACCCAGAATCTACAGACTGCTTACTCTATATGTGTTACCAGGTCAACACATCCTATTCTGATACCAAATATTCAATAATTTTAATAGATTCTGCCTCATTTGCATGTTTTTCTTCATGGCTTTGACGTGTTTGATGACAGATTTGACAAACCGATCCCGGTCTTTTCGCTGACCTGTTCACCTCTCCTCCCCTTCATGAATAGTTATCACAGCATCGACGAAGGCGACTCACTTTAATAAGATGCATCTCAAGGTCACATCCTCAGGCTTGGTTTTAACACCGGGTGGTTATTGCCCCGAAAAGTTCAGAAGGAAAAATAATCCCAATATGGTTCCTACTTTAAAGATGTGGTATTCCTTCCTGCATCCTCCTTCTGCAGCTGAACATGCTATTGTTTTTGTTGGAGGCGAGCTAGAGGACAAGGATTAGGACTCATTTGTGCAAGAGAACAGAGGCGAAAAGGGACAAAGAGACAGAGGGGGAGAGGAGGATCGGCCTGTATCTGCCTATGATCTTATTTGTGCTAATGAGGAGGCTGGTGGTTCTGGCTGCTAACCCTTAAGCACATCCAGCCCTTCAGAGTGTGTATGCCTGTGTGTGTGTCTGTGTTGTAAAAGTACATCATGGTTATCTGTGGGAAGTGGGATTTGCCTTTTTATAAAAATCTATTCTCTAATGAATTATGCGGGGAATATTGTTTGCTGCTGTGAGCGAGGGCAGTCTGTATTCGCTGCTGTTGTGAACATTTATTAAGGAGGTTTATGTAGAAATTTTTAGGGACAGTTTCTGTTAAATATAGTAAAGATGTCCCGCTGGTTTTCTCACCCTCCACTCCATGGGATAATCGCCCATCTTTGAGTCCAATTTTCCCACCGTCACAACAACTGGATTTGCCTGAATTATCTGAAAATGTGAGGTGTGAACACAGAATCTAAATGTTGCTGGCTGAACCCAGTGCTTTTATATGAACTGGAGAATACTGAGCGATGAGTGACAGGGAGTAGGTTGTACTAACCTCATTATTAATTCACCTCTGAACATTTAGCCATGCTGTGTCTGTTTCCCCCCCCCCCCATATTTTCATTTGATTTTGAGGTTCACATCCAAGGTTGTTCTTCTTAAATCTAAAATATTACAGCCTCTGGTAATCACAATAACATGTGAACTGGTGACCAAAATCATCTCATCATTCCTCTAATCATTACTATTACATTTGGCTGACGCTTTCATCAAAGCGACTTAAAAAAAAGGTATAGGCATGTGTAGTGTAAAGGGCCTTGCCCAAGGGCCCATATGGATTTGAACCAGCAACCTTCCACACCAAACTCAGCGGTGTAAACCACTAAGCCCCCAGTCACTTACAATGCCAATAATGCTTAATTATTAATTATTATTAATGCCTATCAAACTAGGGCTGGGTATGACGGCCAATTTCATTAACTGATTCAATTTTGATTCATAAGGTTCTGAATCGATTAATTGCGATTTGATTCGATGTCGATTCAATTCAGTTTTAATTGATTGATTCAGATTCATTTAGTGATACCAAAGTACAATTTTGGGCTGTAAACTGATTAATTGGCCACTGGTCATGCAACACGGATGCAACACGGAATCAATATTGATATCGAAAAGGAAATAAATATCAGCAGTAAATAGAGGGATTTGCTCTTAAATAATGAACAGAAACATTTCTGTGTTTCTACCTTGGCTCAGAACAGACTTCTTCCTCATCTTTTTCGGTTTTATGGCTGATGCTTCTAGATTTAAGGCACATTACTATGACCCTGGGTTACCACTACCAATTCTTGCTCCCCTGAAACATAATCACATTAGGCCTTTGGCACAAGAAAGTCACTGGAGAGGGAGGGTTTGCAGCACTTCATGATTGCCCCTTTACTATCCCTCTAACTCCGCACTCAGCCATAGGTCATATTTGTAGGATGGCTGACTCCTGCCACCCAGGTTCTCCACATTACGGGTTTGAGTTTGAGGACGAGAGGATGTCCTGCAGAGGGTTTTCCCCCACCCATCCTCTGTGTTCCTCCCACACGAGACCAAGACACCCCATCTTCCAGGGGGACTTGCGAGATGGAGATGGAATCTATCTCACCCACAATTAATCGATTACACAAAATGAACAAGAAATCAATCAAAACCTGTAAATAATTGGTATAAAATGCAGTTTTTCATCTTTTCATGGTCATCAGATATGACCCTCTTGGTTGTTCAGAGGCTCCGTAGTGAACGTAGAAACCCCATCATCATCTAAAATATTGATTCACCAGTAAAACTCATGGAGTTGGATCATTGACATTGAATGAAGGTGCTTATTTTTGTGTTCAGTTATTGAAATCATTGCGTTAAATGTTGCTTTATTTCCAGTTTTTAGCCGTGGCCCTCACCACAGAGTACTGTCATCAGTTCTTTGACTGTCTATCCATCCGTCTGTAAATGCAAAAGCTTTGGCATGGACTGAAGGCCAAGCCTTTTCATGTGTAGGCACATCATGTTGTGAGTTTTTATTTTATTTTAAGCTGATCTTCCATGAACATTTGTGTGATCAGCAAATTTATTACAGGAAAATACAATATTTTGACTGGAAAAAAGCCAAACACAGCGGGCAATATTACAGTAAATGGTGGCAAATAATTTAAAATAGATAAATAGTCAATAGTTGAGTTAAATTAGCTAATAGATAAAGCAGGATATCTAGTGTAATTAAAACCAATAAAAGTCTGTTATTAACAATAGACTGATCGGTTTAGCTGATACATTGGTGTCAACTGGATGTTTTATAAACTCATTATCGCTTCAATGTTTTTTTGTTTTGTTTGATGTTCAAGTATTTAGATTTAAGTATTTATGTAGACGCTTATTACTTTGATTTCGACGTATGAAGAGATTGTTCATTTGTGACAGCAGTGGAGTTGAATAATCGCCTCTTTTTCCCTGCTCCAAACTATCATTATTATGTAAACCTCTATAAATCCTCTATTGATCAACTTCATCAGTCATTATGTGCTCTCCCATCTTTTAAAATACGGTTGATTTGCTGGTCTTCCACTGTGCACCAGGCATCGGCAAAACAGTCTGGAACATACACTCCCATCACAAACTTGTTCTGTAAAGAGGTGCGCTGAACACTATAAAATCCATGCCTTTTTCTGATTGTTCCCTCCCTCCTCATCACTTATTCCTATGAAGTCGTTGCCCTCCCTGCTTCTCCCATGGCTGGGCATTTAAAATGGCGTGTCTTTGATGTGAGCTTCACACACTGTTAGATACCCACTCATCAGATTGACACTGATGCTTGGGCGGAGTCTTCCCATTCCTGAGAGCAAGGGGGGAAATGAACTGTTGAAATATACTGTACACACATATGGAATACAGTTAGGTGCTTTTAAATAAAGTAAAGTGGAATGTGGACATGAATGAACAGATGTGCTTGTTCAGATGCACCATTTTTCCACCATGGCTGTGCTTGTTCTCGGCTGATGATATGTCAAAATGACAAACGCTCCCACAAAGCTGGGCCGAATGTAATTGTACAGCCGTTTTCCTGGTTGTGTTTTACAACTGTATCACATCAGTTTAGAGGAAATCCCTTTCATATCAAAAGGTACATCCTTGATATATAAGTGATTCCAGATTATTAACATACTACCTAATGCTTTCCATTTTTATCATAAATCTTGCTAAATACATTTACAACATAGCCTTGGAACTTGACTGCACTGTAAGAGATACAATTATTTATTAATAGCCTACCTTGACTGTTGTATGTGTATATCTGTATGAATTATAGGGTTTATAGTATAGTAGTATAATATTTTTTCCAATATTCTTCTGAACTTGGTCACTATGGTGGATGAATTATGATGTTAATAGTGCTGCCAAGAGACTCAAGATTTTTAATCTGATTAATCACAGGATTTTTGTGGTTTAATTATGATTAAATATCATTAATTTTTAACCTATATTAATCATGTTCAATTTTGCATGGGCAAACTGACTCAATAAAAAAGGGAATATATATGCACTTAATAGGTTTGGTGCAAACTGGGTGACGCGTTCGCCAAAGTGCTAGCAGAATGCCCAACGGAGTGCTTCGGTGAAAAGAAAACTCCTTCCCGCAGAGACTGTATAATACTCTGTATCAGTCGACTGTTCCGTTTTGGTTTGTTTTGGACTCATATTTCCATCCAGAGGGCCAACATGTTGTTTAGCGTCTTCCGTCTTTATGGGTTGGTTCTGCTGCCTGTCATTACCGGATCAATTGCCCATCTGTGCAGGCATGACGCTAACCCTACTTGGACAAACTGCCCAAAATGCATTCCAAGAGATGTTCAGAGTCATTCTGTGTTGCAGATGGGTTAACTGCGTTAAAATGTTTAATCAGATTAATCATAATGATGGACTAATCCATATTAACGCGTTAATTTTGACAGCTGTAAATGTAAATCAACTGATTTTTGCCTGTATTAACTGAAGATGTGATAGTGCGGTGGTTGGCACTATGATGGGACAGCACGGAGGTCCTCGGCTCAATTCCAGCACCAGTCAGTGAAGTGCATATAGCTTATTTGATCAATCGAAATCACCCATGAGAGTGAATGGTGTTTTATCTGCATATGCCTGCTGTTACATGTATATGTCTCTAGAAAAAAAACTGGTATTTTCTCATGTAATTTTACCTTTTGACTTTCATTCACATGAAAACTCCAGCCAGAATGTATATTTTGGAAAACTCTATTTTTATGCTTATGTGTGTAGAGGGTGAAATGGAGTTTTAGGGTCCTGAATGTCACCGTAAGGGACAAAAAATGTTGTTTATTCTAACCCTAACCACATGATAGTGTTCTACAGTGTTTTTATGTGGCTTTATGTAGAAGAAAATTTCACTAAAATGATGTGGTGTAAGATATTATTGAAAACTGAGGTGGGGAAATATCTGTGTCTATAAATATTCAGTGTATACATGGCCTGTGATGAACTTGTGACACATCCAGGGTTTAGCCTGCCTTTACTCAGATATTCCATATCTGACTGGAGAAACCCAGGTTGCAGGTTTAATTTCTGTCTCTAGAGGAGGAGTAGATACTTTTCAGGAAACAAAATCCTGAGACACACTATTGCTGTATGAGTTTGTATATCACAAACAATACAAGGCATCAAGCTTTTGTTCATTCATTCACATTAAAGTTTAAAAATAGTTTTATTATATATATAATATATGTATATATATATAAATTTTATTTTGGAAAACAAAAAAACAACCCCAAAGTGTCATGTAATGTACATTCTGTTGGCAGAAACATTAAAATATTAACATGTAAACATCAAATGCCTTACACATAAAGAGGTAACTGCACTGTTGTGTAAATTATAGATAAAAACCACAAATACTTTTCTTTACATTCAGCGTTCAAGACTGGATCTAGTTTTACAGATTTAAGAACTGGTGCAGGAAGAATTTCACTGTTTCATGGACCTTATCTAGAAATCAAATGTGCACATAAAAGCAACACTACCATTTTAAACAATGTAATTTGGCAGAAACATTATTATTATGCTCGAGGTTTCTGCCTGTTAAAAGGAACTTTTTCCTCCCCACTGTCACCAGTTACAAGTGTTTGCTCCTGGAAGACTCTGTTGGGTTTCTGTAAATTGGCTTCAGAGTCTGGTTTCCACCAGCTCCATGTGTAAAGTGTCATGAGATAACTTTTGTTATGGTTTGGTGCTATATGAATAAAATTAGATTTGATTTATCTACATTAAACATTTTAGTGGGGGGAAAACTCTTTGGAACACTGTATGTGTGGGTTCTTTCCACCATGTTTTCAGAACCCAAATGTTGCAAAACATGCATGTGCGTCTGAAGTGCTGCTACTTCTCAAGGAAATGAAGCTTATCACTGTGAGTTTTTCAAGCTGTGATAATTAGTGACTGGATAGCTTAGTGACTTACACTACTGACTTTAGGGTGGAAGGTTGCTGGTTCAAGTCCCAAGTGAGCCCTTGGGCAAAGACCCTTTATGCTATACATGTCTTGTAAGTCGTTTTGGATAAAAGCATCTACCAGACGTAATGTAATTCAACACAGTTATAATCATAATTAGAATTTGAAAACAGTAATAACTAGTAGGAACTTTACTGCGGTGTATCATTAAACTGGTAATTGTTACATCCCTAATTATTATATTGCTTTACTACTTCATCTATATCACCAAACATTCAATATTTAAAATTCTTAGTTAATTTTGTCTGCTATTACACTATGCCAAAACTGTTTTCAGAGTTTGTTTAACTCGATTATATATGTCTGCACATGCAAAGTGCACTGATCTCTGTCTATTCAGAAGGTCTTAGATTGATTTGTTTATCCCTTTTTTAATAGTACTGCACATATTCATTGCAAAACTGGATCATTTCAGTATTAACCTGCTTACATTTGAATGAATCACATTATTCAGTTGCTGCCAACCATTTCAGGTACATACATCGTGTTGCGACTCGTTTTAATGTCAGTTCTGACTGTTTGATAGCAGTCACAGAGCAGCTATCCTCACAAAAGCAGCTGGCCATGCAGAGTCATGCAGGGATTAGTTCTAGTGAGACAGTCTACTAGTCTTTTGTGTTCCAAGCCAAGGCTTTAGTCTTTCCTTCCTCAGTCAACCCTTAACACATCAGGGTGATAAATGCGCAGTGTTTCTGTATTTGTGTGTATTTTTTTGTTTTTTGTAAAGCTGTGTGTGAGCGCGTTAGGCCGTTGCGATTTTTAGAGTCACGCTCATGTTTGAGGTTTTGTTTTCCTTTTAATTTGATCAGTTGTTGAATACATCAAAAATGGGCTGGTCCCTTTTGTGTGTTTGTGGGTGTGAAAGTACATTTGCGTGCGATAACGTATTAATGTGTTCTTTTTGTGTTGATTTTTAACAGCTCTTGTCTTTTGAATGAATAAAGTGGCTCCTTTAAATCTTAACAGTCCACTCGGTGTAGGGATGAAAACAAATCACATTTTTAGTCCAAAATTTATTTAACATCAGCCCCTCTAAAAAATACTCCATCTATTTTCACATTTTTTTAAACAGTACTTGATATGTGGACTTGCCTAACCCTGGGTGGAACAGGGAGGCACAGATGTGTAACACTCTTCATATGATGGTGATGACTCCTGACAAGGTCACTGTGTAAGTCTGTGACAGTGTGCATTCATGTGAAAGTAGATTTGAGTGTGTATAAAAAAAATCCCCACTTGGTCTAAAAGGGCTTTCAGACACCTGTCAATGATTGCCTGAAAGAGGACACCTTCTTTTCGCTGTTATTGACAGTTAGTGCACTTTTCAGCACATGTTCTCAATCAGTTTGAGACTCAGGTAATGCTTTGAAAATCTACTTCCTTTGGTAAACATCATAGGGCTGCTTCTAAAAGGAAAAAAAGCATGATGGATGGTCATAGTACTTCTGAAGAAGCGGAAAAGACATAAAGCAAACAAGATGCTCGTTGCTCTCTCTCTCTCTGTCTCTCTCTATGTCCCTGTCTCTTCCGTTGGCTCTGAAGATTGATTGTGAATCGTCCAGGACGTATGAGCGTTGTGATCATATCATGGATCACAGCATGACGAGGGAATGACAGATGTCGTGAGCGTCCTCTGTTTATTTTAGAAGCGAGTGTGTGTCTGATGGATTGGTTGTATTTTGTGGATACGAGGATGATTTGTCATCCCTTATGTATCTGTTTGGGTTTTTGTCAACATTGAACAGGGTAAATAAAGGGTGCGTCTCATGCAGAATAATTTAAGTCAACTTACCAAAAGGATCATTAAAGTAACTGCATTTAAACAATTCCTAGTCTTTCGTCTCAAGGACACCTGGGACAATTTCTGTGCAATTCCTAGTAATCCCTTGAACTAGTTATAATGATTAAAGAGAAGTTTAAAAAAAAAAAAATCAAATGGGTCTATATTCCAAAGCATCCTAAGAATGTGTAGATAATGTTACAATATAATTCACTTTATTTCAGATTTAAAATGACTTTAAAAAATGGGACACCCCTCTTGGGAAAAGGGTTAAACAGAAGTCTGTGACAGGGGTTAAGTGTGCTTCCGTCAAGGTCGTACCCTAGATAGGAGCCCTCAAAACTACTGAGCAGCGTCCACATGAAACAGTGTTGACAGGCCTGTAGACGCTGTAGATTAGTTATCGGACTAAGAGCGCACACACACACACACACACACACACACACACACACACACACACACATATACATTGTGTGATAGCAGGATCTGGGGCTGTACGCTGGACAGTAGACCAGGTCATTAGTATGGAGGACCATTTCTACTCACAGCTCCTGATTGCTTTGCCTTTCACATCGCGGTGACATCAGCACATTGCTAATTGACAGATAATTGGCAATAATCATGAGATGGATCAGTGTGAGTCCAATTACAGCTTGCTGCTGCATGCCAGTTCCTTTAAGAAATCCAAATCTGTCTATTTGCTCCCTTCTTTTTAGCAGAGCAGGTTAATCAGGTTTGTTTTTTAGAAATGCTTGCCAACACTAACGATAGAAACAATTAAAACTTAGGTAATATATTTTTGATCTTTAATCTTACATGATATGGATATGACACGTAGACTCTGCTGAACAGTGTATTACTGTTTTACAACTGTTGGCTTCAGCCTCTGAGAGAGATAAGAAGCCAACACTTGAAATCAGATCCTGTCTGTTGGGAGAAGATGGAGGAAATCACTGGGAGCAGGAATGCGCTTTATTCGCGCATTTTGGTCAGCAAAGGAAGAGCCGGTGTGTGTGTTTTTGCGTGTGTTCATGCAGGCATGTCTGTGGGTTGTCCAAAACTGTGTTTATTCAGCGATAGAAAAACTGAAATGTGATACGAATATCCTCTCCATTCTTCCATGAAAGTACCTGAAAATACCCCTGAAAGGGCCCCATTTAGGCTCGCTCCCAGACAATACACTACAATACTCCTGATGACAGGCTAACTGGGGGAGGAAATAGCCCCGCTAGGGCCAACATAATAGCAGAGCATTCTGGAAGTCGCAGGAGGGATTTATGGAAGCAAATAATCTTTTTCTAACATTCACAGGAGTAGTGTGTGTGTGTGTGTGTGTGTGGTAAAATGTATATGTGCGTCTGGGTGGGGTGTGTGTCTGACATGCTGACCCTTTTTGCAGTATGTGCTCTACATTCTGTAATGTGGTAGAAGTGAGAATTGGAGCCTTGCCTAGCCTGTCAATCAGATAAAGAGATCATTAGAGGTGTCACACACAGATATCTCATCTTTCTAATCAGCTGTCATACTAATAACACCGGCATCTACATGTGCCTGTGCCCAGCTGCCAAGTATGAGTGCATAAGCTCCGAACATACAGAAGATTTGACAACTCAGACATTTCCCTGGTGAATATTGCTACAGTTTTTTTTTACCCATTATAGTTTTATAGAAACTGTAGGAGTGGCTGACCGTAGTCTACCGTGGTATATATAATATAATATCATATATAGTGTAGTATTGTATCGTATAATTGTAAAAATTAAATGAGGAAATTGTTTAGAACAATCACACCACATGTTACTGTATTTCATTATTTTCTCCTCTTGTTAGAATCCTCCATGCAAACATTTTCTAGTCAGAGTTCTCTGACTGCTTTCTGTCACATTCACTCTCCATGTTTGTTTGCATTTCTTTCAAGCAAATATTCCCACTTGCAACTGTGCTGTATGGAAGAGTGCAAGTAACAAAATATAGTACTGTAAAAAAAGTTCAGGTTTTGACATGATCTTCACAATAGAACCTAATATGAAATGATATATTTGTTTCTGTTGTAGTATGATATACATTTGCACAGTGCAGGAGAGGACCACTTACTTTTCCAGGTTTTTTTTTGTGGGCAGAGGATGACTCCATCTTGGGGGCCATATGGCCCCCATGTTGGACCCACACTGGTGTCTAACAGTGGGAGAATGGCAATTAGCACTACATTTGCCAAGGATGGCATAGAACCAGAGACCTGTCACCTCTGCTTCACAGCTCTGTCTTTGAAGACATGCATGTGTACGTGTATGCATGTACGTGTGTGTGTGTGTGTGTGTCAGTGTGTATTGCATATGCCAACCATGGGAGAATCATAGCACAGCACCTGCCTCCCATCAGGGAGTGGGACTACTTCTCAGAGTCAAGGTGTGTGTGTGTGCAAGTGAGGAGGGGCAGGGTGTAGAGATGGCATATTGTGTGTGATCAGAAGCAGAGCAGCATCTAAATGCATGCGGTTATTTGTAATCAATGTTACTGCAGTTCCCTTTGGGTATGCAAATGTATTCTAAAATGCTAATGTGTTTCAGTGCCAAACCCCTAAGTTCTATCATATGAGTGAATGAGTGATCATGCACGCAGTGACAATGAGATGGAAATGTGCTTAAGGAATGTCATACCATATCAAGGGAAAATGAATTTCCACAGAGTTGCAAAACAGTAACAAAATTGCATAACTAATGACAAAAATGGATTCCTTAGGTGCCAGCTATAGGATTATGTTTGTTAAAAGTGATCACTGTTTCCAAGTTCTTCTGATCGCTGAAGTGGAGGGCTGATCTGACACAATGGTTGGCAGCCCATTAAGACAGAGGAGAAATGTGTCTCTGATAGGACCAGTCACAGTAGCCTCTGGAGACGAACACGTCTGTGCCCATACCTTTAAGACCCCTGGATCACAGAACACCTGGATCTGATCATTCAAAACCAGAACCATCAAGAATGCCTGTAGACTTTTTTCTCTCTCACTGGTATATGCATCGCTTTATTTCTTCCTTTGTGTTAAGGAAGAAATAACGATGGTATTTATTCCTGTATGTGGGTTTATGTTTATCCATCCCTGGCCTTGGTTCTTTTAACTGATCATGCTCAAACTGATGCCAAGTTTTGCATGTTGCTGGAGATTTCTTTGGACAGGGTTTTGTTAAGCAGAGCTGAAAATCAAAAGACTAAAACAAATTCTATAGTGTAGATCATTGATGCCACTGGCTAATTTACAGCTTTGGAGCTCAGTATCAATAGTTGTGCTGGTAGTATTTAACATAATAAAAATGTCAAAAATTTGCTGAAGTCTCTTAACCCATAAAAACCCAGTGTTACTTTTGTCATGGTTCCCACATTAATTTTTCTCTATATTTAACCTTTCTTATATGATTTATCACCATTAATTCTAAAACAATCCTCCATATTTTGCATTTTTCCGGTTAAAATTTGATATTTTTCTATATTTAATTTACGATCATATAAATGTTCATAAAAGCTCAGATATCAGTTGATGGGTATTATATCAAAAGCAGAGAAAACTAAAAAAAAGGGACCTTTTTACTAAAATATTTCATTAACTGAACATAAACCAAGTGTCTCCGTCCACTGTCATTGATCCAACTCCATGGGTTTTACTGATGAATCAATATTGTAAAACTATTGCGGCGTTTCCATAGTAACCATGAAGACTCTGAACATACAAATGGGTCATATCTGATGACCATGAAAATATGATAAACTGTACGTTACACCAATCATTTACATGTATTGATAGGATTAGTGCATCAACAGGTATTAAACAGTTTAGATCAATCAGTGGTTTCAGTCTCAGGTGGATGCTCGGGTCTTTATGGTGCTGTTACAAACCAGCTAACCAAAGTTATTCACTTTTTAATGAGTGATCCTATGTATTTACTTGCTAAATCATTGCCTATTTTGGTGATTTTAGAAGAACCATTTTGCTCAAGTATCTATCTCTGTCTGTGTCTCTCTCTTTCTGGGGTAGCTTAACCCTCCCTAATGTGATTAACGCACCTTATGGCCAGAGGGTCAACCTGAACCTGTTGTAAACACTACCTGGATTGATGTGGTCAATGTTAAGTAGACACCTGAAATGTTCCTTCTAGCGTTTCTTTGATTGTGTTCGAAGTCAGCCTTAATCGATAATTCTTCCTTCTTTGGCTTTCCCGTCCCTCTTCCGCTCTCATCGTCCAATGCCAGGTTGTGTAACATGTTTGTTGGCTTTGTACTGGCACATGATGACTTCTGACAGTTGCCCACATTCCTGGAATGATCTCTGTGGAGCGAGTGCGCAAGTGCATCTGTGTGATATGTGTGTTTTTGGAGAAAAAGTACAAAATTGTGTGTTTATGTGTGTCTACGTGCACAAATACTAACGACAGCTGACAGGGCCCACGCTTCTTAAATTAGCCTTGCTGTCTGGCCCTAGGGGAAGGCATGGATGTTCAGATATAGAAGCTTTAATGCTACAATCGCTGCTTTTTCCTTCCGTATAGTATCCAACCTGCCTAGTCCCACTCCAATGCCTCCGAGTCAAAGCAAATGTATCCCACAAACGTTAAAAGTAATCAGAATCTGTCGCAGCGCCAGTACGAATGTTTATTATTCAAATGCTGTTCCTTTTATAGACTTTGAAGATGGCAAGATGGTTTGCAAACTTGAAAATTGTGTGGCTTCTTGTTCATATTTGTCGATTCTCTCGGTGTGAATTTGCTGGTGCTTTAAGATGTTGAGGTTAGTTGACGGTATTGAATCGCATTGATCCTACAAAATATTTATATGTACTGTCTTCACTGTCAACAAACTGAAATGCTAAAAGAACACAGCTGGGAGACTATTTTCAGCTTTTGAGGAATTGAACCGTCTTTCGTAGACAGCTCTTTGTTGCCTCTGTCGTTATTTATGAACTGTTCGTTTTCGCGTATTTGGTGATGTTGTATTATTTCCTGACCATCTGTGTGGTATGATCACTGTGGCATGAAAGTATATTGTGTGTCTTGATGTGTGTGTCTCTGTGTGTGTGACTGGATAGATGAAGGAATGAAAGGGTCCCTATGTGACTTGAGCTTTATTAAAGAGAAGTTAATGAGTTCCCCTGTCTGCCTCATTTTCCTCCCCTCCCATTTATACTGAACTCCATCTCTTCTCCTTCCGATCGCTCTAATGTTCCTCTTGCTCATGCTAGTGTTCAAAGTATATTCACATTTGCAGATGCACTGTCGTGTCCTTGTAAGTAAGTAAATAAAAAAAGAAAAAGAAAAGGTGAACCATTTCAGTTGAGAGCGAAAAAAATACTACAATTTGTTTCCATCCCTATTCCTGGTGCCCTTTTCCTTCTCATGTGATCTCCCAGTCTCCTTTTTCCCTATGTGCTCAATGTTACGCGCCTTTATCGGAGTCTGCTGGTTGGATTTTCATGCTAATTCAAGCACATCCATCCAACTAATGCTGATGACAGATGTTCTACAGTATCCCCCGGTGTTGGTGTGTGCGTATATGTGTGTAATGCATGTTAGTTCATTCGCTTTTCTCATATATCAGAGCGTTTCCCTCTTTTGATGTTCAAAGGTCCTCTACAAAGTACAGATCTCTTGCTTTTGAAAATTAGATCTCTCTTAATCTAATGACTGTTGATGGCTGTGATGGCGATATCAATGATGCTAATAATTTTCTACAGTGACTCTGTCTCCAGTGTTTACCGTGAGGCTCCATACAAAGTGCCCTTGCAGTCTCTCATGTTTCACCGAGCTGCACTCTATCCTGTTTACTTATGGTCCCACAGCCCTGTTGCTCAACAGCAGCAGTTGGATGCTGCGGTAATTGTGCTTTGTCTGTATGCATTGGACTGATGGGTCCTGGTTTGTACAACTTGTTAACTTGTGGAGGCAGCATAGCCAGTGGTATTAGGAGTAAGAATACAGAGAGAAAGTGAACAAGAAAGAGAAGGACATGAAGAGACAAGGGCCCATGTTCTTCTTTTTGCTCTCTCCTGGGGCACAAAAAGTGGCTAGTGACCTGACATGCTAGCAAAATAGCATCACTGCTGTAGCATCAATCTGCTTGTCCTACTGCAGAGGCAGGAAGAGAACAGCAACATGAACACACACCGCTTTGTCATTGCACATTTCGTACAGTTGCTCGTCTGTCATGGTCACTGGATAAATTGCACACAGCAGGCAGACATGCCAGTGAGCATGCACAGACATCTACACACACATAATGGGACCAGCTCCTCTTCCTTCTTAAAAACTGCAACATGAAAACTGCAGATATGGCTTGGGGGGAAATAAAAAAGGGACTTGCTTGGTGTCTCACCACTTCTCTGATAGTCCCTTTTTTTTTTTTTTCCTGGTAGCCTCCCGCTACATTTATTTGAGCTGAAGGATGGAGACCGATCCCTGTGTTCTTACACCACAATGGGATTTTGATTCCAGTATATTCCATGTCATCTCATTCTATTCCAGTCTTTATTCTGTTTTTTTTTTTTTCTCGTCTCACTCCCACTGACTGTAGCCATCTGTGCTTTTGATCCAGTGGAACTCTACTCTGACAGGCCTGTTTGAGGGGCCAATTGAGGAGAAATGACATTGTGTTTCAGGAAATCCATAGGAGGGACATGCAGGGGGGTGGGGGGTATTTCCAGAAGTCTAGAAGAGTGTGACTTAAAAAGACAGGGGGATACTGTAGCTGTGTGGAAGATCTATGGGGTGTGATGTGAATGACATGGAATAGTATTTGTTGAATTGTCACTGGACAGGCTGAGTTGACACTTTGGTGGCAGGGAGCCAAAAGCAGTCTGATTTAGAGAGGGGCCTGCCCAGTCAACCAGCCATTACAGAAGATGTATTGTGAGGGGTAGCACAGTATCAAAAAACAATGACTCACACATGCACACAAAAACATTCACACACAGTTATTAAAAGATCTATGGTGGGCAGGTTAAAGTGTCTGGAGTCACAAGTTATGTCGCTCTTCTTTGATATATACGAGTTTCCTTCACACAAACAGACATCAGCTGTCTCTGCTAAAAGATATGTTGTTGAGAAGAAGCCTTTATTGCTCTTTGGCAGGATGTTCATGTGGGCTCGTTCAACATTTAGGAAACCCTCAGCATGTCCCCCTTCCACTCAAACTACTGTGGTTTCAAGAACATGAAATATCAGAGCGCAGAGACTGAAATAATGAAATGCAATGTGGGAAAAGGAGGGAAATAGAGGGATAAGAAGTAAGTGGGTGCAGAAGTTAAGATTGATAGGAGAAAAGACCTGCTCACCCGTGGATAAATTGAGGGCAGTGATTTAGTAGAGAGGAAATGAGTGTCATTCTCATTGAATAGATGGTACAGAGGTAAGTCTGCAGGTCCATAGATGTGTGACTGGGGTTAGATGTGGGGGTTATTTTAGCCCTTCTAGATAAACCTCTTCCTTCTGGGTGTGTAAATAAATACAGCTTTTCCTGGACAGAGTTTGATATTTTTTTTAAACATCACATTTAAACATCTACAGATTTACATGTTTTACACCTGTTGATCCACTAATTCTATCAATCCATGTAAATAATTGATGTGAAATGGAGTTTTTCATCTTTTCATAGTCATCAGATATGACCCATTTGGACATTCAGAGGCTCAACACTGATTTACCAGTAAAACCCATGGAGTTGGATCAATGACAGTGGATGGAGCCACTTGTTTTTGCATTCAGTTAATGACGTATTTTCCAGAAAAAAAAAAATCACTTTTTACTTAGTTTTCTGTTTCTAATACAATAACCCTCAACTTTAATCTGAACTTCTGCAAAAATCTACATAATCAAGAAAATAATATATAGAAAAATACCCGATTTTCACAAAAAATACTAAATATAAGCGATACACTACAATAATATTATAATAAATGATGATGAATCACTTCTAAAGGATCGATAGAGATAAACTAATTTGAGAACTGCCACAAACATAACACTGGGTCTTCATGAGTTAATCTGTATGAAGATGTTCATGATGTTCTAACGGAGAATCGTTGACCAGAGAGGAGAGTATAGCTCACAAACTGCCTGATTAATCTCACTTAAGAAGTTAAAGTAACACTTTAAATTGAACTTGAATGTTGAGACTAACATCCGCCCAAAACAGTTTAGATGTTTGTGTTGCTCGTTCTACATCACACTTAAAACGTTTGCCCTAATGAGAGCTGAGTAAACACTGCAGCAATGTGCCATCAACTAACACGTTAGTAATGTCTCCGCTTATTTAGGGAGCTCTAAAACTTACTCATACTGCCAAATGTAAACATCCTAATTAGTGGTGAAGTTGACACAGAGGAGGGCTGTTTGGCCGGAGCCATCTGGCCTGGCCTCGCTGTCTGATCTATAGGTCTCTGGTTTGCCAAGGACTCGTGTTTTTACATTGTCTCCTAATGAACGAGTAAAAGTCAAGCTGAAACCTGTTGATATCAACAAAACATGTAAATCAGCAAAAGTTGTAGTATCATGTTAAAATTATTACATTACGGAACATTATAAAAGTTCATTAATATACTACTTACTCACACCTCGTTCCAGTGTCTCATTTCTCATTCATGCTCTCTCTTTCTTGCTCTCACACACAGGAAAATTAATTAGGGTTGGCACAGCAGCAGCAGCAGCAGCCTGATTTTAATAAATCTCTCCTTTATCTAAAGCGATTGGTGGACACAGCAGCTCATTTCCTATCTCAGAGTTGAGACCAGAGGACAGCAGGCATTAACCCCATGTTTCCTCTTCTGCTAAGTGCTTACTTTTCATTTGTGTAAAGTCATGTGGGAGAAAGGTTAGAACAGATGCTGACAAAACACTGAATAAAAGATTTTACATCTTTTTCGTTAGAGCTTACCGGTTCGGAGAAGCCTCTTTGCTGATGTCACTGGTCACCACCATCTTCTGTTAACATTAACGCTTCCCCTGAAAGTTGATGAATCAAGTCATCAGAGTCAAGCATTCATCTTTTTGTCCACTTCAAATCGAGGATACAACAGATGAAATCTTACAAAAACAGTCAAGGGGAACAGACGAAGTTCATTCATCTTCTGAACCTGTTTTATCCTCACTAGGGTCATGGGGGGTGCTGGAGCCTATCCCATTGACTTATGGGCGAAGGCGGGGTACACCCTGGATGAGTCGCCAGTTCATCGTAAGGCTGTAGAAGAAGTTATAAATCAAAAATAAAATTCTAGCACTAGTGGCTGACTGATGGGTCTTTTCACTTATCGAGTGAAAAGAAAGAGACAAGCCCAGTAGAGATTTTAGCTCGGTTGTGAGTGCCGTCAGATGGTTACATGGGGGGGCTTAAGGCTAGCTCAGTAGGGACCAAAGCCTCCTGTGGAGTTGAACTCTTTCAGTATTCCGCAGACCTAAAAATACTGGAGTGAAGAAGATTTTAATGAACTTGTTAGTTGAGTAAAGCCAGCTTTGGTTGGTGATTAAACGCAAATGCATCATATACAGCTGTGTTTTATTGATTTGCTCAAAATATATGTATGACTTTGTTGAATTTAAAGTGGTTTAAGTCATGACTGAAACTTGTGCCAATAGATATGGTTTATGAGAAAACAAAAGTCAGACTGAAAAATCACAATTACGTAAAGATAAGGGAGTTTGTACCCGACAATGTATCATGAAACCCTCCTGTTGAGATGCTGCTCTTTGAATGGACTGCTATGAAACAGTTTCAATGTTGTGACATGCATTTGTGACCTAGACATTCGCTGACCGAAAGTTTTGAGTCATAACAACGTGGTGGGCAAGATGAAGTTGTTCTAAAATTAGAGCAGGACTATTTCCTCTTCCTGTTACATCATGACATCACACATACCTAGGGAACCATCGAGCACCTGTGTCCCATCTCCATGACAACTGGGCTAAGGGCCTTTGGGTGATGGAACACATAGATGAGGCAGGCTTGTACAACTGGGCTTACACATGCACACACTCGATTTAAAAAAGGGACTTTGAGGCCAAATAAATCACACAACATGGAGTCTGGGGTGAGAGCCCCTGATGAGATATAGAGCCTACAGAAATAGGCCATCACAGACCCCATTTCTCCTAGCTGGTGCCAGAGTTAATGGCTTTCAGATCTCTGGGTGCCTCGGACTCTTTTTGTGTTAGCAGGTTTGTCTTTGTTATCTTACAGTTGTTATCTTTGCTCCACCAATTCCATCTTCTTGACTGGATAGGCACTGTGAACTGCTGCTCGGTACTGTCTCCTAATGAATGCTTTGGCGTGGTGCCGACTATTTGTTAACAATAAACGAACACCCATTTATGCCGTTCATTCTTCTCCGGATTACAGTTTTTGTTTTGAAATTGGAGGAAGACCTAGAGTTGACGGGAAAAGCAGAATAGGGGTGCAGATGGATGGAAGGAAGAAAGGTGGTGACTCGTACAGTTTTGCTGTTGCAGGGTCAAGTGAGTTCACTAAAGCAGAAGAACATGACTTAACCTTTAAGGACCTAGAAATATTTTTCCGGAAATTCCCAAATGAGTCATCCCCTATATTTAAACTTCCCCTCGGTGGATTATCACCATTTATTCTAATATTATCTTCTGAATTTTGTATTTTTTCATTGAAAACCATGTCTTTTAACTCACTGATTGTGTAGATTTTCATTAAAGCTTGGAGTAAATCCAAAGATTTTTGGATCAAAACAGACAAAACTGAAGAAAATATCAATTTCACCAAAATATATCATTAACTGAACATGAAAAAAAGCCTTTACACTGACTGTTATATATAAATCTACACTGGT
Organism: Maxillicosta whitleyi; assembly: GCA_029822895.1. Lineage (NCBI taxonomy): Eukaryota > Metazoa > Chordata > Actinopteri > Perciformes > Neosebastidae > Maxillicosta > Maxillicosta whitleyi. The sequence continues at coordinate 2,178,503 of JAPSES010000030.1, read as the reverse complement.
TTTGCTGATAAATGAACACATTCACGTTCACTACAGAGCCTCTGAACGTCCAGTTGGGTCATGTGATACCAATGAAAAGCTGATAAATTACCTGAAATGTATCAATATATTGATAAGATAGATAGTTCAGAAGTTTAGATCTGTGCTTTTGTTTACGGGCAGCTGATCTAATGTTTCTTCCTCAGTGTGGTTGTTTTTTCCTCTTGTCTTTGTGCAAAACTGATCATTTTGTATGCTATAGCTTCAATCACATTTGCATTTCATGACTATCTATGTGTCAGTTCTTAAGAAATGCACAGTTGAGCCCATGTTTAATACATGACAACTTAACCCAAGCCAGAGACTGGAACTCTTGACATAACTCACTCACTAGACATCAGACTGATCTTATGATCCACATAGTGATCCAGATTCTGACAAGGGAAATTACTTTTCTTCCTTTTTTTTCCGTAATACTGTCAATTAAATGATAAACATCACTCTACATCAGCTGTCCATAGTTAAAATTAATTCCTGATGACGGATCAAAATGAAACTTTACCGCTGCTGGACTTCTATGCTCTCTTTTGACACTATCGGCACTCAGCCAAACTGTGTGAGAAGAAAAAGAAAATGAACCATCTCCCCCCATAAAACCAAAACCTGATCATGTCATGTTTCAGCAGACCTCTCCAGCATCATTTCTTCTCTCATCAATAAATTCTGTGCATCCATCGACTTGGAATATATTTAAATTCAACACATTTTGAATGTTTTTTTTCTCTATAAATCACTTTCATATTCACACCTATGGGCAATTTTAGATTAACCAATTAACTTCTCAGTGCATGTCTTAATGGTGGGAGGAAGCTGGAGTATCCAGAGAGAACCCACACAGAACGGTGCCCATTGGCTGGTGTTGGAGTCAAACCCAAGACCTTCTTGCTGTGAGGTGACAGTGCTATCTACTGCACCACTGTGTTGCCATAGTGTGACTTTCATTATGGTTAAATAAGAGTAAAATAGGAAGAAACGGAGCTCTGGCATTGGTATCGCATTGATACAAACAGATATTCAAATTCAGGAATAGGAAAAAAAAATCAGGAATAGGAATCTGATTAGAATTGGAAAAAAGGTGCATCTCTTTCAATATGTCATAGCAGTCTGACTCCAGCATATACTCTGAATAATATGTGTTGCAAAACAGGTTGAAAGACAGTGTACTTGAATGAAGCAAGGTAAAAAAAATGCATTAATTTTCTCTCTATACGCAAGTTTAATGAGAAGAAATAAGAGCACATAACTGAATACAATGCTAAAGTCAAGCATGGATCACCACATAAAGCTTGTAGCTCTGACAAGGTCACATACAAAGGTTGTGATGTGAGTGCACTCACATCACCCCATTCATTCACATCTAAACACAGGGTTGCCAAGGGAGATACAGACCCTACAGCATTCTCACACTCACTGTTTGCCAAGCAGGCAAATATCCAGCACCATTAACCTCATCATTGCAACATAATCAGCCGCGGATGAAGCCGCCACTAAATCGAGGCAGCCTTCAAGGCACAATTAGAAATGTTAATTAAATGTTGCTCCGTCTTGCAGTGGTTTGACACGTAATGTAAAACCATCTTGTGGGCCTGTGCGATATGAGCTTTTCCTCTACTCACACATCAGGGCTGTGTATCAAATGTACAGCAGCTTATGGACCATCGAAGACTGAAGCAGATTAGTTTCCTGGTTTTCAGACCAGTGATTGTTTTTGTTTGGAATGCAAATGTGCATTATTTTACATAATACCTTACATACTGGTAATAGCTGTTGCTGTATTTACACTTTGTTTAGATATGCCAGAGTCTGATGTGATACAGATAAACTTTTTTAGGAGGAAATTCACCTTTCTATTAGCCCAAGAAACAAAAACAAAATTTAACAAGCAGTCAGCTGTCTGTTAGTGCTCAGGTTAAAATATTGTGAGTCTGATAGAAGGGGGGGATGAAGGATCTTCTGTAATGTTCAGTCGTGCATCTGAATGAGGTGAGTCTTCCCCTGCACCTGCTTCTCTAAGGTTTATAAGAATGAAATCAAGAGGATGTTCAGGATTGGCCACTGTAATCCCCAGGGAGTCCGACCTCTCTCCAAACACTGAACCAGCTTTCTTCACCGGTCTGTCCAGCTGCTTACTGTCCTTCAGTTTGATGCTGCCTCTAATGCAGACCTCAGTAGAGAACAGCGTAGGGGCCACCATTAACTGATATAACATTTCCTGCATCTCAGTTCAGGTATCATGACCAGAGTCTCTTTCATTCATGTAAATTGTGATGATAACTTTACACAACAAACGTGTCCTATTACAGGAATATCAGTGTGTGCTTATATTTTTAACATGAGCCACCACGGAACCTCTTCAATAGAAAATATAATGCAAAAAGCTCATTTTCATCCATTCATTTACATGTATTTTGATGTATTAATACAGAACTTTTTAAAGGCTGAATAGGTTTGATTTGCTCATACTCATTTATGAAAAGTTGTGTTGGAGTTTCTTGCGTTAGAGATTAGGATTAACTTTACTAAGACGAGTTTTTTTCCCCTCTAATCCAACCCAAGTTATCTGCATTGTCATTACTGTACAATCTGGATCATTTAAAATTCATTTTGGATTAAAACAAAAAGAAAGAAAGCTAAAGAACGAAACTAAATACATATTGCTATGCTATATGGACAAAAACAATGAGACATTAATTTCAGGTGTTTTATTGCTAACGGGGTTGGGCTAATATGTGTCGTCATTTAGTATTGTAATAAATGTCACTACAATAAACATTTTTACTGAATTTTAATTCTATGTTAATTTAGTTTTAATTGACATCTAAAATATTTGTAAAACATTTAGAAGTTGCATAATTTTACTTAATATTGATATTTTTTTTCCCCTAAATTTCCTCCTTTTAAATTTCTGAAGTATTTGACATGATCTGAGCATTAACAATTAATAAATAGTAATCAACTCTCTATCAGGAAGTAAAATTAGCCTTAAATTTAAGGTAAACATTTCTCATGATAATTACTGATAATTGATATGAACATTTTGATAATAATATTTCAAATCAACAGGAATGGAAAGTCTTGAAAGATGAATGTTTGATATTTCCCAATATTTTGGTTCATATAGTGAACACTAAGCTGTAAAATTTTACATATCGGCTGTTGTTTTGATAATAGAACTTTTTTTTGCTCCCTAATTTGGTATATGCGTCAGCTCCAAAAATCAAATATCACTTGAGCTTTATGTTTTGTGCAGTGTTTGCCTCTGTAAGAGGTCTGAAAATGAATCAATATCTCAGTCCATCTGCAATGAGAAGTAATGCAGAAGCATCAGCTCTAAATGGATTGGACAGATTGCACTGTCTAATACCATTTTATTAGATGCTACCAGTCTTTGCCCATCATCTGTGGAAGACCGCTTGCTCTGCTGTTTTACTCCTACAAAGACTCAGCAAGAGTAAGACAGCAGCTTGTGTGTGTATTGTCTCTCTCTCTCTCTCTCTCTCTCTCTCTCTGTGTGTGTGTGTGTGTGTGTGTGTGTTTGTGGCTGTCTTAGTTTTGCCCACAGACGAATGAAGCCTAAAAATGACAAGGGAGAGTGAAAAGGATTAAAAGATAACTCCATTTAGACTGTTTCTAAGACAGACAGGTCTGCTCTAAACAGGTGTGTTTATCCTTCTTCAAAACTGCAAAAAAAGATTCAGCTGTGGTAAGTATGAGTGTGTGCAGAAAAGGGGAAGAAAGCAGGAGAAAAGGAGATTAAAAGGAAGAAAAAGACAAAGGAAATGTCTGTGTATACAATCTGTGTGTGAAGCGTCTCTCCAGAAGACTGGCTAATTTAAAGAGGATTAGAGGAAGTAGTGATGGACTGTTCACAGTAAATTATACTGTGTTGTAAAGCACTGTACCACCCACACACATCCCACACCTAGATTGAAGTCCCATAGTGGCTTCATACGCTACACACATGTACACACAATTGTTGAGGAGAGTGTGGGCTGGAGTGGGGATATACAGTATAGCCAGAGTACCAAAAGGTTTGTGCGCTGCCTGAATACTTCCATAGCCCTAATCCGCCCATTCCTGTTGGCATGAAAGACAGGGATTAACAGACGAAAGGTGAACATGGAGAAAAGGCAGGACCGGAAAAGAACACAGGGAAAGTGAGATAGTATTCCGGAACCTCTGCAGGATTCTTCCTCTGCTACTGTGGTGAATGCTGATGAGGAGTCTTCTGTGTAAAGTTAAATCCCCTTATTGATCAGGCAGATTAGCCACTGTCCATCTTTTTTAATATATAAAACTTTGGAGAGATGCTTCTTCTTCTTTTTTTGTTTTTTATCGCTCAGGAAATGTTGAGCATATTGACGTAAATATAATTAAAAGATTCTGTAGGATTACAGGAGTCGTTTTTCCATTGACCCTCAAATTGCGCGAATCTAACTTGAGCATAAAACTGTACCTAATGGAAAAATGACAGTTGAACCAAAACTCAATTCAAAGTTTTAAGATGTTTTTTTTGGGGCATAATACTAGGAATGACCTTTTTCCACAACTAGAATCACGTGAATTAAAAAAACAAAAAAAAAAAAACAAAAAAAAAAAAAAAGATGTTGACATGTTAGAAGCAAAGAAGAAGATACGTAAAAGAAACATTGTGCAGTATTTGTGGACACACCAAGAAACAGAATCATTGTTTAATTTAGTACGAGCTAGAGGGGTAATGTATGATAATAATAACAATGAATACATCTGTAAGTCAACATGATTTTTACATCTGTCATCATGTTTATGGACTGACTTCTCGTGTCATTTCCTGATAATAAATAAACAAATCATTGCATTTTTGATTTAATGGAAAATCCAACATTATGCACTTTTTTTTTTTTTTAATATTTAGTAAATATTGATAAAGTTTTGCACAGATATCAAAAGTAAAAGCGACTTGATATATTAGCCCACCAGTTGTGAATCAGCCATGTCGGATGCCACTGGCCGACCTTGCAAACAGGAAGTAGCATTACAACAAGCCCAGAATTTCACAATAAGAACATCCCTATAGTTAAAGCGTTTTTTTTTCTCTATTAAATATTTAGTGCCTGTCTGTCTGTTCCTGTTGAATATTAAATTATATAGCAAGGGTTATTCATAATGTATTTCACTTTTTACTCCCTCACTTTCTCTTTCTTTTCACCCAAATCTCAAAAAGACAACATGAAAACAGGAACATAAAACTGCCTCTGTCACTAACAGCTATTTCTGGAAAGCCAGCGACTCCTCCATGACAAATATATGCATAAGTTGAGACTCAAAGAACTCCTTCTCTCGTCAGAATTCATCCAAACTGTCTGGTGTGGCATTGTTTTGATAGAAGGCCTTCCCGTCTCAGCAGGTGTGCTGAAAAATTTACCCTGAAGACTGGGCTGAGATTTGCATCACTGCATGAAAGACTGCGAGCTAGTTATCTTAGCAGCCATTGTGGAAAATTGAGGGGCGGATGCTTTTAGCCTGCTTTGTGTCCAAGGCCTCATCTGTCTGTTGTTTGACTGAGCTGTAGCAGACACAAAAATAACACAAAAGAAAATGTGTTAACAAAAGGAGTGAGAGGACCACCATCTGGTACACTGTAGAAATGAGAGACAACACTTTGAAAAGCCTTTTAACACAATTTGTTGATTATTAATGTGAATTATTAGCAGATGTGATGTTGATTTTAGCCATTCAAGCAGTATATTTTGGGTGTAGATGGCGTAAGTGTTAACGGACGTCCCTCTGTCTGCTGTCGCGCCTTCACCATGTTACACCCTATGCTGTGTTTCCTCATGTGTCTGTATTTCTGTATATGAAAGAGGAGTTGTGTACATGTATGCGTGTTTATGCCCGAGAGTGACAGGGCATGTTTGTGTGTTTATTTTTCTTGCATGCATGCGTCTCTAAATGGCTTCCTTTCCACAACAAAACAAAGTTAATTGCTTCAATTACTGATATTAATTGCAAATTACCCGCCATTGGTTGTCTGTGACTCTCAATTTGGAGTCCTGCGAGTTCATATCGTAACGCTGCACTCTGTTTTGTTGTTGTTGTAATGGATATGTTAATAGACTTTATTCTGAACGTCCTTATCATTCTCTCTCTTTCTTTCCCTTTCACTTACACATCTACTAATATAACTAATGTAACTTATATTAGTTTAGTATAAGTACACCTTTATCTCTTTTGTTCAACTTTAACCTGACATTTATTACAACTACAGCTGCATGATATTGGAAAAAACTGACATTGCGATGTTTTTTAACCCTGTAATTTTGCGATATGAAAAAATACTAAGAAGCATATAACAGTTGTGTGGCATAAACGGTTAAAGAACACCTTCCACTAAAAACCACTTTGAGTAGCTCTTTTTACAATGTGGTGGGTCACAACAAGCAGTATATGTACGCAGCAC